>JAJJWX010001774.1:0-597115 GCA_023529315.1 Papaver bracteatum
TTTCAAATATAAATGTAAAAATGTCCTTACCACGAATATGCTGTACTGCTTTAACTTCTGCCCATTTTGTGAAGTAATCTGTTGCGACAATTAAATATCTTTTTTGCCATGTTCTTGGTACAAATGGTCCCACAATATCTAAACCCCACTGTAGGATCAGAATATTGTCACAATAATATTCCTGCGAAATAAAAGGCAATGATATTCTGCGATACATCTCAAAGTGACGTAAGGAATGACATATCAGATGAAAACGGCAGAAACATGAGAAAGGTATGACATTTCTGCGAAGAATCAATAAAATTTGCGAATGATTAAGGCGGTGCTAACTGATTTATGGCAAAAACCCAGGTCCGAAATTAAAGGGGATTTTAGATGTAAATGAGCTGTCATGAGCTGTAATCCACTTTTTATATGCCTATATAAAGGAAATGAATAGTTTCAGAGAGAGAGATGAATTTTTGAGTGCTAAGAAAGTTTTTAGGAGAGAGAAAATCTTATTAAGTGAATTGTATTCTTGATTAGTATAATTCTTTTAAGATCATATTAATAAAAAAGGTTCTTAATCTTCAAATTGTGTCATAAATATTGATAAATTCTTGAGTAGGGTGTAGTGTGGGAATTCCTGCAACTATATTTTGGCTCCCAGAAATGGGGAGAATCAATTTGAGAAATTCCAAATTGCAACTTGAAGATTTGAAGAAATTGTTAGAATTGAAAAAATGGCTAGAAGGAGAAGAAATACATCAGAACCACCAACAACAGTGAGAAGAAGTAAAAGAATTGCAGGTGAAGGAACAGGTGAATTGGAAGGATCTTTAAGGATCATATCAGGAAGAAGTAGAATGAGAAATGGAGCAGAAAATTCAATTCAACCACCAAATCAACAAACACAAGCACAAGATAGAAATATGGATTATGATAGAGTAAGTGTGCATACTTGGAGGTTGGATTCGATAGAAGAGGAAGGAAATCAAGAAGAGGAAAGAAATCAAGAAGTGGATGGAGGAGTAATTCATGAAGGGCATGAAGTAGTAGATGATTTGAGACAAAGGGTACAGGAAGAAATAAGATTAGAGGCAGAAGAACGTGCAAATCTTACAAGGCAAAATCATGAACTAAGAATGGAAAATTTGAGGTTGCAAAACAGAAGATCAAGAAGCAGCATGAGATCAAGTTCAAGATCATATAGAGAAGAAACAAGACAAAATCACCCTATACAAAATATTGGCGAGAATTTGATAAATGATCGTTATATTCCACGCTGTGAAACTTTGGACATTAGACATAATCAAGATGAGGGAGAAAATCAAGAAGAGAGAAGGAGAATGTTACGTGATGAAGAGATTCGGAGAAATCGCAGAATAATTGAAGATGATATCGAGAGGCATTATATTGAGTAAGTACATTTAGCGAGAGAAAGAGAGAGATTGCGAGCGAAAATAGAAGAACAAGAAATTCAAGCAGCATTGCGTCAGAATAATCATGATAATCGAGAAAGACGACGCGTACAAAATCGTAATAATGATAATCTCAATGAGGAATATGAGAGAATTCGCAGAGACATAGAAAGGCAACAAAGAGAAACAGTAAGGGATGAGGAAATTCGCACAGGAGAAAATGAAAGGCAAATCAATTCGCAAATTCAAGAAGAAGAAAATAGCAGAAGAAGACAAAATCAAGATGTTGAAGAAGAAGCGCGAAATATCGCAAGACAAGAAAGGCATGAACGCAGACGAAGAGAGGCTGCGTTGAAAAGGCCAATGGAGCAAAATTCTGATAGGAATGAGCAAATCTTGCGAGAATTAGCAGAAATGAGAGGAATGATAAATAATAGAGAAGGAGGAAGAAGACAACTTGGTGAGGCAATTGAAGAAGCTGCGAAAACTCCATTTACTCAAGATGTAAAATTAGGAGGGATACCTCCAAAATGCAATTTGCCGGTGTTGACCAATATTTTTGATGGGACTACATGTGCCGTCCAACATATCAAAGCCTATATTCGATGTATGCTACAATGGGAGAATCATGATGTCGTCTTGTGCAAATATTTTGAGTCAAGTTTAACTGGCGAAGCATTGAAGTGGTTTGAAAGTCTCCCCAAGAATACAATAACTTCGTTTATATACTTGCAAACTACTTTCTTAGGAGCATACATAAGCAATAACTCTACATGACCTGGAATTGAAGATGTGTTTGGATTGAAGCAGAGAGTTGGCGAGAGTTTAAAGCACTTAACGATAAGATGGAGGACAATGTGTAGTGAAATGGCAGGAAGAGTAAATGAAAGATATCTCATTTTGTCCTTCATAAATGCTATGTTTGTGACAAATATATTATACATCCAGGTATTCAGAGTTAAAAACACAATCACTATGACAGAACTGCGAGAATTGCAAGAAGAGTATATCGCTTTGGAGGAAAAACAAAATGAGATGGAGTCATATCCAATTCTCGCAGGAACAAGTTCAGCCTCAGCAAATGGAAGTTTATTACCAAGGATGATTAATATAGTAGCAAATACCTCCCAAAATCAGCGAGAGAAAATGGAGATTGATAATCAACGTAAGATAGTAGCAATGGGGAGTAGAGATCAGGAGGAATTGGAAAAGGAGAGAAATTTCTATAATCGCAATAACAATAATAAAGTCCCAAGGTTTGATCAACCGCAGGAGACTTATGGTGGACAGAGGTAGAATTATTCAAGAGAGCAAAGAGGTCAGAGGATTATATGGGAAGACATCAAATTGCCACCTCTAAATACCGGTGTAGAAAAGATTTGTGTAGGAGCGGAATATCACAGCAAATAATAACTTACGAAATTGTGGAGAGAAAATACATTTTGCGAGCAAAGAATATTTTGCGAGCAAGAAGGACATTTTGCGAGCAAAGGAAGCTACGAAGGTTTGCAAGATAATTCTCAAATCCGAAATGGCGGGACAACACAACTGTCATATTTTGTAAGATCATATAAATAGCCATTTAGGCATGAGAGGAAAGGAGAGACACATTTTGAGAGAGACACAATTTGAGAGATGAGGATAATTTTAGGAGGAGAGAGAAAAATGTTAGGAGAGATTTTATTTTCTCTATCATCTTCTTCCCCAAGAAATTCTAGAGCTCCAAATATTCATTAATGGAGTCTCAATTGTAAAATCATGTAATTACATACAATCACTAGTGAAGCATCGTGGATGTAGATCACATTGATCGAACCACGTAAAAATATTTGTGTCTTTTTATAATTTTAGTACTTTAATCTTCATCTTCACATCAAATAATTGAGATCATCATATTGGATTCTTATGATGGTGTAGTTGTGAGATAATCCGCAACTACATAATTGGCGCTAGAAACAGGGGACTAGCCTTGTTGGTTCAAGAAAATTAGAAAAATTGGTTACTGTTGGTGATGAATTGTACCGGATTTATGAATTTTGAAGACAAAAATGGAAGTTCCTGGGGTTTTCTGCATCTTCATACATCAAACACACTTTAGTAGTTCAAGAAGAAAGAAGAGATTGACAGACGCAAACAGAGTCGAAGAAATTATGAAGACACAAAATGCAAATAGAACTACATCAACAAATACTTCTAAAAGTAATGCATGATTGCAAATCTTCCCAATACAAATTATGGATAGGAATAACCACGGCAAATGAAAAGAATTCGCCCGCTGTGAAAATTGGTATGAGAATATGTTTCATAGGAGCAGGAAATATCATAAAAGCGCGAGATGGACTCAACTCAATAACACGAAGAACTCAAATCACTCCAGCAAATTCGTAAGAATATGTTCGCAAGCAAAGAAATATCAGTTAAGACACCGCGTAAAGAAGGGAAAATCAAAGAGAGAAAGTGAAGCAGAGGCGAAAGAATATCAAAGAACTAAGGAAGATGCAGGATGCTCATTCAGAAAAGAAAAGAAAAGAAAAGAAAAGGAGATCAAAGATATATTTACTAGCAATAGATTGACGATGTTCGATTGAAATACCAATTCCTGCGAAAGTTAAAGTTTACTTCGTAAGAATACAATACACGGTAGCAAGGAAAACTGCAGTCTGCAGTTAATAAAGGAACATATCACATCAGTATTTGTCAAAATAAAAGAAGAGACAACTTGCGAATCAAAACCAAACAAAAATAAGCACGAAGAAAACTCATGCATCAGTTTTGCGAAGATGCAGTCAACAAAGAAGGTCAATCTGTCACTAAGAGGACGATGGAAGAAGAAGACATGAAAATTATTAAGCAACGGAATAAAGAAGCAATGGATGATTAAACACATATCCAAATAATTCTGCGAAGTTATAGTAATTGAATGGAGATGAAAGCAAACCAACATATGAAGAGTCAATTGATTGCGAAGAAAGAACACACAGTTGCGAATAAACTAGCATATTCAAGGCCATATTTACACAAAAGAACTAATATCAAAGGCTGTTCAACTCAACTCACTAATTGATGCTGCGAACATTCTTTGCATGGAACGGACTATTCAAAGAGCATGGGCTTATGAGCAACCCAACTATCAAACCCATCTCCCATTGCAGACTCGAGTTAGCCATTTCCCCCATCTTCACAGATTACTAGCAAAAACGTCTCATTAAGTTCTTCAACCAAATCACTGTTGAGATCCATCGGTAATGACAGCATCAGCTTGATCTTCTCCCGAACTGCTTGATTCTCCTGAACTGCATCAGTTCGTAATAAAACCAAAAGACAAGGACGCACTAATGAACTAACAACAGAGATCAAATGGAAAGATTTTTCTAATTCAACAAAGGAAGGGAAGTTCGCAATTATATAACTTCGTGAACGTTTACTTCGTATATATTTTCCAAGGCTTGCATCAACATAACCTATTTCGGGAAGAAGCAAACTACTTCGTGAACAACCAACAATCCATTAGAAGTATGAATTTTATGGCAAGCAATTCACATACTTCGCAAGAGACAACAACAAGCCGTAAAAAGGTAAGTACCATTTCCTTGAATACTTTATTTACTAAAGACAAAAGAATTTTGATTTTTGGATATAAATTCGCAAAATTTCTACAATTTCTAAGATTTCAAAACATTTCAAAGATTTTTTAGATTGGAGAAAAGCGATAAAATCGCAAGATTCAAAAATGACTTAATCGCAAAAATTTTAAGATCTCAAATTTTTTACAAAGACTTCAAAATTACAAAAATTAGAGAAAATTAAATTCCTATATTTCTATAGAACAATTTTATTAATACTTCTCATACTTTTCATACTTCTTATACTAAACATTTCATGAAAACATTCAACATTTTATACATGAAAAATTTACGATGAATTTTTAAAAAGGCGAAAAAATACCGCCATTTACGATTAACTTGCGAATAAAAGACCGCAATCTGTGATCAGCCTCCAAAAAAAGAAAGAGAGCCGCAGAAAATTTTATACAGGCAAACCTTTGTGGCGTACACCCTAGTTCGCGAAGCTATATTTTGTAAGAGGCAAAGTCCTAAAGTACGTCATTTAAGGGGGTACCTATAACGTGGCTAAGGGTAACCGGAACACCACCAAGGACCCTTAGTACATGGTAAAAATTTTGGGGTACAACCCAATAATGGGGTACCTATCCGGGTTAGACACCTTGGATTCTCACCTAATCTAGCGACATTACGCAATATAAAATGCGGTGTAAGAGGATTTAGGTTGGGCGACTAAGGCATACTGTCTTTCCCAAGAAGTGCAGAAAACGATCAAGGCGCCGAGGTACACGGTTGAGTCAAGAGTGCCTGGTGAGGTTGAACCACATCTGCCATTTTTGACAAGTCTTGGAAAATGATGCACTTGGCCCAAAGATACCCCATAGGGTGCAACCTCGTAACTATAAGCCCTATAGGCAAAAAGGATAAGAGGTTGCGATCAAAAGTTGGTTGTTGGCAGAACCGGATGGGAAGAGATAACCTTGTATGGTCGATGTACGCTTCCTTGAAGGGGCAATCAGGGGGAAGATAAAGGGCAGCACCCTCCATTAGGGAGCTGATACGTGCTATAAGACGCAAATGTCACGAGGCTTCTTGTTTGCGAAAACATAAAGGCTTGTCATATTTGTGCAACAAATGAAGTTCTGCGAGCCTTCTAAAAAAAAAAAAAAAAAAAGAAAGAAAGAAAGAAAGAAAAGAATAAAGAACTCGCAGAACATAATAAAGAAGTTAAGATGAGATCAATGGGTCACTACATGAAAGTGTAGAGACGTCCTGCGATTTCATCGCAAGACGGCAATGTCATGGGGCTTTATGTTCGCAAGAATATTTAGGCCTGTCATATTGTCGCAACAATTCCTGAAGAGGCTAAAATACTATTCAAAAAAGTTAAGATGAGATCAATGGGTTTTTGCATGAAAGTGTAAGAACGTCCTGCGATTTCATCGCAAGACGATAATGTCACGAGGTTGTATGTTCGCAAGAATGTTCAGACTTGTCATATTATCGCAAATACAAAAGTTTACTACAAAAGAGGTGGCAAAATAAGACCTTTACTTAGGAAGGCATGATAAGACCACAACAACTAATGAAATTCATTACAATCATTAAAGAAATTATACAAGAATATACATCATGAAGTTTCGAAGAGAAGACAACTTCGTCAAGATCATTGAAGAATTTTGAAGAGAATATATATCAAAGAAGACAATTCCATCAAGATCATTGAAGACAATATATATCAAAGAAGACAATTCCATCAATATCATTGAAGAATTTTTACAAGAATATATATCACGAAGTCATACCAGAAGAGGCGATTTCATTCGCGAAAATATACAAGTAAACTTGCGAAGATGATTATATGAATAGAGGCAATTCAAAGATATATCAATTTTACTGCAGAAAAATGAGCTAAGTAACACAAACATTAGCTATGCATTATAATAGATAAGTATTAACATCATACAAGTATCATACTTGCATCATACAAGCATCATATTTGCATCATACAAGCATCATATTCGCATCATTCAAGCATCATATTTGCATCATAAAAGCATTGCATAAACATTTCATGGCATAAGCATCGCATACATATTTCATAACATAATCATTACATAAATATTATATTCGCACAAGTATTGTACAAAATTTTACAGGAAAATACCACGAAACTTCGCAGAAAAGTTCATAATTTGCAAGACTATTCATAGTTCGTAACACTATATTCGCAACACTATGTTCGTAACACTATATTCGCAACAGTACATTCGCAACAGTATGATTCGCAACAGTATGATTCGTAACAGTACATTATGAACAGTATGACTATTCATTCAGCACTATTGAGAAGTTCGAAATGCTAGAAAAACTCAGAAATTCGTAGAAATATTCGAGAAGATAACAGGGTTACCACTTGAGGCAGAGGCAACATAACAATGGAGATGCAATTTAATTATTCAACATTTTCTCAAGAATTCTCTTTCGAAGATAAAGAACAGAGGCAACTATGGATACCCAAGAAAATATTTGATGTTCTTTATCTTCTCAGCAAGAATCCTCACCAAAAGTGGAATAATAATTTCACATGAACAGAGGCAATATTTACCACTCTCATCAAGGATATTTTATACTTCTTATATAATTCGAGGATTAAATACTTCTTAAGGATACTTCATACTTCTTATATATTTCGAGGATTAAGTACTTCTTATACTTCTTCAAGGACATTTTATATTTCTTATACTTCATACTTCTTCAAGATACTTCGCATACTTCATACTTCGCAAGATGATACTTCTAATTACTTCTTAAAGCTTCAGAACTTCGCAAAATAATAGAGGCAAGTATATACATTTTGAGTTTGATATTCTTTAGCTCGTTCCTTCATCAACAAAGATCAAAGACTACTCCAACAACCACATCAAGTGATTTTTTCTTAAAGATCGCTCTTCAAGCAATATTCAAGAAAAAAGAGGCAAGATGTAGGAGCGGAATATCACAGCAAATAATAACTTACGAAACTGTGGAGAGAAAAAAAAAATTTGCGAGCAAAGAATATTTTGCGATCAAGAAGGACATTTTGCAAGCAAAGGAAGCTACGAAGGTTCGCAAGATAATTCTCAAATCCGAAATGGTGGGACAACACAACTGTCATATTTTGTAAGATCATATAAATAGCCATTTAGGCATGAGAGGAAAGGAGAGACACATTTTGAGAGATGAGGATAATTTTAGGAGGAGAGAGAAAAATGTTAGGAGAGATTTTATTTTCTCTATCATCTTCTTCCCCAAGAAATTCTAGAGCTCCAAATATTCATTAATGGAGTCTCAATTGTAAAATCATGTAATTACATACAATCACTAGTGAAGCATCGTGGATGTAGATCACATTGATCGAACCACGTAAAAATCTTTGTGTCTTTTTATAATTTTAGTACTTTAATCTTCATCTTCACATCAAATAATTGAGATCATCATATTGGATTCTTATGAGGGTGTAGTTGTGAGATAATCCGCAACTACAATTTGGGAAGCGATTATTTTGATGGAGAATATACCCTCACCCTGGAACATGGGAAAGAACCACATCCTAACAACCAAAATCAAGAGTTCTGTCCTTATCATCATTTTCATGGCCATTCTGTGCATAATTGTAGAAATGTAAAAAGAATTATTTTGCGAATGATTGAACATGGGAAATTAAATCATTTTCTAGCAAGATATTCACAACCTCAGCAATTGCCGCAAGCACTAGAAATTCGCAGAGTCAATGTTGCAAAAGAAGCCGAAACATTTGTCATTGAAGTAGGAGCTACATCAAAGAATTTATTTTGCAATTCAATTGTACATTCGCAGAAAACAATAGAAGATTTCCATGCCAATGTACTAAGTAGGGTATTTGCGAGGGATGTATAGGGAAGAGAGGTGATGAATATTGCGAAAATTTCTCCGTTAGAAGAATGGCAGAAACAAGTTATTTCTTTTACTTCACAAGAGAAACCAGAGCCAGGGAAGATGCATGACAACCCGTTGGTAGTGAAGTTAGAGATAAATCCAAAGTACAGAGAAGAAGAAGAAGATGATGATGGTGACGCAGCAAATTATTCTTGGGCAATAGATAAGGTTTTAATTGACACTGGCAGCTCGGTAGACATCTTATTTTATCATACTTATCGTACAATGGGTGGAAGAGATGATGAGTTAATCCCCTAAACTTACAAAATCTATGGTTTCAATGGCACTGCAAATAAGCCAAAAGGAGAAATTACTATGGAAATTCCATTGAACAAGATATCTTCAAAAATTAAGTTATGTGTAGTGGATATAGAATCTCCTTATAATTCCTTAATTGGAAGACCATGGCTCCATGGGATCTTGGGAATATCATCCACATATCATCAATGCATAAAGTTTCCACATCCTCATGGTATTGGGATAATTAAAGGTGATTGGTTTGAAGGAAAAAAGTGTTATGAAGTTGACATTAATACTTGCGAAGAAAGAAACGCCAGAAATCTTAATTGGCAACATAACAGGAAGCAAACTCAGAGAGCAGAGAAATTGATGGTGGACAATATAGATTTGCGGGGAAAGGATATATTACAAGAATAGTTTGTGCCAAAAGAGTCAATGGTGATTAATCGCGTAAAGATGGGAAAAAGTGGTAATCTTCATTCTTCGCAGGAAAATAAACAAATGCAAGGTGCTGGGAAAAAGTTGAAATCTTCATTTTGCGCAAGAAAATAAAAAAGCAACAAGATATTGCGAATAATCGTTAGTTACAGAATAAAAGAAGTGCAACAATATCATGTTGCGAACAATCGAAAAACAAGAACAACAAGAAATGTGCAGACAGAATATTAAAAGAAAAACTTTGTTCAAAAATAAGAATTTTTCTATTAAAAGAAAAAGATGATGATTTCAAATCATATAAGAATTTTTAATGCAAATGCATAAGACGGGCGCAAATCGCCTAAAAACATATATAAGAATGGGACAAACTTTTATGGCATACACCTTAGTTCGCGGATTCTATTCCGTAAGAGGCAATGTCCTTAAAGTGCATCATAAGGGGGGTATCTCTTTGCATGACTATGGGAAAGGCTATACTGCTGCTGGAACCTAGTCATGGAGATTTGGGATTATAGAAAATCCATCCGGGAGAGATAACTTGGATTCCCAACTATATAAGGTTATACCCTGGTTGGGCGCCCGAGAGTTTCTCCTAAGGAACGCAAAGTATGATCAAGGCGCCGAGGTACACGGTTGAGCTATGGGTGCCCGGGACAGATGAACCTACCCTGGCCATCCATGGCAAGTCTTGGCTTACGATATGTTTGGCCCGAAGAAAACCCCACTAGGGTGTAGTCTCGTAACTATAATCCATATAGGCATAAAGGATAAGAGGCTACGAAAACAACTGGTTGTTTCTAGAACCGGATGGGAGGAGCTAGTCTTGTATGGCAGAAGGACGTCTCCTTGAAGGGGCAACTAGGGGGGAGAGATAAGGGCGATACCCTCCATTAGGGAGCTGTGTATCAAAAAAGACGGCAATGTCATGGGACTTTATATTCGCAAGAGTATTTAGGCCCGTCATATTGTCGCGTGACACAGACAACAATGTCATGGGACTTTATATTCGCAAGAATGTTTAGGCCCGTCATATTTCCGCATGAAAGGCCAAAAAGCCTAAAGAGAAATGTTAAGATGAGATCAATGGGTTTTTGCGATAAGAACAAAAGACGAGATAAATGAAATCAATGATAAGAGGATATAAATCGCAAAAACGTCCTGCGATTTCATCGCAAAGACGCCAATGTCATAAGTCTTAAAAAGAAAAGAGAGATTAATCTCACAAGATGGCTTAGACTTATCATATTGTCGCAGAGATCAAAATAAATGATAAGACAAGATCAATTGATTATTACATGTAAAAGTAAGAATGTCCTGCGATCTTGTCGCAAAAAAGTGGCATAATAAGACCTTTAACTAGGAAGGCGAAATAAGACCACAAGAGAGGTTATATCTGCAAAGCATATAACAGATTCTTCGTAGCATTATTTGCGAAAATTCATTTATCATATTGCAGATTAATAACAAGAGGCAAGTATGGGAATGATGCATAGAATGGTAAATATTGTTATTCATCATTATATGATAAATTCATATAATATAATTAAATTCATACAGATAATTGGAGATTAATGATTATATTAACCATCTTGCAAAAAGAATCGTTTCTTGAATTTTTAATGACAAACATATAGAAGCAAAAAAGAATTTATATATTGATAGACATCAGGAGCTGCAGATAATTATCGCAAGTAAGAAAAAGAGAAATACAGGATAAGATCAAAAAGAAAAAACAAAACTATTGAGATTTATCTCCATCATTATCTTCATCTTCGTCTTCACCATCTTCATCATTAGTTCCTTCCTCATCTTTGTTTTCACTTTCATCTGTATCAGCCTCACTGTCAGAAATAATTGGTACTTGAGAACTGGCTGGGATATTATCCATAAGACAAGGATATAGACTAAGAGAAAGATCGTTATCTTTGCAAACTTTCTCAATAACATTATTGCGAACGATGAGAAGATTATTACGCAAGTTTGAGTTGGATATCTTTATTTTCTCTCGCAGTCTTGAGATTTTTTCATTACGGGAAACAAGATTTTTCGCAAGACCACTTTTTTCTTCTTCAAGTTATGTTATCCTTTTGGAATATTTTTCTTCGGATTCTGCGATGATACAACAACAAATTAGAAATTTGTTAGAAATCTACAAGAAATACAAAGATATTAGAGGAGCAATAAATAACCTTCTCTTTCATGGATCATTTCTTGTATCAAGGTTGCTTGCTCGGTATGAAGACTGACATCTATCGCTAAATTTTTCCTAGCATTATCGAGAATTGTCGTGAAATTTCATGCGAATTCATTATCATTTTGAATGAGAAGATGGGAACGGATTTGTTCTTCTCTTTTAAGAAGTTTAATGTTTTCATTCTTAAGTCTATCTCTCTCAAGTTCAGTATCAATAAGGGTATTGCGGAATTTTGATAGAGCTTCAGCTCCTTGAAGAGTAATGCGTTCTTTATCCTTATCAAGTTCATTTTTCTTGGCTTTTAAGACTTTGATTTTTTCTCTAAACTCATCTATGCAAGTCTTTAGACTATTGGATGTACTCAAGACAGATCTATAATCCATTCTCATAAGGGAGATATGATATTTAAGCTCATCAATGGACAGAGTATTAATTTTTTTTGTCTGAATAGTTATTTAAAGCGTCATTAAGACGCTGAAGAAGAGTGGTTTCATCTATGGGTTCATCAAAAGAATAAAGAATGAGGGCTTCATCAGTAAGATTATAGGCATCTGCAAAATGGTTTCCCAAATAAGCTAAAATAGCGAGAAAAAAAAAAAAAAGAGGGGAAAAAGACTTATACCAATAACCTGTTTGCAGAATTTCTCCTTGTCAACTAATTTCTGTTGAAGAACTTGAATTTCTACTTCAAGCGATTTGTTTTCACTAAGAAGCTCAGTATTTCCAGTTACTTCCAAATGTTTACATTTTTCGCGAAGAATAGAGATTTCAGCTTCATATTGCTTATTCTTCTCACAAAGTTTCGCAGATTCAGATTGTGAATCAGTAAGCCTTTTCTGTGATGATGATAATCTACTTTCTAATTTTGAATCAACAGAAAAAGAAGCTCTAGCAGTCTGTAACAGAAAATAGAAAATGAGTAAGATAAGTAAAAGATCATTGATACTCATGACAAATGTAAAGTTTACTACAAGAAAAATGAAGGAAAGGGGCATACCAACGAAGCTAGCGCATGAAGAAAACCTGGGTTAATAAATCTTGAGACTCCTTTAAGATCTTTATTATTAGTCAAGATTGAAGCGTCGCATATCTTTGAGAGATAGTCGCAAGTACGAGTAATATCATCCTCTCCAACACCTTGCATGGGGTTTCTAAAAATGTTTGACAATTGATCCATTGGAGTCTCAGGTTGAGAAAGACCCATCGCAGACCTAATTCTTGCGGAAGAAATATATTTTGAAGTGCCCATGGAAGCATCATTATTAACTCCACCATTCTTTTCAATCTCATTATCTTTATCAGCGGTAAGAGAAGTATCTATGAGTAGAGAATTTAAAGAAGGAAGTGGTTGAGTTTTTTGGATTTTCTTTGGAGGACCATCAGCAGTTTGATTTTTATTGCGGCGAGGAGAAGCACCGGAACCTTCATTTGGAGTTATTAATATTTTGCCTTTATCTTTGGCTATAACCGCCGCGACAAATGGTATTTCCTTGAAAACAATCACACATAAAGATAAGAAACAGGGGCAACAATATATTGTTAAATGTTATAGAAGATTGTTTCTTACTTCATCTGTGAAGGTTTTCAAAATTTGTAGGAGATTGGGATTCCCAGTATTGGCATAGTTAAGCTTCATTTTTTCAATCTGATAAAGATATTTCAATAATTAGTAAGAATAATGCATTTATCAAAATCCGCGAATAATGATAAATTTTACGAGATATACCTCAGAATTCCTTTCAGACCAGTTAAAAACCCAAGGACGATACGCCGCAAGATTCGCAGGATTCGCAGGAAGATCAAGAGTGCCATAAATATATGGACCTTCAAGGAGGAGAGGAAATCCGCACCACTTATCATCTTTTGAGAAGCGTGGACCCTGGTTTTTACTTGAATGATAGTCTATATCTTGCATAAGAAGTTTATCCTTCGCAACCTTTTTATTCTTATTCAAACGAACAGCCCAACACGTGCTCTCTTTCTTCATGGGAATCACTTGATAATTCGCAAAGAAATTCTCCACGGTATATTTCGCTGGAATAATTGGGATATCTTTAAAACCAGGATGTTTCGCAGATTCAGGATAGAGAGATCCTTTACCAGCTCCACGAGAGGCATATTCGAGAATGAGACGAATACAATCTCCATTTAATTGGTAGATTTCTCGTGAAAATTTAGCGTGAGAAATAATTTCATAAAAAAGAGGGAAATCTGGGTTATAAAGAGGGATAGGAAGGCCAGCTTCTAGTTGACCTAGCAAAATAAGGATTTTCCCATTAGAAGAAGGAAATTCTGAAACTAGATCAATGGAGAGATCAGAGTCTGAAGATTGACTAGGGATCTCAGAAAGTGTGAAACCTAAAGTTTGGAGCTTCTGTTGGTGTTTTTGGAAAGTAGATTGACCTAATTTTTTAGCAGGAGCCATTTTTTAGTATGGGAATGATGATTAATATGAAGAAGAATAAAGAAACAAAATTGAAACAGTAATAGATCCGGAATTTGCGGAAGAAGATGAAGAACAATAGAGTTGCAGAGAAAAAGTAAAAAGAGAAAGTAAAAAGAAGAGGAGAGGTTAGCGAAGAAGATATTTATAAGAGAAGAAGATTCTCGAGAACATCAATGCATTCAATGAAGAAAAGACGTGAATGGTCAGAATTCAACGGTTGAAAAAAGATGTGTCAAGGAATAAATGAGAGAAGAAACACGCGTAGAATATCTAGCGATGGATGCAGAGGCGTGTCAGAGTGAAGGAAGTGTGAAAAGACAAGGAGTTGCGGCAAATCAAGAGATTTAAATTCTCATGATGTTTATCTTCTTCGCAGAAAAGATATGAGAAGAGGCAAGATGCAGGATCATAATATTGTTACAACAATATTCCTGCGAAATAAACAGCAATGATATTCTGCGATACATCTCAAAGTGACGTAAGGAATGACATATCAGATGAAAACGACAGAAACATGAGAAAGGTGTGACATTTCTGCGACGAATCAATAAAATTTGCGAATGATTAAGGCGGTGCTAACTGATTTATCGCAAAAACCTAGGTCCGAAATTAAAGGGGATCTTAGCTGTAAATGAGATGTCATGAGCTGTAATCCACTATGAAAAATTCCTATATAAAGGAAATGAATAGTTTCAGAGAGAGAGATGAATTTTTGAGTGCTAAGAAAGTTTTTAGGAGAGAGAAAATATTATTAAGTGAATTTTATTCTTGATTACTGTAATTCTTTTAAGATCATATTAATAAAAAAGGTTCTTAATCTTCAAATTGTGTCATAAATATTGATAAATTCTTGAGTAGGGTGTAGAGTGGGAATTCCTGCAACTACACCCACTTTCCAAATGGCCAAACATTTTTTTAGGATGTTAATGTTTCACCGGGTGCATGTATTCTTTTTGCAAATCGCTGACATTCCTCGAAACTTCTTGATAAATTCTTGCATCTTCATGCATATATGGCCAATAATAACCTTGAATTTTAGTTCTGTATGCTAAAGATCTTCCGCCGCTGTGATTACCAGCATCCCCACTATGTAACATTTTTAATATTTGTTTTCCTTCTTCTTGTGTCAAACATCTGAGGGAAGGCCCATTTAAATATTTTCGATACAATATCCCATCTCTTAACTCATAATTTGTTGCTTTACTTTTTAATTTATGTGCTTCCAATCTGTTTCTTGGTACCTATCCCCTTGCTAGATATGCGTGAATTTCCACACGCCAATCTGCGATAATTCTACTTGATTCTTCGCCATTATTTTCTACTATCATTGCCTCGGCCTCCTCTTCCTCTTCTTTATTAATTGAAGGTGCTATGGGTGTTTGTATTTTAATATTTCTCGCAGTCGGGTCTACCATCATACTTGATATAAACGCAAAAGCATCTGCGAGCCTATTATCTCTTCTTGAAATATGCCTCCATTTGAGTTTTGGAATTTTCGCAGATAATTCTTCTAAAAGTTTCTTATATTTTTAAAAGATATATCATTAGTTGCATATTCCCCTTTAATTTGGCGAATAATCAATTGCGAATCACTGGTAATTCTTGCATTCTCCACCTTCATCTCTATCGCAAATCTTAGAGCATGTACTACAGCCTCATATTCTGTCTCATTATTAGTAGATTCAAATTCTAGTCGGAATGCAAATGCCATTTTTGCACCTTCTGGCGAAATAAAAACGACTCCCACTCCATTTCCTTCTCCGTTGGATGACCCATCTACCAATATCTCCCACCTATTTGGTTCTGTTAAAAGATCTCTAGGATCCCCATATTCTTCTTCTATATCCATCATGTATTCTACAGCTTCATCATCCTCCAAAGGAAATTCTGCGAGAAAATCTGCGACAATTTGAGATTTTGGCGAGGATAAAATTGCATATTGGATCTCAAAATGCCCCACTTGTGCGTTCCATCTTTCAACTCTGCCTGATCTTTTTGAATTTTTCATTACTGATTCAATTGGTACTTTTGTTAGTACTTTGATTTTATGCGCATGGAAATATATGCGAAGTTTAGATGCCGCATAAACTAACGCCAGAATTAGATTTTCAATCTTTGAATAGTTTTTCTTTGCAGCATTGAATGTTTTGCTGATGTAATAAATTGGTTTTTTAACTCCTGCGTCATTTCGCAAAAGTACTGCGCTTAAAGCATGTTGAGTTGTCGCAAGGTACATCAGCAATTCTTCTCCTGGTTCAGCCTTCTGTAAAATGGATATGTTCATCAAATATTCCTTAAGTCCTTGAAAATCTTTCTCACATTCATCTTTCCATTTAAATTTTGTTCCCTTCTTTATTATGTTGAAGAAATGTTTGCATTTATCTGATGATCGCGAAATAAATCTTCCTAGTGAGGCTAAAAGTCCATTCAATTTTTGCACATCTTTTACTGTTCTTTGGAGTTGGCATATCTCGAACTGCTTGCACCTTTTCAGGATCAACTTGTATTCCTTATTTTGATACAATATATCCCAAGAATTTCCCGGATGATACTCCGAAAGTACATTTCTCGGGATTTACTTTGATATTAAAAAGCCGCATCTGATCAAAAATTTCCCTTAAGTCCTGCACATGATTTTTAGCTTCTTTGATTTTTACCAACATATCATCCACATATACCTCTAAATTTTTATGTATCCATTTTGCGAACACCTTTTCCACCATTCTTTGGTAAATTTCTCCTGCATTTCGTAACCCAAAAGGCATCTTTGTGTAGCAATATAATCCCCTGGGAGCAAAGAATGCAGTATGTTCTTGATCTTCTTCCGCAAGTGGGATTTGATTATAGCCCTTGTATCCATATAACGAAGATATTCGATCATTTCTGCAGTGATTCCACCAGTGCGGGATATCTGGCAAGGGAAAACTATCTTTGGGACATGCTTTATTTAGATCAGTAAAATCGATGCAAATTCTTATCCCCTTATTTTTCTTGGGAACTACTACCATGTTGGCGATCCATTTTGGATATTTTGCTTTCCTTATAATTCATGCGTCAAGCATCTTCTGCAATTCTTCTTCTATCTTGGCATGATAAGTGGTCGCAATCTTTCTTATTCTTTGTTTGAATGGTCTCACATTTTTGTTAATCTCCAATCTATGGCACGCAACAGATGGATCTATTCCAGGCATCTCATCCATATTCCACGCAAAAATATCTCTGTATTCTCGCAGAAGGTTTACAGTTTGTTCTTCTTCCTCCACACCCATCTTAGTTCCAATTTTCAGCATTTTTGGGTCTTCTTCACTTCCAACATTTACTTCTTTTGTTGATTCTGCTGCAGTATAACTGGCTTCATGTTCTCCCATTGGTGTTGGTGTTTTTATTACCTCCGCTGGTTCATCACTTTCTTGCGATACATCGTCAAATATTCCTTTTCCTTCTTCTGATCTTATCATGTAAATCTTGAATTCTTCTTCTTTCCTTTCTTCTCTCCTCATTTTTTTGCGCTGTTTTCGCAACTGAATTTGATTTTCACAATTCCTTACTTCATTCTGGTAACACAACGCTGCATAATCTGCATCTCCTCTAATCTCGCCAATTCCGCTAGGCATAGGAAACTTTATGCACTGATGTAGAGTTGATGATACAGCCTTGATTGCATGTATCCATGGTCTTCACAACAACATATTATATGGTGATTTCACATCCACCACGCACAAAGTTATTTGCGTCTATATTTCCCCCAGCGGAATTCGCACTACAATTTCACCTTTAGGTTTTGTTAGAGATTTTCCAAATCCATGGATATGATATGTTGGACTAAGCATTTCTTCATCTTTGTATCCTATTTTCTTGAATGTGTGGTAAAACATTATATCCACAGAACTTCCTGCGTCCACCAGAGTCCTATTCACATCCCACTCTTCTGTAGATCTTATTGATTTCTCTTTTCTTGTTGGTACAACGACATCTTGTGATCACCAATGGAGATGTATGACTTAAATTCTCTTTCGGAATTTCTGCTGCGTGAATGTGATCTTTGCTTTTTCCCAATCTTTTAGCGGTGATGCCTCATCTACCGTTATGATTTTCTTTCCTTCAAAATCTCACTTGTGTATCCTTCCTCTAATATCTTCATGGAACTTATCTATCATCATCTTTGTTATTACATCACACTCCAATTTCTTTTGATTATCTTTGACTTCAACCATCTTTTATTCCACCAATTTTCTTGATATTCTTTTAACTCTTGAATAATTTCTTTCTTTTACCTAACTTTTGCTATGATTTTCAACTATTCATCCCTGTTTCTGGGCGCCAAAATGTAGTTGCAGGAATTCCCACACTACACCCTACTCAAGAATTTATCAATATTTATGACACAATTTGAAGATTAAAGACCTTTTTATTAATATGATCTTTTAAAAGAATTACAGAAATCAAGAACACAAAACACTTAATAAGATTTTCTCTCTCCTAAAAACTTTCTTAGCACTCAAAAAATCATCATCCTTTCTGGAACTTATTCATTTCCTTTATATAGGCATTTACATAGTGGAATACAGCTCATGACAGCTCATTTACAGCTATGATTCCCTTTAGTTTCGGATCTGGGTTCTTGCGATACATCGCAGTTTGCACCGCCTTAATCTTTCGCTGGTTTTATTGATTCATCGCAGAAATGTCACGCTTTTCTCATGTTTCTGTCGTTTTCATCCGATATGTCATTCCTTACGTCACTTTGAGATTTATCGCAGAATATCATTGTTGTTTATTTCGCAGGAATATTGCTGTGACAATATTCTGATCCTACAATATTTTTCATTAATGTTTCCATTTGCATAATTTTGCAAATATCTTCTTTCCAGGTTGTCACAATTGTTTTGTTGCAGAGCATCTTGAAATTCTTGTTCTTCCATTTCTATTCTCCTCATCCTTCTCACGTGATTATCAGGAATTTCTTCTTCTTCATTTCTCCTTCTTCTGTGATTTATCTCTTCCTGATTTGCCTGAACTCTAATTCGAAGATTTGGTTCATTCCTTGCTATTTCTTCTCGTTGATTTCCAATTCTCCTCTGAATTCTACCATACTCAAGATTTTGATTGTTGCGTGTTCACGTATTCTTACTCCATCCTCGTAATTGTTTTGATGCATAGCTTGTTGTCTCTCAATTTCTTCCATGAGTTTCCGCTCTTCCTCTTGATTTTCTTCGCCATTATGATTATTTTCCTTGAAATGGCTCTGTTCGTAAATTCCCCACGTTTTGTTCGTGATTTGGTACTAAAATGAAGCGATTCTCTCGATTTATTTCAACCTGATTCTGTGCTTGTTCTTGCATAGAATTTTCACTATTTATTGTTGGCGAATTTTGTTCTTCTCTCTCTGGTCTAACACTTGATCTCACAACACTTTGAGATTTCCTCCTTTGTAACATCTCATTTTCCCTCCTTAATTCTTGATTCTGTCTTATTATATTGGCACGTTCTTCAGCTTCTAACCTTCGTTCTTCTTGAACTTCTTGTCTCAATGTTTCTAATACCTCCATTTCTATTTCACGAATTGTTCCTCCCATCAATCTCCCATTTTCTCTAATTTGCGGTTCTCTATATGTTTCTACTGGTGTATCAGTTCTCCAAGTGTGTATACTTACTCGATCATGATATATTGCTCTTCCTTGTGTTACTGATGTTTGTTGAGCTTGATTTCTTAGATTGCTCCTTCTCCTACTAGATTCTCCTGTTATGTTTGCTTCTCCACCTGTGAGTCTTACACTTCTTCTTACTGCAGTCAATGGTTCTGATATATTTCTTCTTCTAGCCATTTCAGGTTTTCAAAACTCCTTCAAATTTATGCTATAACAATCTTCAGTTCCCTGTTTCTAGCGCCAATTATGTAGTTACAAGAAATCTTACAACTACACCCTCAGTAGAATTCATAAAACTTTAAGATGTTCTTGAAGAATAACAATTTATTGATTAATGCTCTCAATTAGTTACAAAGAAATATATCAATGGAACTTGGAACAGTTACAACTTTCTCTGTTCTCTTTCCTAAGATTTTTCCTCACACTCACTAAAAGAACCCCCTAAATTTAACATTTGAACTACTATTTATAGTGAAATTTGTACAACTGTATTTAGCTTGCGAAGTTTCGCAACTTATATTCGTAAATCTATTTTATGTTCGCAAACCCTTTCAACTACTTCCGTGCTTCTTCTATTACCGCATCATCTTGTGACACTTTCCTCTTACACTTATTACGATGTTCGTAAACCAACTTCTTACTATATTCGGTACCTACAGATTCACTTCTCATCCACACACCCCAAATTACCAAAGCCACAGAAGTAGTTTTCACCCATAAACAACTGGTGAAGCCGCCTATCGGAGAGGAGAGTAATCTAATTAGGTGAAATCTCTTATGACCGCTCAATTTAAAGTATTCTTTGGGATGGAGAATCTCTAGCGCGACCCATTGGTGGGAAACTAGATATTGCGGTTTATCTTTAGTTTTCGTATTGATTTGATTGACTAATGGTGGTTGAACTTTGATTGCACTGTAGGATCAGAATATCGCAGGAGCAATAGTCTTGCAAAGTTAACAACAACACTCTTGCGAAATTCTCAACAACTCATTACAAATATCGCAGAATGGTTAGGAAAGTGAAGTAATAGATGACAGTAGTATAAACATGAAGAAAGTGTGATAATCTTGCGAACGAAAGAGGTTTTCGAAGAAGTATCACTAACAAGCTTGCGATATTACCGCTAGTCAGATCCAAAATTAAAGGACAACTTAGATGTCATCCACTATGTAACTACCCTATATAAAGAGAACTAATAGACTCAGAAAAGAGGGATCTTTTTCGAGTGTTGAGCAAGTCATTAGGAGAGAGAAAGTTTAAAGGGCGATTGTATTCTTGATTTCTTCCATTTCTTGTAATATTTCTGTGAATCAATTAATAAAAGTGTTGTTCTTAATCTTTAAAAGATGTGTTGATTATTATGAATTCTTGTGAGGGGTGTAGTGTGGGATTTCCTGCTACTACATATTGGCGCTAGAAACATGGATTCTTTCCTTATTTTTAGTGTGAAAATTAGTATTGTGATTTGAAAGAATTTGGAGTAGTTTGTGATAAATTTCATATAATTTTCAACAATTCATTGAGGTTGAAGAGATGGCTAGAATAAGAAATGCTTCAAGACAACCAACAACTGTGAGAAGGAGTAAGATACTTGCTGGAGAAAGAAGAAACGAAACTGGAGAACCGTCAAGAATGAATACAAGAAATGATGGAGAAAATCAAATTCAACAACCAATTCAGCATACACCAGCGCAAAATAGAACTATGGATTATGATAAAGTGAGTATACATACATGGCCGACAAATTCAGCAGGTGAAGCCGAAGAGGAGTAATAATTAAGAAACGATAGGAGAATAGATGAAGATCAGGAAGTAGTTGGAGGAATAATTCATGAAAATGGAGAAGTGAAAGCATTAGAGGAATTGAGAAAAAGAATACACGAAGAAAAGAGAGTAGAAGCAGAAGAACATGCTAATTTGACAAGGCAGAATCATGAATTGAGAATAGAGAATATGAGACTACAAAATAGAAGGTCAAGAAGCACTACAAGATAAAGTTCAAGATCAATCAGAAGAAAAGAAAGACGAAACTCACTTGTAGAAAATGTTGATGGAAATATTCGGCAGGAGGTGCAAAATCTAGATGAGGAACATCGCGAAAATAGAGAAATGATTGAAGATCGATACATTCCACATGGCAAAATTCCACAAGACAGGCAGCGTCAGGATTGAAATAACCAAGGTGATGAAGAAAACCAAGAAGAAGGAAGAAGAATATTACATGGGAGAGAAAATCGCAGAAATCAACAAATAATTGAAGAACAAATAGAGAGACATTATGATGAACAAGCACGTTTAGCCTGCGAGAGAGAGAGAGATTGAGAGCAGAAGTGGAGGAAAGAGAACTCCAAGAAGCAATACGTCAGAACAATCATGATAATCTAGAAAGAAGACGCGAGCAAAACCGTAACAATGGAAATATCAATGAATAATATGATAGAATACAAAGGAGAATTAAAAGACAACAAAGAGAGTTGATAATGAGTGAGAAAAATCGCAGAAGAAAAAGTGAGAGATATAATGGTGTGCGAATTCATGAAAGAAATGAGAGAGAAGATCGCAGAGAAAGACAAGAAGAAAATGATGAGGAAGAAAATCAAAATCTCGCAACACAAAACAGGCAAGAACGCAGGAGAAGAGAAGCAGAAATAAAGAGACCAATGAGATCAGCGTCCAGGGTAAATGAACAAATCTTAAGAAAACTGGAAGAATTGAGAGGAATATTGAATAATAGGATAAAGAGAGGCAGAAAGAAATTAGATGAGGCCATTGAAAAATCTGCGAAGACTCCATTCACACAAGAAGTACACTTAGGAGGGATACCACCAAAGTGCAGTTTGCCTGCGTTAACCAGCATCTTTGATAGAACAACTTGTGTAATTCAACACATTAAAGTTTATGTGATATGTATGTTACAGTGGGAGAATCATGATGATGTGTTGTGCAAGTATTTTGCATCAAGTCTAACAGGAGAGGCGCTAAAGTGGTTCGAATGTCTACCCAGGAATACTATAACATCTTTCAACCATTTGCAAACTACATTCTTAGGGGCTTATATAACTAACAACTCCTCGCGACCAGGAATATAAGATGTGTTTGGATTAAAGTAGAGAATTAGAGAAAGTATGAAGCATCTAACCATAAGGTGGAAGACAATGTTCAGTGAGATGGCTGGACGGGTGGATGAGATATATCTTATTTTATCATTCATTAATGCAATGTTCGCAACCAATCTACTATACATTCAAATTTTTAGAATCAAGAATACAATCACAATGACTGAATTACGGGAGCTGTAGGAGGAGTACATTGCTCTTGAAGAAAACCAAAATGAAATGGAATCGTATCCTGTTTCGAATACAAGCTCATCAGTAGCGAATGCGAGTTTGCTACCAAAATTAATAAACACAGTTGTGAGCACTTCGCAAGTCCAACAAGAAAATAAGAATGATAATCAACAAAAGTTGGTAGCTATGGGAAGCAGGGGTCAAGAAGAATTCGAAAGAGAAAGAAACTTTTATAGTCGAGGTGGAAACAATAAAATTTAAAGACTTGATCATCCACAAGAAACCTATGGAGGACAAAGACAAAACTATCAGAGAGGATCAGGAAGTCAAAAACTGATATGGGAAGAGATCAAGATGCCACCATTGAATGCTAGTGTGGAAAAAATTTGGGAAGCTATAATTTTAATGGAGAACATTCTGACACCCTGGAACATGGGAAAAGAACCACTTTCAAGCCACCGAAGTCAAGAATTTTGCTCTTACCATCATTTTCGTGGACATTCAACAAATAACTGCAGAAATATTAAAAGGATCATTCTCAAGATGATAGATCAAGGAAAATTAAATCATTTTTAATAGAGCATCCTCAATCTCAACCCTTACCACCACCACCAGAAATTCGCAGAGTAAATGCAATAAAAGGATGAGAAACATTTGTCATAGAAGTTGGAGCAAAGGCGAAGAATCTGTTTTGTAACTCTATTGTACATTCGTACAAAACAATTGAAGATTTTCACGACAATGTTCTAAGCATAGTTTTCGCAAGATATGCTGATGAAAGAGAGATAATGAACATTGCGAAAATCTCGCCGCTAAAAGAATGGCAAAAGCAGACTATCTCTTTTACCGCAGAAGAAGTACCAAAGTCTGGCGAAATGCATGATAACCCATTAGTGGTGAGGCTGGAAATAAACCCAAAACAAAAAGAAGATGAAGATGAAGAATAGAATAGAATGATGAGGCTAAAGATACATGGGCAATTAATAGTGTCTTAATTGACACGGGAAGTTCTGTGGATATCTTATTCTATCATACTTATAAGACTATGGGAGGCATAGAATAGAATCTAATACCTTTAACCCACAAAATTTATGGTTTTAATGGTACTGCCAATAAGCATAAGGGGGAGATCACAATGAAAATTCCATTAAAGGGGATATCTTCCAAGATTCTATTCTGTATTGTCGATGTAGAGTCGCCCTACAACGCTCTGATTGGCCGACCTTGGTTACATGGGATTTTAGGTGTGGCATCGACCTTCCACCAGTGCATTAAATTTCCACATCCTAATGGTGTTGGAATAATAAAGGGAGATTGGATTTAAGGAAGGAAATTCTATGAGATTTATGTGGAATCTTGTGAAGAAAGAGCTTCCAAGAAGGAGAATTGGAACTACAACATCAAAGAAAGACAAAGAAGGGAGAGATTGATGGTTGATTCAGTAGAACTAAGAGAAGAGAGAATGATGCAAAGTCAACGCCAGCTGAAAGTAGCAACTGATAAAAATATCGCAGACAAAAAGACTGTAGCGAAAAGCAACAAAAGAACAGAGGAAAAAAGCAGTAAAGGTAAAAAGTTCAAACTGTGAAGTGAAAGAAATATTGCGAAAAGAAGAAAAAAAATGTATAATTGATTTGTTGCAAAAATTTCAAAAATATATTTTGCTTAATGATAAAAATGAGATTGAGAAATTATAACAAAAATGAAATACAAAAGAATAATCTTGACAATATGCGAAAAATTCTCAAGAAATGATCATTTAAGATCCAGAATGGAACGAACCTTTATGGCGTACACCCTAGTCCGCGAATAAAATTTCGCAAGAGGCAAATATAAGACCTAAAGTATGTCATAGAAGGGGGTATTTGTTACATGACTCAGCGATAAGGTTACACCGCTGCTGTAACCTGAGTCATGGAGATTTTGGGTCAATGAAAGCCTATCCAGGAGAGACACCTTGGATTCTCAACTTGAGCATATGACTTGAGTTGGGAGACTAAGGTAATAAGATCTCTCCTAAGGGGTGCAGAGTATGACCAAGGCGCCGAGGTACACGGTTGAGCCAAGAATGCCCGGGGCATATGAAACTACCCTGGCCATTCTTGGTATGTCTTGGATATGATGCACTCGGCCCGAATAAAACCCCACTTAGGGTGCAGTCTCGTAACCATAATCCATATAGGCAAAAGGGATAAGAGGTTGCGAACACAACTGGTTGTTGTTAAGACTGGATGGGACGAGCTAGTCTTATATGTCAAGAAGTACATCTCCTTGAAAGGGCAACCAGGGGGAAGATAAGGGCAGCAACCTCCATAGGGAGCTGATAAGTGTCTTAAGACGCAAATTTCATCAAATTTTTTACTCACTGGAGTATTAAGACTTGTCATATTTGTGCAACAGTCCTGAAGAGGAAATAATTCAAAAGAGAAGATAAGACGAGATCAATGGGTCATTGCATGCAAGTGTAAAGACGTCATGCGATTTCGTCGCAAGACGGCAATGTCATGGGGCTTTAGTTTCGCAAGAAAATTTAGGCCTATCATATTGTCGCAGCAAAAATACAAAAGAACAAAAAGTTAAGGCAAGATCAATGGGTTTCTACATGAAAGTGTAGAGACATCCTGCGATTTTGTCGCAAAATAAAAAAGATGGCGAAATAAGACCTTTACTTAGGAAGGCAAAATAAGACCACATCAGAATATAAGAAAGAATGCAATTTTACAATTTATAATTGCGAGATTATACAAAGATAATTGTGATTTTCTAACAATTTATGATTGCGAGATTATGCAGAGATAATTTCGATTTTGTCGCAAATTATTTTATTAAACAGAGGCAGCTTGCTCAATCACTCATCTGAATACAAATAACAGAAGCAAGTATGGGAATGCATAGAATAATTTAAGTGTTATTTGTTTTCACATGATAGATTTACGCATAAAAAGTTTATTGTATTTTGGATAGTCATATTTCCAGAGAGAAAATTTTTCTAACACACGCAGGAAAGAACAAAAGAAATAGAGCTTGTATAGAAGACTGGAGAAATTCGCAGTGATAGATTACAAGTATATAAGAATGAAATATCAAGAGCAGATATACAAGTTTTACAAAAAGTTGAACAAGAAAGCATAAAAAAGCGAAAACTATTTTTTGCTTGATTCTTCATTATCATCATCAAGTTCCTCGTCAGAATTTTCTTCTTCATTAGACTTCTCCTCTTCATTTTCTTCAGACTTTGTCTCTTCATCAGCTTCACTATCAGAGATAACCAAATTAGGAACATTCTCTGGAACTTTGTATAGGAGACAAGGATACTTGGAGTGAGGAATCTTGTTGTCATCACAAATCCCTTTGATGGTGTCATTGCGGAAAGAAATTGCATCATTCCCAAAATTTGTAATAGTGATCTTCATTTGAGCCTTCAACCTTGAATACTTATCATTGCGAGAAGATAAATATTTTGCGAGCTTCGATTTTTCATTCTCAAGCTCTTTAATTCTTTTGTGATATCTCTCTTCAGCTTCTGCGAAAATATAATAATAAGTCAATAATATGATAAGTAGTCTATGAAAAAACAAATAACTAAAGGAAGAAGAATGATTAACAACCTTCTCTGTTAGAAATCATATCTCTAATCAAGGCCGTTTGCTCAGCTTGAAGACTGACATCTACAACTAAGTTATTTTTGACATTATCAAGAATCTTCGCAGCCTAAGCAAATTCATCATCATTACTAATGAGAAGGCGGGAGCGAACTTGGTTTTCCCTCTCAACAAGAGCACTATTCTTGCAAATAACTCTATCTCTTTCGGTTTGAACTTATACTAGTGTTTTATGGAATTCCGCTAAAGTTTGGGCACCTTGCCTAGATATACGATCTTTTTCATCTATGAGATTACTATTCTTGGCTATTAAACTATTGATTTCTTCTTTGGATTTAAGATAACGACATTTAAACGTATTAGCTTCACTCAAACTAGACCCGTGGTCAATTTATAAAAGACGAAGTTTGGAACTGAGGTCATTTATGGAAATTGATTCAATCTTGTCATTTGAATAACTATTTAAGGAATTATTAAGGCGATCAAGAAGGGTATCCTCATCTATATGTTCATGAAAAGAACGAAGGAGTGTAGCCTCATCAGTAAGACCATAAATATCTGCAAAAATGGTTGCTTGAATAAGCTAAAACAATAGGATAAATAAATTAAGAGAAAGAGGGAAAAATTCTTACCATAAAGCTGATGGTTGACTTTTTTAAGATCAGATATCTTGTGTTTGTTGCTTGTTGCTTGAAACATCAATTTCTAGCCGTTTATTCTTCTTGCGAAGCTCAGTAATTTCAGCTTCCAATTCTCCATTATTCTTGTGAAGTTCAGCAGATTCAGATTTTAACTCTTCATTTTTATTGCGAAGATTTGTATTCCTCTTTTCAAAAGATATACGTCATGATGTTCATAAAGTGATTTTTGAGAAGAAGTTCAAGAGACTCCCTATCTATACACCAAGAACCATTTGCTGCAAGTAAAGCATCAATTCTATTACGCGCTTTCCGTCTGGTAACCCTGATATGGAAGTATTTAGAATTCTTGTTCATTTCGTTGAAGAATAAATACCTTGATTTTTTCTTATTCGAACTGGCTATAATATCCGTTAATTGACTGATATCTTTTTCTAGATCGATGACTGCTATCGTGTTATTACCATTAACATCAGTAGCTTGAAGATGAGCCATATTTTGCTGCAGATCTGAGAGTCTTCTACGGATGTTACTAAAAGTGTTCTTACTCCACTTAGATAACACAGTTCTAGTAAGAGATAACTTGTTAGAAAAAACAAAAACATTAGGACCGGAGTAACTAGCAGACCAAGCTTTTTTAATCTCTTCATGACAAGTTTCATTTTTTAACCAATGCTCGAAGAATTTCCAATTTCTACCTTTAAGCAATCTTTCCTTGTCTAACTCTAATAAAATTGAGGTATGATCTGAACCTCTCTGGGCGAGATGGGTTAGAATAGAGTTAGGGTAAGCAATAGACCACTCACTATTTATTAAATCTCTATCAAGCCTAGATTTGTACTTACCAGTACCGTGTTTGTTACTGGTCCAAGTATAGGGACAACCACTGAATCCTAGATCATTCAAGTCCGAGTCTTTTATAAGATCAAGAATTTCTAAAGGAGTAGTTGGAGAAGAGGGAGAATTTCTATCTGTAGGAGCGGAATATCACAACAAATGATAACTTACGAAATTGTGGAGAGAAAAGACATCTTGCGAGCAAATAACATTTTGCGAGCAAAGGAAATCACGAGGAAAGCAAAAGAAGTTCGCGAAGTAAAGTTACGAAGGTTCGCAAGATAATTCTCAAATCCGAAATGGAGGGACAACACAACTTTCGCCTTTTGTAAGATCATATAAATAGCCATTTAGGCATGAGAAGTAGAAGAGGTCTTTTTTAGAGAGAGAGGATAATTTTAGGAGGAGGGAGAAAAATGTTAGGGGAGATTTTATTTTCTTTATCATCTTCTTCCCCAAAAAATTCTAGAGCTCCAAATATTCTTTAATGGAGTTTCAATTGTACAATCATGTAATTACATACAATCACTAGTGAAGAACCGTGGATGTAGATCACATTGATCGAACCACGTAAAAATATTTGTGTCACTTTTATAATTTTAGTACTTTAATTCTTAGTTTCATATCAAATTAATTAGATTTAGGAATCACTTTAATGGATTCTTATGAGGGTGTAGTAGTGAGATAATCCGCAACTACATAATTGGCGCTAGAAACATGGAAAGAGTAATGGATTTATCCTTCCTGTAACTTGTTGGTTCAAGAAATTTTAGAAAAAATGGTTACTGTTGGTGATGAATTGTACCGGATTTATGAGTTTCAAAGACAGAAATGGAAGTTCTTTTATTCGCATCTTTAAACAAGAAACGCATTTTAGTAGTTAAGGAAGAGAGATATGGATATGGAGAAATCGTCAAGCAAAATGGAATTTACACAGGCTACATCAACAATCGCCTCCAAAAAGGACAAATTTCTTCTCACTTTTCTTATTCTTTATTTCATTTTTCAAAATTTGGGAATTTCAAAACACAAATTGAAAAATAAATTTTTTGCGATCTAAACTTTACTTTTTGTAGAAATTTGATTTATTGAGGAAATCTTGAATTTAAAAATGTTTTGCTACGAATTTGTAGTAACCAAACCTCGTTTTACAAATTTGTTTAATGAATCTCTAAAAACGTCAAATTTCGAGATTTTATGTTGATTAGATATTTACATTTCGTAAGAGAGTTTTCATTCTTCGCAGGGAAAATTTAATGAATTCGGATCAATTAATTGTTCAAACAGGACAAATTCGTTCTTATCTTATTAAATTATAGGTTCATAGTATAAATTTGGAAGATTTTGAATTTTAGATTATTAATCTTTGTTTTTCACAAAAATTGTTGTTTAATTGATATTTTGAATTCAAAAGAGTTTTAATACTAAATTTACATCCATAAACATTGAATTTAATCATAATTTTGACAACTAATGTGCACATGATTTTTGTGATTGAAGTTACAGATGAAGGAATCAAAAGCTCCAGCGAAATATTTATTGCGAGTTAAATCAATTTTTATTTTCTATTGCGATATTCGCATAAATATCATTCTACTGCGAAGGATCGACAAACTATAGAAATAGGCTATTTAGCAAAATTGAGAAGACTTTATGTGGAGTATTGAATATCTAAGAAAATATTCATTGTATATGTGAAGACAAAAGAAGAAAAAATAAGAGTTCCAGTAAAGCAAACAGCTTCAAAGAAGACGCATTAATCGGAGAGAAAATAAAAAGTAGATTGGAAATTTTGTTACAAAAGCTAAGAAAGAATAAAAAATCTTAAACCCAGACGTTCATTAATAGTGTTCTCAGAATGAATAAGCAGAAAGTGACGAAACTTGTCAAGAGTTTAATTAATAAACAAAAGCATCACCAGACTATACTTGACGTTCATTTCATCACCCACTTCAGAGAGTTGCCAGTTTAGCCAATAATGCAATCTCACTACTTGTATCTAATCAAATTCTTTTGTTTAAACATGATTTCGTCTGGGTAAAAAACAATTCATATTCTGCGAAGAACATTCACGGTTGGAGAGAAGTCAATCAATCCAGTTCGCAACGATCAATCCAATTCGCAATAGCTTGGTTCGAATCAATTCAATACTTGCGAAACTGATAGTTTCTGCAAATTTAATAGTTTCTGCGAAGAAGGAATGACGGGAAGAAAGAACAATAGAATACATCTGGTGATGAAGAGAAGTACAGATGCGAAAATATAATTAGATGAAGTTGAAGTATGAAGAAAATATCCTTAAAAGCGTGAATATGATTCATAAAATTCAGATGCTCCGGCAGAGAGTGATATGTAAAAGTTTTTTTGGAACGAAACGTCAACGAGAAGTTGAACTTCACTGATCAGCACCGTAAAGAGAAGTGTAAAGATTTGTACCGAAGACGTTTCCTTCGCATATTTACAGCACAAAGATTTTTGACTATGGGATAAAAATATTGTTTCATCATTTCAGCAACTGAGAACATCAAACAGCTTAAATTCGAGAACACAAACTTCACAGTATAAGTTTATAATCAACACCATTAGCATATACGTAGTAATTCATATCAACGTATCTTCGTAAGTATCACATGTGCTTTGCCTCATCAACACCTTCGCAACCAGCACCACTGCTGGTTATTATTTCTGCTATCACGAACCAACACCAGTAGCCACAAACTTCCGTCATTTCTCATCTCCATTCTTTCTCGTTCATTTCTTCTTATTTTTTCAACCCCAAATGAGCTCCAGGTTCGTCCCCAACTGTTCAGTGAATCGAACCACATCCAATCAAGTTCTCGGAACAAGACGTTCTCAGCCAACAATGAACAGTCACACAAACCAATTCAATCATCACCTGTAACCATGCGAGCTTCCCTTGTAAACAGGTTCATCTAGCTTTCTTCACCGACATCAGCGGAAGCAGCAGCAGTTAAACCCCACAATTCTCCAACGTCTCGTTGCTGTAGAATCACCAAGGAAACACCAATACATACATTAAGAAGAATACTGGCAGAAATATAACTGCTCCTCCTTTCAACCGAATCACCGGCAGACATCGTGCTGATGATGCTACACAATTCTTCCCTAGATCGCAAAATTTTTACGAACAGACGAAAGAAATTTTGCGAATATACTTAAGGATTAAAGCATTAAGAAGACGTGCAGATTCATTATTATCTTAAGAATACTACATTATTGTACATACAGACATTCATTTACATACTTAAGACAGAGAAACTAAGAAGAAGACGAATAAATAAAGGAGTATCCCCATTCTGCGAAGAAAGATTATTGGGGTAGAATTTTACGAACGTTCGCAGAAAGATTATTGGGTTCGCAAATGTTTGCCATGCGAATATTCGCAACACCAACAATTCTACTCTTTGCACTTCGCAAATATTTACCTTGCGAACCTTCGCAGCATGAATTTATATCGTAAATATTTCCTTCGCAGATGTTAACTTCGTACAAATGTTTACTTCGCAGATGTTTGTCTACTTCGTGTAAATCATTACTTCGCAGATATTCGTTTACTTCGTGGAAATTATTACTTCGCAAGATCTTTGGTTATTTCGCAAGAAGAAAATGGGAGATTATTTCATAGACATATTTCGCAAGAAATGGCAAGTCATATACTTTGCAAGAGACAACAACAAGCCGTAAAAAGGTAAGTACCATTTCCTTGAATATTTTATTTACGGAAGACAAAAGATTTTTGATTTTATTTACTAAAACGATATACTCGTAAGATTTCTAAAATAATTAAGCTTTCAAAACATTTCAAAGATTTTTTAGATTGATGAAAAGCGATACAATCGCAAGATTCAAAAATGAATTCATCACAAAAATTTAAAGATCTCAATTTTTTTTCAAAGACTTCAAAATTACAAAAAACAGAGAAAATTAAGTTCCTACATTTCTATAGAACAATTTTGATTTAAAGATGTGATATGAATACTTCTCATACTTCTTATACTAAACATTTTATGAAAACATTCAACATTTTATGTACATGAAAAATTTACGATGAGTTTTTAAAAGGCGAAAAAATACCGCCAAAAATCAATTGCGATTAGCTTTCATTGAAGAAAGACGCAAAAGTTTATTTGCAAACAAAAGACCGCAATCTGTGATCAGCCTCCAAAAAAGAAAGAGAGCCGCAAAAAATTTTATACAGGCAAACTTTTTTGGCGTACACCCTAGTTCGCGAAGCTATATTTCGTAAGAGGAAAAGTCCTAAAGTACGTCATTTAAGGGGGTACCTATAAACGTGGCTAAGGGTAACCGGAACACCACCAAGGGCCCTTAGTACATGGTAAAATTTTAGGGGTACAACCCAATAATGGGGTACCTATCCGGGTTAGACACCTTGGATTCTCACCTAATCTAGCGACATTACGCAATATAAAATGCAGTGTAAGAGGATTTAGGTATGGCGACTAAGGCATACTGTCTTTCCCAAGAAGTGCAGAAAACGATCAAGGCGCCGAGGTACACGGTTGAGTCAAGAGTGCTGGGTGAGGTTGAACCACATCTTCCATTTTTGACAAGTCTTGGCAAATGATGCACTTGGCCCAAAGATACCCCATAGGGTGCAACCTCGTAACTATAATCCCTATAGGAAAAAAGGATAAGAGGTTGCGATCAAAAGCTGGTTGTTGGCAGAACCGGATGGGAAGAGCTAACCTTGTATGGTCGATGTACGCTTCCTTGAAGGGGCAACCAGGGGGAAGATAAAGGGCAGCACCCTCCATTAGGGAGCTGATACGTGCTATAAGACGCAAATGTCACGAGGCTTATTGTTCGCAAGAACATAAAGGCTTGTCATATTTATGCAACAATTTTACTTCTGCGAGCCTTCTAAAAAAAAAGAGAGAAAGAAAAAAAAAGAAAAGAAAAAAAGAACTCGCAGAACATAATAAAGAAGTTAAGATGAGATCAATGGGTCACTACATGAAAGTGTAGAGACGTCCTGCGATTTCATCGCAAGACGGCAATGTCATGGGGCTTTATGTTCGCAAGAATATTTAGACCTGTCATATTGTCGCAACACTTCCTGAAGAGGCTAAAATACTATACAAAAAAGATAAGGCAAGATCAATGGGTTTTTGCATGAAAGTGTAAGAACGTCCTGCGATTTTGTCGCTACAAAAGAGGTGGCAAAATAAGACCTTTACTTAGGAAGGCATGATAAGACCACAACAATTAATGAAATTTATTCTATCAATATCATTGAAGAATTTTTACAAGAATATACATCATGAAGTCCTAACAAAGAAGAAAATTCCATCAATATCATTGAAGAATTTTGAAGAGAATATATATCATGAAGTCCTAACAAAGAAGACAATTCCATCAATATCATTGAAGAATCTTTAAAAGAATATATATCATGAAGTCATACCAGAAGAGGCGATTTCATTCGCGATCAAAGACGAATTTATATAAGAAAATACACAAATAAACTTGCGAAGATAATTATATGAATGGAGGCAACTCAAAGATATATCAATTTTACTAAGGCAAAATGAGCTAAGTAACAGGAACTTGAAATATACATTGCAATAGATAAGTATTCGCATCATACAAGCATCATACTCGCATCATACAAGAATCATACTCGCATCATTCAAGCATCATATTCGCATCATAAAAGCATCGCATAAGCATTTCATGGCATAAGCATCGCATACACATTTCATAACATAATCATTACATAAATATTATATGCGCACAAGTATTTTACAAAATTTTATAGGATAATACCGCGAAACTTCGCAGAAACATTCATAATTCGCAGGACTATTCATAGTTCGCAACATTATATTCGCAACACTATGTTCGCAACACTATATTCGCAACACTATATTCGCAACACTATATTCGCAACACTATTTAGAAGTTCAGAAATTCGCAGAAAACCCCAGAAATTCGCAGAAAAATTCAGAAGTTAGTAGGGTTATCACTTGAGGCAGAGGCAAGATAAGAATAGATACGCAATTTAATTATTCAACATTTTCTCAAGGATTTTCCTTCATAGATAAAGAACAGAGGCAACTATGGATACCCAAGAAAATATTTTATGTTCTTTATCTTCTCAGCAAGAATCCTCACCAAAAATGGAATAATAATTTCACATGAACAGAGGCAATATTTATCACTCTCATCAAGGATATTTCATACTTCTTATATATTTCGAGGATTAAATACTTCTTATACTTCTTAAGGATACTTCATACTTATTATATATTTCGAGGATTGAGTACTTCTTATACTTCTTCAAGGATATTTTATATTTCTTATACTTTATACTTCTTCAAGATACTTCGCAAGATGATACTTCTAATTACTTCTTAAAGCTTCAGAACTTCGCAAAAGAATAGAGGCAAGTATATACTTTTTGAGTTTGATATTCTTTCGCTCGTTCCTTCATCAAAAAAGATCAAAGACTACTACAACAACGGATTTTTTCTTAAAGATCGCTATTCAAGCAATATTCAAGAAAAAAGAGGCAAGATGTAGGAGCGGAATATCACAACAAATGATAACTTACGAAATTTTGGAGAGAAAAGACATCTTACGAGCAAAGGAAATCACGAGGAAAGCAAAAGAAGTTCGCGAAGTAAAGTTACGAAGGTTCGCAAGATAATTCTCAAATACGAAATGGCGGGACAACACAACTGTCACCTTTTGTAAGATCATATAAATAGCCATTTAGGCATGAGAAGTAGAAGAGGTCTTTTTTAGAGAGAGAGGATAATTTTAGGAGGAGGGAGAAAAATGTTAGGGGAGATTTTATTTTCTTTATCATCTTCTTCCCCAAAAAATTCTAGAGATCCAAATATTCTTTAATGGAGTTTCAATTGTACAATCATGTAATTACATACAATCACTAGTGAAGAACCGTGGATGTAGATCACATTGATCGAACCACGTAAAAATCTTTGTGTCACTTCTATAATTTTAGTACTTTAATTCTTAGTTTCATATCAAATTAATTAGATTTAGGAATCATTTTAATGGATTCTTATGAGGGTGTAGTTGTGAGATAATCCGCAACTACACTATCATCTGTGGTCATAGTGATATTAATATCACCTAAAACCACCCAAGGGATAGAGACAACTTTGCTAAAATCATTTATATAAGACCATTTTTCATTTTGTTCAGTTTTATAAGGAGTGCCATAGATACATGAGAGAAACCATTCCCCCTTACTAGGATCGTTGGAAACTATAACATGGATCATTTTACTAGTTGAGCCAACTATATATACTGAAAAACCATCTTTCCATAAAATAATTAGGCATCCAGCGACTCCTATAGATGGGACATATAGAATATTAGGCATGCACAAAACATTAGTTAACTTAACTATCATGTTGTCATTTATCTTAGTTTCGGAAAGGAAAATAATATCAGGAGAGTGAAGGGTGTTTAGCTGACCAATATGTTCTCTAGTTTCTTTACCAAGGAAACCTTGGCAATCCCAACTTAAAACTTTCATAGAATCAGAATAATAAGCAATATAACGATAAGAAAACTTAAAGGAAATTAAAATTGAGAAGAGTGAGGAATTTTCGGAGAGAAGAGAAATGATTACCAAAGCAGCAGAATCTTCATCCACATCATGTGAGTCCTCCTTCTCCACCATTACTCCTTCTTCAATCAGGTCATGCTCCATATCATCAGCTTCAGCAGAAGAAGATGTCTTTCCAATATTATTTTCAATGGTACTAGCACGAACATCATTGGGAACTTCAGAATCAGAACTCCTAGGTCTTTTAGTTTTCCTTTCATGATTTTGTTGTTCTTCCTCAGCTTCCATATTTTGTCTGGATATACTAGCTTCGCAGATTCGTTGTAGTAATAGATCAATGTCATCTATTATCTCAACTCCATAATCTCGTGCTAACTCATAATGGTATTCAATATACTGATCATTAGTATAACCTCTGATTCTTAGATCTTCAGCAACATTCTCACACTCTTCATCATTATGGTCGATTGTCCAACATTCCTTTCATAGATTGTGCAATTATTTTTCCCAGTGATATCTTACCCAAGCTACACCTCCTACAGCAGTATTCCACCAACCACCCCTGTGCAAAGGTTTAGTTAAATCAATCTTAACTCTAGCAGTTATTGTACTTCAATAACCTGGCATGTAGTTCTAAGGATTTGTCCAGATCTTCTCTCCCAATTCTACAATAGCTTCATTGACAACAGCTTCAGAGTGATGTTCTAGGAGAAGATGTTGAAATTGAACGTTCTATTCTTGATGAGTAAAAGACCATTCTTTAATAGGGACGCTTGGATCATACTCTTTGAGATTTACGATGTTGAAAATTCAAAATTTAAACCTGAATCGGTCGACTAGGTGATTTCAATAAGAACTGATTAGATCTGCTAGACCTTGAGAGATCAAATACATGATCATACTGAAAATAATACTGGAACATACTGTTGGTAACCATCTTCTGGCTGATGATTTGCAAAAATGCTAGCTGGGATGACAATACTTGTTGCGACTGTAACAATAATATTAACAGAAGGAGAATAATGTACGTAAAGGTCCAATACTGAATGCCTGACATGATGAAGATAGAAGAAGCTTCTGCAAGATAATTAGTTAAACATTAGATCAGATTGCGAAGAATTAAAAAGCATAAAACATGGTAGAAAGAATGGGAAAAAAAAGAAACAGAGAAAAACTCTTGAAATCCGGAAGCGCCCTGTCACGCAGGAAGATTAAACATCTAAAAAATCACGAATCCACTTCTTGTAAACCTTAACAGAACTCTAATATCAAGGATTAGACCTTGATTGTTGTCTTTGAACTTATATGAACATCATAATGTTCAGTTAATTAGTTTGCTTGGTAGTTTCAAAAGAACTTGAAACATAGTAGATGTGGTTATATCTCTGGAGATTTAGACTCAACGATATTTGCAAAAGTGCATGATGGTCTTTTACTTCCCAAGTCGAATGACTCTAAACCACGGAGTATGTTTTCAGTTACACTAGAACACTCACTTATTGATTTAAACAATTAGGCAAATATGGTATACCACTATTTCATTGGGAAGGGATAAACAAAAAAGGTTTCGTGCCATGCGTATTAAATAAGTTCCTGATTTAGAATTATAGCTATCTATGTCAACGGTATGGACATGATAAGTACTCTTAATGGAATAAGAGATCTTACAAGCTATTTAAAATTTGAATTTGAGATGAAAATCCTGGGAAATATCGATCTTATCTATGTTCAAAACTAGAAGATCGAGCTTGTGGTATATTATTCCACCAGTTTGTATATGTCCATTGTCAAGAAATTTAACAAAAAAGTGCATGCTGCTAGCACTCCCATGATTAGTCGAGATTCAAATGTAAGTAAGTGACCATTTCGTCTAAAGGAAGATGACGAAGATGTGTTGGGGATGAAATTCCCATATATAAGTACAATAGGCGCATTGTTGTACTTAGAATAATAATATACTCGATTAAATTTTACATCATTAGTAAATTTGTTAGCTAGATATAGCTCAGGGCCAACATAACGTCATTGGAATGGTACAATGAATGTAATCATGTACTTAAAAGTAACCGTTGACATGAGTTTGTTTTATCCCTGCAAACACATAGAAAAGAATGCTAAAGGAACTGCAATCCAAAGGTTGTTGATTATGAAGGAATAATAATCTCTTCTCCAACGAAAGTAATAAGGGGGAGATATGGTAGACTATTTTCTAAGTCATTACCAATATTCAGTTTCGAAAAATACATGACTAAAGGAACTGTCTGGAACAACTCTGAAAGTAATCATGGGGAGATGCCGACATCAGGGGGGGGGGATCCAAGGATATGATGTCGACATATTTTACTTCGAAATTGAAGTTGTGTTGTACTCTTTTTCCCTTCGATCGAGAATAGTTTTTCCCAAAGGGTTTTGTTACTCGACATGGTTTTTAGCGAGACAACACTAAAAACATCAATTATGTTGAACGTTGAAGACATAAAGATCATGTTGATATTACTGAAAATATCTGAAACAAATAAATAAAATGCGATAATCTGATAAGCAACGTAACTTCCAGAATCAACAACAGTGTTTTATAAACGTTCAAGTCACCAAAGTAAAGTGTGATAAACTCCTTTTGACTGCATTAGACTAACAAAAATTGTCTGACATCAGGGGAAGCATCAAATGGTGTGTTGAACTATTTTCCTTCACTTGGGTTACTTTTTCCCACAAGTTTTTGTTACTCGGTAAGGTTTTCAATGAGACAACAACAAACACCGAGAATGTAATTTCCCATCTAAGGATATTATCTTTCCCACGAAGATTTTATGCCTTAGGAGTTGTGAAGCAACTAGTCAACTTCAACAAAGCAAAGTGGTCATCTGCAACAGATTACCTTTACTTGCATCTTCCACGTTGTACTCTTTTCCCTTCGTCAAGGTTTTGTCCCACTGGGTTTTTCCTTGTCAAGGTTTTAATGAGGCAATGTATACACATCCAACAATGTTCTAAGTTTACTTAATATTGTACTCTTTTTCTTTAGTTTAGTTTTTGTCCCTCTGGGTTTTTCCTGATGAAGTTTTAATAAGGCAATTAACTTAGACTAGTTGGTCCTTGAAGATCGTATTACATGTGATGAACTACATGTAAAGTACGAGATAACATGTGAAGTACTACATGTGAAGAGTTGTACCAAGGTTTTAACCCACTGGGTTTTTACATTTCAAAGTTTTAATGAGGCGATTGATTTCGGCACAAGCCGTCAAGGAGAGGACGTCATTTGAAGAAATACATTCAAAGCACTATATGTGAATCACTATGTATACAGTTTTGTTATTGAAACGCACAAGGGGGGGGTGTTATAGGGCCTACGGCCCATGGATGTGTTGTCCATCCACTTACCCTTTAATATATGTATATATTGTGACCTAAGTAATATAATTACTGATCTCTCTAATATGATGGTTCTTCTTCTTGTCTCTATATCTCATTCCTTCACTCTTAATTCTCCTTAATCAATAAATAGTATGGAAAGAATATTATTCTTTATGGTTGGGTTAATAAATAATAAATAATTCCCAAATAAGGAAAATTGTAAATGCATGAGAATTATATTATTTGACGCGTGGCACATTCTTATTGGAGGATTTTTCATTGTCTTGACATGTGGCGTATTCTCATTCGGTGATGATGTGGTAGTGGTGAATAGAAAAGGAAAGTGGATTCCTTTGAAAGATATAAATACGTTGTGGATACAAGAAAAAGGGGAGGTCCGGAGTCTGAGCGAAAGAGTAGAGTTTTTATTTCATTGTTTTTATTTCTCTTTTGTAATAATGGAGTAATTCCTGCGCTAGGGTGGAGGAAGAAACTATTTTTGATGGGTAATATTTAATATTTCATTTTTTTGACATATTTACTCCATATTTGTGCTTTTAATTTATTAAAAATTTTCCCTTCTTTACATGCTTCACAATAATTGTTTTGGGTAGTTTCTACCGGTATTTTATAAGCAAAGGAAAATTAGGATTTAAAATAACGACGAGAGTCATAAAAAAAGTAGAACTTGTAACGTTATATCTTCCAAAGCATGAGATTGGGTTCGAAATTGTTTTGAGTAAATTAGGAGTATTGTTTCAAAGGAATCATTATTGAGTTTACAAACATTAGAAGTAGTGGAATTCAAAACCCTAGATTCATCTCTCCTTGGTAACGAAAATCAAAATTTATTAGTTTTTCTTTTATTTGTCTTAAACCAAACCTTTAAAATAGTCCGAGCAACGAATCATATACTTACCACTTGTAAAAACTATATCAGTTTTTGGCGCCGCCGATGCGGACTTGTATATAGGTTAGGTTTTAGATTTACTTTTATAAATATTTTGCTAGTTATTTATTTTATTTTATTTATTATTTTATTATATTTTACTCTTTGGGTATATTCTATTATTTTGGATTTAATTGGAAATAAAATTTGTGCACCAAAAAGGTAAGTATCCAAGCTTTTTTTTTCTTATTTATTGTTGTAAATATTTATTTTAGAAAATATTCTGATTTTTAGATATTTTATTTATTTTTACATAATTAGTATAGAATTTTTATTTTCTTTGTAAATATTTTTTTTTTCTTTATAAAATAAAAATAAAAAAACACGTTGCACACACCAATTGCATTGTCCGAAAACCGATTTTAGGAAACCCATGGAAAAGTACGCTGAACCCGTGCCTTGGGCCTTATGGGAGTTACCAGCCGAAATTCCATAAACCTTAGCCCAGTACTACTGTAAGTATATTCATCTTAAGGTAACCTGAGCCTACCAATTTTGGTCGACTCTGCATTTGCACGTGCACAAAAAAATGTCGAGCTGGTATTATAAAGATCAATATAATGATTATCGGACTGAGTATCTAAATGGACATTATCCGTACCATGACCATAGTGTGGATAGTACTTGGGACCATTACCGACCTTCTGGAGGTTATGTTTCATACCACGGTGATCCCAATTACTATTCATACATCCACCAATCATACGAACGGGCGAATGAGCAATATTATAATGTAAAAAATGAGAGTTCTCCATCTTTAGAGGATTTAATCAAATAATTGCCACCAGTTCCTGATGAATATAAAACTAATTCCTTAGAAGATGCACTCAAACAGTTTCAACAAGTGACTGGTATATCACATAGTGATGAGTATTCAAGTCTTTCTTTAGAGGAATCACATAAGAAGTTCAATGAAACTATGCGTGAATTTGCGTGTAAATCTCGAATAATCTTGGATAGACTGTGTGACACTCTTAATAAGTATGAGGACCAATATGCACCTAAGGCTATTGCTCATAATAAACTTGAATTCCAAAATAGTGTTTCCAATCTTACCCTTGATAATACATATAATTATTCACATAATTTAGAGGATGATGTTAGATCTGAAAACACTGCATGTTTAGACAAGTTTCAACCATACTCGTATTATTATGATGATGAGGATAGTGTCGATGAAGAATTTGAAATATGTAGTCATAATGATGAGGAAATTTCTACCCTAACTGGGCTACCTAAGGAAAATGTTATTTCCAATTTAAATCATAATAATATTGATAATTATTCACATATTCAAAAGGATGAGGATTTGACCAGAGATACCATAATTTTAGATGGTGTAGTATATCATTGTGACTATGAAGCCGAAGATGGCTTAGAGGAAAGATTTTATCCTGAGACTAGTGTTTTAGAGTCTAGTGATTCGGAAACAATAGTCCCTTCTGAGGATTATAGAAATGTAGAACCACACGATTACAACCTAGAAGAAATAAAAGATCATTTTCCTAAATCTGATAATTTAGAAATTAAGGAAATTGTGACTAGTTTATCCAAGGATATTTACAATTCTAAGTTTGGGGGTGAATATCATCCTCCCTGTGGTTTACCTTTGACTCTTACAAAGGTCCCTAATTTCCGAACTTGACGTATGTGCCTCGACCATCTTAAGAGACTATCTGCATGCACGTTTTCCTGAACCTAGTTATGTCCAGAAAGAAATTCAGTTGATAGAAATTCATCCTATGGTTGATGTGGTTAATCCGGTCCATGATACCATTATTGATTTTGTTGTCCCACCAAAATTTTATTTGCCAAATGTGAGAATATCTCAATTTGAAATGTGTCATCAAATAGTTTTTAGAACTAAACCTAATTATTTTAGGAAATTAGAATTATCGACACATTTTCTTAAGAATGACCACCACTTTCATCGTGGTCAGTTGTGTGAGTAAAATATGATTGACTTAGAGGATCCCCAATTATTCAGGTTATTATTATGTGCTTCTAAGTTCTTATTTGAGTTTTCTATACTCTGCAACCTGAACCTCCGGATCCTGCCAATGAGGAAACCTGGCCCATGGAAATATTTTATTCAGACCATTATATAGAGCGTGAACCTGAACCACAGCTAGATATAGTTTTCTTAAATATAAATCTTGATAAAGGTGTAGTTGCAGGATTTCCCACACTACACCCTTGTCAAGAATCTATGAAAATTAGGTCATAATTGTGGATGAACAACAACACTTTTATTAATTCATTTTCAGGAAGATTTACAAGAAATATCAAAACTCAGAAATACAACTTTCTTTCTGGGGTTTCTCTCTCCTTAAAACTTTCTCAACTCTCAAAAGTACATCATCCCCTTCTGGATTTATTCGAACCCTTTATATAGGAAAGTACATATTAGAAGACACCTAAGATTTCCCCTTAATTCGGATCTACTCTGCGATCTCATCGCCATAACTTTAGTCTTCATCATCGCCAATTTTGTAACCATCGTGAAGCAGACTTATTCTTCATATATCTTCGGTCATTAATTGTTGTATTACTCTTTTGTGACACTCGCCAAATGTTGTTGAAGAATCTTGCGATGTTCTCGTCAAAATGTTATTAATATTTGTATAAATGTTTGGGTTCATCGCAGAAGTGTTGTTTTCATCGCGAGAATATCGTTGTGGCGATATTATGGTCCTACATCTTACCTCTTCTCATGTCTTTTCTGCGAAGAAGATAAGATATGAGAACTTTCAACTCTTCATGATGCTCGCAGCTTCTTTCTTTACAAGTTTTCTTCTCGATAAACCTCCGTTTATTTAGTTTAATCGCCTACACGTGTTGTAGCTCTTCTTAACACGTGTCCTCTTAATGGGTCCTACTGCTCTTGTCTATAAAAGGTGGAGTCAAGTTCCAGAAATAATTTTCTCTTTTTACTTCTTCATCTTCTTTATTCGTTTATTTCACTTTCCGTCTGCAACTTTTCATTATCTTCATATTCTCCTGCTACTGTTTTAATGGAAACGTCAAAGAATGTATTTCGATCATATCATCTATTACTTTTTTACTTTTGTTCTTCGATCTTCCTGATTTAATTCATTATAATTCTTGTCATATTTTCCTTTAGAGGAGCTATCCCTATCTCCCATTCTGAAACTCCAAACCCTAACTCCCTCAAGAAGCTTGTTGAAAAGAGGAGGAAGAAGGATTCTGCGAATGATAAGGTAGTAAGAAACACATTTTATCTTAATAACAATATTATTGCCTCTGTTTCTTATCTAAATTATTATTTTAAGAATGACGAGAACATTGATAGACCTCATAAAAACACTTGTCGCAATAAAACTCTTGAAGCTGAGATCATTATTCCTGAGTTATCATCTAAGAGAGTTATCATCACACCCTTACAATTTAATCCTCCTTCTTATGTCTGCAAGAACCTCGCTATCAACACCCCCCTTCCTTCAGAAAATTTGACACATCAAATCCCTACAAATGTTGTGCCTGAAACTCCTTCTAGTCCAATATTTCCTTCAGCTGTCACTTTCCCAAAAACTCCTCCTTCTCATAATGCATCCATCGCAGATGATTTAAATCATCAACTTGCTATCATTACTACTTCATCCTATGCATCTCTTCCTCCATCAAATGAAACCTTTGATGGAGTTGATATTGCTTTTAAAATTTTATCTAATATTTTAGATAACGCTAGAAAGCCTCCCATTGATTCTCTTCAATATGAAGCTTGCGAGACTTTACTCAAGTATTTTGGCTCTGATAATTCTTCTTCGCGAGTATCTTTGGAATATGAAGTTGAAGCTCTAAGGAAAAGCCTTCAAGTTAAAACTTCTGAGTGTAACACTCTGAATCATATGCTTCACAATTCTTCACTTGAGTGCGAGAATCTTCGCAGACATAATGACGAGCTGAAAGGTATAGTTTTCCTGCCTCTATCTTCCATTCTAATAATTTCTCGTCTTCCTTATTTTTTACACTCCATTCCTTTTAAATGTTTGGTTTATTTATTTAGCTTCAAATCGGAATCGATTAATGAAGATATTTGAATTAGAATCAATCGCTGAAGAAGCTCGCGCTGAAAAAGAGTCTTGGATGGACCAACATAGTAGATTAGATAATATTTATACTTACTCAATTGATCACATAAATAATCTTACTAATGAGAATAATCAATTGTCACAAAGCCAAAATTTATTGTGTAGTGAAGCTGCTCGCCTTTCATATTTGTTATTTAAGACTGATTTGGCGATGAAATCTTTATCAGATGAGAATAAAACTTTATCCCAAGAAAAACATAAATTTTCAAGTTTGAAGGCGGCTTCCTCGCAACAATTAGATAATCTTCAAAGAATTTGTGATAACCAAGAGCAATCTCTTCGCTCCCTTAAAGATGAACTCAAGGAAGTAAATGAATCATCTGCTGCTGAGAAGGATAAACTTATCAAGGGTAGATTAACTCTTAGTTTAAAGGCTAATGAACTTAAAGATCAGTATTCCCAATTAGAGAAATCTCATTCTTTACTAGCAAAAGAAAACCTTTATTTTCGCACCAAAGAAGAAAACATGAAATCTCATCTGAAGGGTATGGTTGGCAATAAATTTGATGATGATATGAATCAGTGGGAGAATTGTTTATTTACACTAATCCAAAACTTAACCTCTCAAAAAGAAGGTAGTCAGTTGACTGCCTCAATTGTTGATTTTTCTGATAAATTCCTATGTTTTACTTCTCGTGAGATCTTCATTTCAATATTTCCTTGTCATTTTTGGTATTTACAGAATCTGAAAGAAGCCATCTCGCTACTATTACTGCTCTTACTGATAAATTAGATAAGATTCGCAAAGAAAACAAGACTCTCATTTCCGATTGCTTGGACGTTCGCGATAAGGAAGAAAGAAGGCTTGATTATCTTGAGTACTTCAAGAATATGTAGATTAGAAACCGTGATAGAGGCTTTCTTCGCAAAGTTCATCTTTCTGTCGATATTCTGTTGAATAAGATTATGATCTCCCATTATCTCCCTCCTGAATCTGTTCTTCCTCTAGAAGTTGAGGATGACGAAATTCTCATTCCTATGGATAAAGACTTAGAAGATACACCCACCGAAGGAGAAGAAGGAGCTGAAGAAGATAACCCAAAAGAAGGTGAAGGCTCTCCTAGATAAGAAGAAATTCGCAAAGAAAAGGATGCTGGCGATACTGAAAAGAATGATGGCGATACTGATAAATCTGCTGGTGAGAATGATAAATCTTCTAGCGAGAATAGTAAATATGGCGAGAAGAATATTGATGAGCCTGTCGCTGAAGTTTGAGTCTCATTTTTGCTTTCTTTTCCTGCTTCTTTTTTGCGAGGAATGTAACCTGGATGACTTTTAGAATTTAACTTTTCTTGTTGTCTGTGTTGAATCTTCTCAAGGAAGATATTAAGATTTTACTTTCTCATTCCTATTCTTGCCCTTTAATATCTTTCTTGAGATCGCGAATTATGTTCCTTATCTTCCTTTATTGATGAATTTGTTGGTGATATTCTGCAAAAAAATTTGAAGTAATCTACCTCCTGCGATGAATATATATTTTCTGCATTCTCAAATAAAATAATTAGTATTCAATATTAATCTGTTGGTATTATTATGCCTTCCTAGTTAAAGGTCTTATTTTTCCAACCTTTAATATTTTTCTGCGACAAAATCGCAGCACGTCTTTACATTTACATGTATTGACCCATTGATCTTGTCTTATCAGTATCTTATCAATATCTCTGCGATAATATGATAAGTCTAGATTCTCTCACGAGAACAAAGCCTCGTGACATTGCCGTCTTGCGATGAAATCGCAGGACGTCTTTACACTTTCATGAAAAAACCCATTGATCTCATCTTAACATTTTCTCTTAGGCTTTTTGCCTTTGTATAATTTTCGTCACGTGACAATATGACAGGCCTAAATGTTCTTGCGATCATAAATCCCCATGACATTTCCGTCTTAATACACTTATCAGCTCCCTAATGGAGGGTGCCGCCCTTATCTTCCCCCTGGTTGCCCCTTCAAGGAGGGCACATCGGCCATACAAGACTAGCTTCTCCCATCCAGATTTACCAATAACCAGCTGTTTTCGCAACCTCTTGTCCTTTATGCCTATATGGATTATAGTTACAAGACTGCACCCTAAGTGGGGTTTTCTTCAGGCCAAGTGCATCATAGCCAAGACTTACCAAGAATGGCAAGGGAGTTTCCTACACCCTTGGCTCAACCGTGTACCTCGGCGCCTTGTTCATACTTTGCACTTCTTGGAAGAGATTCTCGGTCGTCCAACCAGGGTATAACCATATATAGTTGGAAATCCAAGATCTCTCTCCCGGATAGGTTTTCTTTAACCCCAACATCTGCATGACTCAGGATCCAGCAGCGGTATAACCTTACCCCTGAATCATGTCAAGAGATACCTCCTCCTATGACGTGCTCATAGGTCTTACATTTGCCTCTTACGAAATTTTATTCGCGAACTAGGGTGCACGCCATAAAGGTTCGTCCCATTCTTTAATCTCTGCGAAATTTTATTCGCTTTTCTTGCGATGATGATCGCTGCTATTGTTGTGCTTTGTTATTAGAAGAATTTTTCAATTGTAAGAGAGAGAAGAATTTATTATCTGTGTCATCATATAACATACCAGTATTTCTTTCCTCACAGAAGATGTCATTGATAATACCTCTTCAGAAATAATCTGTTCCATGGTCTATCGAGTCTTTGACCAACATCTTTTCCTTCAGGATCCATTAGTTTGTATGCCCCTGTTCTAACTATCTCTTTAATAATGTATGGCCATCCCATTTTCTCGCCAATTTTCCACCACTTTCTCGCTGATAACTAGGCGTTTCTCGCAGTACTAAATCAACAGGTTGGAATTCACGCTTCTTAACACGTTTGTTGTATTCGCGAGCTAATCTGCGTTGATAATTCTCCATATGTTGTAGAGTTTGTTCTCTCTTTTCTTCTAATTCATCAAACTTATTCAGTATCATACCGGCACTTAAATTTCTTTCCCATGCTTCTCTTTTTGTTGTAGGAATAACAACTTCAGTTGGTAATACAGCTTCTACCCCATATGTCAAACAAAATGGTGACATTCCAGTTGCTTCTCGTCTAGTTGTGTTATAAGCCCATATTGCATTATGTAATTGCTCGCACCATGCTCTGTGGTATCCTTCTAACTTCTTTTTCAAGATTTCTGCGATTGTTTTATTAGTTGCCTCAGCTTGACCATTTGCTTGCGGGTATAAAGGAGTAGAATTTCCACATTTTATTTTAAATGCATTGAGTAACAATTCTATATTTTGTCCCTCAAACTGCTTTCCATTATCAGATACTAACTGTGCTAGAATCCCAAATCTGCAGATTATATTTTCAAAGATGAATGTAAAAATATCTTTATCGCGAATATGTTGTACTGCCTTTACTTCTCCCCATTTTGTGAAATAATCTGTTGCGACAATCAGATATATTCTCTTTCCAGAACCAGGTACAAATGGTCCTACAATATCTAACCCCCATTTCCCAAAGGGCCATACACTTGTTGAAGATGATAATGGTGCTCCTGTTGCATGTATCTTTTTTCCGTATCGCTGGCAATCCTTGCAACGTCTTGAGAATTGCTTTGCATCCTCATGCATATATGGCCAGTAATAACCCTGTATTTTTGTTTTATATGCTAAAGATCTTCCTCCATTGTGATTACCAGCGTCACCACTATGTAACATCTTTAATACCTTTTGTCCTTCTTCTCTCGTCAAATATCTTAGCGATGGTCCATTAAAAGATCTGCGATATAACACTCCATTTCTTAGCTCATAATTAGTTGCCCTACTTTTCAACTTGTGTGCTTCTAATCTATTTCTTGGAATTTCTCCTCTCGCAAAGTATGCATGAAAATCTGCTCGCTAATCCATGATATTGCTCGTGGGTTCTCCCTCGCCAGCTTCTATCATCATTACATTTGTCTCTTCTTCTTCTTCTTTATTTATCGATGGAAATGTAAGTGTTTGAATTTTTATGCACCTCGCCAATGGATTTGTCATCATACTAGATATGAAAGAGAAAACATCTGCGAGCCTGTTATCTTTCCTTGATATGTGTCTCCATTTTATTTTTGGGATTCTCGCAGATAACTCTTCAACAAGTCTTTTATATTTCCTCAGAGATGGTTCATTTGTTGTGTATTCTCCTTTTATCTGACGAATAACCAATTGTGAATCGCTGGTGATTCTGGTATTTTCCAAATTCATTTCTATTGCAAATTTCAAAGCATAGATCACATCTTCATACTCTGTCTCATTATTAGTGGATGCAAATTCAATTCTAAATGAAAAAGTTGTTTTTTCTCCTTCTGGCGATATGAAAACAACTCCAATTCCATTTCCTTATCCATTGGATGATCCATCTACTAATATTTCCCATATGTTGGGTTCTGTTAATAGCTCTTTTAGATCTCCACATTCCTCTTCTACATCCATCATCTCTTCTACAGCTTCATCATCTTCTAAAGGAAATTCAGCTAAGAATTCGGCGATGATGTGTGATTTTTGCGAGGATAAAATTTCATATTGTATATCAAAGTGTCCTACTTGTGCATTCCATCTCTCAACTCGGCCTGATTTCTTGGAATTTTTCATTAATGATTCAATTGGCACTTTTGTTAACACTTTGACCTTATGTGCTTGAAAATAGATACGAAGTTTTAAAGTTGCATGTACCAATGCTAGAATTAGTTTCTCAATCTTTGAATAATTTCTCTCTGCAGAATTGAATGTTTTACTAATGTAATAAATTGGTTTTTCTACACCTGCATCTACTCGCAGCAATACAACACTTAGCGCATATGTGGTTGTTGCAAGATAAATCAATAATTCTTCTCCCGGTTCTGCTTTCTGTAAAATAGTTATGTTCGTTAAATGTTCTTTTATTCCTTGAAAAGCCTTTTCGCTTTCATTTGTCCATTTGAATTTTGCTCCCTTCTTGAGTATATCGAAAAAATGTTTGCACTTGTCTGAAGATCGCGAAATGAACCTTCCCAACGAGGCTAAGAGTCCATTTAATTTTTTCACATCTTTTACCGTCGCAGGTGTTGGCATATCGCGAATTGCTTGTACCTTTTTTGGATCAACTTGTATTCCTTCTTTTGATACAATATACCCCAAAAATTTCCCTGAAGTTACTCCAAAAGTACACTTATCAGGATTCACTTTAATATTGAATTTCCGCATTTGATCGAAAATCTCCTTCAAATCTTGCAAATGATTCTCATCTTCTTTGCTTTTGATCAAAATATCATCTACATATACTTATAATGTTTTGTGGATCCACATTGCAAACACCTTCTCCACCATTCTTTGATACGTTGCACCGGCATTTCGTAAACCAAATGGAATCTTTGTATAACAATATAATCCTCTTGGAGCAAAAAATGCGGTATGTTCTTGATCTTCTTCAGCGAGAGGGATTTGATTATATCCTTTATACCCATCCAACGATGATATTCTAGAATTTCCTGCTGCCGATTCAACCATCTGTGGAATATCTGGTAATGGAAAACTATCTTTTGGACAAGCCTTGTTTAAATCAGTGAAATCTATACAAATTCTTATCCCCTTATTCTTCTTTGGGACCACTACCATATTTTCAATCCACTTTGGATATTTTGCTTGCCTTATAATTCCTGCGTCGAGCATCTTCTGTAATTATTCTTCTATTTGAGAATGATATGTGTTGCGATCTTCCTTATTCTTTGCTTGAATGGTCTTATGTTTTTGTTGATTTCTAATTTATGACATGCTATTGACCGGTCTATCCCTGGCATCTCATCCATGCTCCACGCGAAGTTATCTGCATACTCTCGCAAAAGATTTATAGTTCTTTCTTCCTCATCCGCCTCCATTCTAGTCCCAATTTTCAGCATTTTAGGCTCTTCTTTACTCCCAATATTTATTTCCTTTGTTGGCTCTGCTGCGACATAACTGGCTTCATGTTCTCCCATTGGTGTTGTTGCTTTCATAATTCCCACGAGTTCATCTCCTTCTTGTGGGATTTCACTGGGTATGCCTTTTCCTTCTTTTGCTTTTATCATGTAAACTTTAAATTCTTCTTCTTTCTTTGTTTCTCTCGCAAATTTTTTGCGAGCTTTTTGCAGTTTTGGACGTTCTTCGCAATTTGTTACTTCAATTTGATAACACAATTTCGCAAAATCTGTGTCTCCTCTAATTTCTCCAATTCTACTGGGTATAGGAAATTTAATGCATTGATGCAATGTTGATGCTACAGCCTTGATTGCATGTATCCATGGTCTTCCCAATATCATATTGTACGGTGATTCCACATCTACCACGCATAATGACACTTGTGTTTCAATTTCTCCTAGTGGAATTCGTAACACTATTTCGCCTTTAGGTTTTGTTAATGATTTTCCGAAGCCATGAATATTATATGTTGAATTAAACATTTCTTCATCTTTATATCCCATTTTCTTAAAAGTATGATAGAACATTATATCCACTGAACTTCCTGCATCTACCAAGGTTTTACTCATAGCCCATTCTTCTTCAGATTTTATTGATTCTCCCTTTCTCATTGGTATAACGGATATCGTAATTACCAAAGAAGATTTATGACCTAGATTTTCTTCTGGTATTTCTACCGCTGTGAATGTGATCTCCTGCTTTTCCCAATCTTTTAATGATGACATCTTCTCCACTGTCATAATCTCCCTTCCTTTAAAATCTCGTTTATGTATCTTCCCCTTAATGTTTTCATGAAATCTATCAATCATCGCTCTTGTTACCATATCACATTCCAATTTTCTACAATCCTTTTTGATTCTAATCATTCTTCCTTCAATTATCTCACCGATTCACTTAATGATTTCCTTGATCTTGAACAATTTTTATCTTTTTCTTCACCTCTTCTTCAATTTTTGCTAATCAATCCCTGTTTCGGGCGCCAAAATGTAGCTACAGGATTTCCCATACTATACCCTTGTCAAGAATCTATGAAAATTAAGTCATAATTGTGGATGAACAACAACACTTTTATTAATTCACTTTCAGGAAGATTTACAAGAAATATCAAAACTCAGAAATACAACTTTCTTTCTGGAGTTTGTCTCTCCTCAAAAATTTCTCAACTCCCAAAAGTACATCATCCCCTTCTGGATTTAGTCGAACCCTTTATATAGGAAAGTACATAGTGGAAGACAGCTAATATTTCCCCTTAATTCAGATCTACTCTGCGATCTCATCGCCATAACTTTAGTCTTCATCATCGCCAATCTTGTAACCATCGTGAAGCAGACTTATTCTTCATATATCTTCGGTCATTAATTGTTGTATTACTCTTTTATGACACTCCCCAAATGTTGTTGAAGAATCTTGCGATGTTCTCGTCAAAGTGTTATTAATATTTGTAGAAATGTTTGGGTTCATCGCAAAAGTGTTGTTTCCATCGCGAGAATATCGTTGTGGCAATATTCTGGTCCTACAAAAGGTGTATTTGGTTGGTTCACTTTCTTGGTTTGCTGCTGTTTTTTTTATTTGTGTTAACATTATTTGATTCAGATGACCTACAGTTGTTCCGACTATTGCTTTATGATTTTATGTGGTGACTAATTCTTCTGATGTCTGGCTGAAGACTTTAAACTTAGCACTTCTTGGGAGGTAACCCATGCTCATGCAATACGGTAATATCCTTCCTTAGCTTATTTTCTTCAAGTGGTAACAGTTTCTCCTTGTTCATGTTTTTAATTTTATCCTTAGAACATTGAGGACAATATTAGATTTAAGTTTGGGGGTATGGGAGAAACTTTTTAGTTGCATTTTTAAACTTCTAGTGTCACATAGTTTTCGGTTAGCTAAGTTTACATAATGTCTCTCATCCAAAAGATGGAAATTAGAATTGCTAGGGATAACATTCTAATGAGACATTAGAGAAAAAGACATTGAGATCATTGACACTCAGGAGGGAAAATTTACCTTTTATAGGGTAATCGTGATGGACCTAACCATCCATGATGGAAAGACAATTCGGTCAAAAAGAAATGCTAGAAAGACAAAACAACCTCACAATGTAGTCTTAGTTACTGAATTATGACTCTCTCTCAGTAGAAACTTATCATCATCAACAAGCGGAGAAAAATCAAAATTTATGAAGAAAGTTGAAGACGTTTAAGGTTTATAAGCAACAATAGAAAGAAAAGCAAAATTCAAAATCAAAGCTGAAGACTTAGTTATTAGAGCAAAGAAAAATCAAACAATGTAAGTTGTTGAAGTTCATGATACCAAGATATTACAAGTTGCAAAGACCCAAGTGCTAAAGTCCTTTTCTCATGGCCATGTAAATATTAGTCTTGTTATTACCGTGTTTCAAAAACAAACAAAAACAATGAAAAAATAAAAATAAAAATAAATGTACATTTAAATTTTGTTGTTAGTTTTGTCCAATAAGGCCATAGGGAATTAGAAATCCATAAGGAAGTTTCAAGAAAGAAATCGAAGAGAAGAGTTAATTGTCAAGGTTCTACGAAGTTCGAGAGTTTATCATCAACAGTTGAAGCCGAAGAAAACGTTATTTCCACTGAGCAATATGAGAGAGTCAAAGAGAGATGCATATTGGTTGCTTTGTTAGTCCGCTTTCCATCTGGCACAAGATCTTTCTAACACTGGTTCAACTCATCACACGTAATTTGTCCAGCTGTGTAGCAGATATCCCTCTCATCTTTATCTCTCTCCTAATTTTATCCAGTTGTAAAGTGGATGCATCTCATAATGTTTATCTAGCTATGTAGCGGATATCTCTTTATCTAGCAGTATTTCGGATGTGTCTCCCCTTTTCTTTATTCATCTTTTGAGCGGATACCAATAATTTCTTTGGCATTCTAGATACTTGGCGATATGTTGATAATATGTTTGTCCTCATAGCTCGTTGGATATTTGTGACCAATTAGGAGTTAAGGTTTTGTGGGTACACCTCTTGTAAACCCTCCCGAGACTATAACTCGGCCACTAGGCCCACCTAGGGGTTTAAAGGCTTAATTCATACGCTAAATATAATCGCGATGCCTACGACAGTGAGTTAGGATTTTCATTTTCTATATTAGATTTGCTCGGGACTAGCAAACAATAATGTAGGACCAGAATATCGCCACAGCAATATTCTGACGAGATTAACAACATTTTTACGAGCGTCACAGAGAGTTCTCCAACAACACTTTGCGAGTGTCACAAAATAATGACATAACAGTTGACGATTGAAGAAACACAAAAAGAACATGATTGACTGGCGATGGTTACGATGCTTAGGAATAGTTACTGCGATAATATCGCGAATGATATCCAAAATTAGAGGACAGCTTAGTTGTCACCCATTATGTAGTTTCCTATAAATAGAGATCCAATAGATTCCGGAAAGGAGATGTATTTTTTGAGAGTTGAGAGAGTCTTGAGGAGAGAGAGAAATATTTTGCAGAGAGATTTTTAGAGAGAGAAAATGTATTTTTCTTTATCATCTTCTTCCCCAAAACTAGATTTAGAACTCCATTAATGGAGATTATCAATGTTAATCAAATGTAAAACTAAACCATCATAGTGAAGAATCATGGATGTAGATCAAATTGATCGAACCATGTAAAAATACGTGTGTCTATTTACAATTTTTAGAATTTTAATCATACTTTTAATATCAAATTAGTTTAGATCAAGAGATTATTATCAAGATATTACAAGGGGTGTGTTGTGGGAAATCCGGCAACTACATTTTGGCGCTAGAAACAGGGACAAACTACTTGTAAAATTGAAGAAGATTCAAAGAAATTGGCTATCATTAGAATTGGATCTCACTGGATTTAAAAACTTTAAGATCAAATATGGAAGCTACAACGAAAACTCATGATTATACAACAAATAGAGAGAAGGAGATATATTAAGAGGCAGCTGAAGAAAATACCAGCAAAAATTATGTCAACAAATCATCAAAAAGGACAAATTTCTTCTCACTTTTCTTATTCTTTGTTTCATTTTTCGGATCTGATAATTTCAAAAAAAAACTGGAAAGTAGATTTTTTATAAAACCTATACTTTGCTTTTTGTAGAAATTTGATTTATTGAGGAAGTCTTGAATCTAAAAATGTTTTTGTTACGAATTTGTAGTAAACAAACCTCGTTTTACAAATTTGTTTAATGAATCTCTAAAAATGTCAAATTTCGAGATTTTCTGTTGATTAGAGATTTACATTTCGTAAGAAAGTTTTTATTCTTCGCATGGAGAAATCTAATGAATTTGGATCAATTAATTGTTCAAACAGGACAAATTCTTTCTTATCTTATTATGTTCATAGTATCGATCTGGAAGATTTTGAATTTTAGATTATTAATCTTTGTTTTTCACAAAGATTGTTGTTTAGTTGATATTTTGAATTCAGAAGAGTTTTGATCATAAATTTACGTCCATATTAATCATAATTTTGACAACTAATGTGAACATGATTTTTGTGATTGAAGTTACAGATGAAGGAATCAAAAGCTCTAGCGAAATTTCTCTTTTGCGATAAGATGCATCCACCAACCTATCCATACACAACGTCAGTGAATAAATGGATTAAACCAACACCAAAATTTTAACAAGAAAATTAAGATTCCAACGGAGGAGAAAGCACAAAGGACAAAGATAGCACAGTAGATAAAGGAAGAATACTAATGATTTATTCACCACGTACTTCACCAACAATCGCGAAGAAATCAAATGAAGTTACACCAACAAATAATTCTACAGGACAAAATCTCTTCTCTTTTCTAATTTAATATTATTAAATTTTTTTTTTTTTTTGCGAAATACAGATTTACGGATGTTGTTTTAAAAATCCATTTCATGAACTTTCAAATTTAATAGATTACTCACTAAATTAAATGGATGAATCTCGCAGAGATTCACTTGCGAAAATCAAAAATCTTCTCCAGGCAATAAGAAGGATATAAAACAGCTATTGGATATTTTAAATGCCGCTATTAGAGAATAATTGGCATCTGCGAAGGGCACTAGAGATTATCACCACTGTAGTAAATAGATAGAATGGAAAAGATTTTGGATTGCCACGAGTAGCAACGCCAAAGAGTGAAGAAGGACAAAGAAGGAAACCAGTAGTACCAGCAACGGAAAAAGATACAAAGAAGTTTGCATGCTAAAGTGTCGCAGATGAAGAGAACTCGATGTGCTATATTATCGCAGCTATATTATAGTGTAGAGAGAGAATATCGCAGCTATATTATCGTCACCAGCTATATTATGGTCAAAGGGGTTTACACATGATCAACGTACTTGATTATCGCAGCTATATTATAGTATGTTTTACGTACTAGTGTAGAGAATATCACAGCTAGGATGACGTACTCAAACACTAATGAACGAGGAGATACTCCGTGAAATAAGAAAATTTAGGCTACGGAATATTTCATTTCTATGAAGTTCATTTTTGCGAATTTTAGAGATGTCCACAACAAGACTATTTCATCGCAGCAAGAGTATTTCATCGCAGTAAGAGTATTTCATCGCAGCAACAGCGAAGTCTCGGCAACTCAAACTATTCTGCGAAGAGGAGAACATGGAAAAGAAAATAAAAACTTCAGTAATAAAATTTCAGTTCATCGTCAAGCAGTATACAAAGTTCATCATCAGCTCAACCATTAGCTCGCAATAGTTCATTTCAAGACGATTAGCTCACTTATTGATTAAAACAAATTTCCGTTCTTGGGAAAAATGTATACATTTTGGCGCCCTCTTGAAGTTGTTAGATATTAAGGATATGAACAACTTTATACATTACGGGATAACTTCCGCTCTTTGAAGTTTCACATATCATTGGCAAAGGGAGACCTATGTTCATCAACATCAACAGAAGTTCATATAAATCAACAGGAAGCAAGATAACTCAAAGAACACAGCTAAAGAATAGAACAACGAGAAAATATCGTCAATGGTTATACAGAAGACTCAAATATCAAAAGACAATATCATTGAGTCTTTATTCTTTGTTTTCTTAAATATTCATTTGCCTTATCTTAACTCTGATCTCAATCAACAGTGCATTCATACAGGAATATATAAGAAGACTTTGTTGCTAGTGGACGTACAACAGCGAAGAATATCGCAACAACAACAGCGAGTAATTAAATGATAGTTTTTGTGGACGTACATGAAGTAATTAAATATCGCTGCTAGTGAAGAATTGAATAATTGTAGACGTACATACCGGCATAATAATCAACTAGGAAAAGACCAAAGATGTTAAACGTAGATAACAACATGGTGATCTTCCAACAGAGACAGATGGAACTATTTCCAGACGTGAGACAAAGGATGGAAAAGGATAAAATATGCATTTCAAAGATATACAACTAATTAGAAGTTCAAGATAAACAGATACCAAAGAACAAGTGAATCTCGCAGCAAATCTCGCCGAAAGATGCATTTCCCAAAATGAAGACAAAAGTGATAAAATAGCATCATAGAAAATCATTTCTAACACGTACTAGACAAAAGTGATAAATATGAGAAACTCCAGCGAAGGAAAAGACAGAAGAAGAAAAGATGAAACAAAAGAGGAAGATTAATTTTTTTTGAAGATTATGGTTAAAGAGGAAGATTATGAGTTTAAAAATCCAAGATCGAATCTCCCTCTCGCATAATTTATTTTTCTTTTTTTTACTACTCATAGATTTTCTTCACTTCGCAGATGATTGTTTTGCAAGTTAATCTCGCAAGAGAGGGTTACAACAATTGGTATGGTGCAAAAGACAAGTCAAGAGTTCATTTCTCATTTCTTCTCATCTCGCAAGCAAATCATATACTTCGCGAGAAACGGCAGCAGCAGAAAATCACATAAAAGCTAAGTACCATTTCCTTGAATTTTTTATTTACAGAAATTTTTTTTTTTGATTTCATTTATTAAAAGCGATACAATCGCAAGATTTCTAAAATTTCTAAGATTTGAAAACATTTTAAAGATTTATGATTTGATTGACAAAGAGCGATATAATCGCAAGATTTCGAAAATTTTAAAAAGATTATAAAAATGTAATCATCGCAAAAAATTTACAGATCTCCAAAAATTTTCAAAGATTTCCGAGATTACAGAAAACAAAATTATCGCAAATATTTCTAAAATTTCTAAAATTTTAGATTTACAAAGAGCGATACAATCGCAAGATTTCAAAGATTTCTCTAGAATATTTCTTTTACAGAAAGAGATTTTTGATTTAACAAATGCGATACAATCGCAAGATTTCAAAGAATATTTCTAAGATTTCAAAATATTTTAAAGAATACTTACTTCAAATATGATGTTATGAGAATGAAAGAAGAAATGACAGAAATGAAAGAAGAACTCACAGAAATAAGCAAAACAAATTTTTATCAGAGCTGAGAGTGTAATCGCGAGATTATTCAAGCTTATATAAAGAATAGGCAGAAATGACAGAATAAAGAAATGCGAAAAATCGCGAGAAACGCGAATACAATTTCGCAGAGACATAAGAATGGGACGAACCTTTATGGCGTGCACCCTAGTTCGCGAATACAATTTCGCAAGAGGCAAAAATAGTGCTTCATATAAGGGGGTATCTGCTAACATGATTCAGGGGTAAGGTTATACCGCTGCTGGATCCTGAGTCATGGAGATGTTGGGGTTAAATAAAACCTATCCGGGAGAGAGACCTTGGATTTCCAACTTTATAAGGTTATACCCTGGTTGGACGACCGAGGATCTCTTCTAAGAAGTGCGGAGTATGACTAAGGCGCCGAGGTACACGGTTGAGCCAAGGGTGCCCGGGACGGACGAACCTACCCTGGCCATCATTGGTAAGTCTTGGATATGATGCACTTGGCCTGAAGAAAACCCCACTTAGGGTGCAGTCTTGTAACTATAATCCATATAGGCATAAAGGACAAGAGGCTGCGAAAATAACTGGTTGTTGGTAAATCTGGATGGGAGGAGCTAGTCTTGTATGGCCGATGTGCCCTCCTTGAAGGGGCAACCAGGGGGAAGATAAGGGAGACACCCTCCATTAGGGAGCTGATAAGTGTCTTAAGACGGCAATGTCATGGGGCTTTATGATCGCAAGAACATTTAGGCCTGTCATATTGTCGCGTGATGTAAATTATACAGAGGCAACAAGCCATAAGAGATATGTTTAGATGAGATCAATGGGTTTTTACATGAAAATGTAAAGACGTCCTGCGATTTCATCGCAAGACGACAATGTCATGGGACTTTATTCTCGCGAGGGGATTTAGATCTGTCATATTTTCGCAGAAAATTCAAAGAAAAATGGATAAGGCAAGATCAATGGGTTTTTACATGCAAATGTAGAGATGTCCTGCGATTTTGTCGCAAAAAGAAAAATTGGCAAAACAAGACCTTTAATTAGGAAGGCAAAATAAGACCAATAGAATAATTTCAAACTTAATTATTTTATTTTAAGAATGCAGGAAAAATTTGCTCATCGCAAGAGAGATAGCAAGTACTATCAGAATCTCTCAGAAGTATTGTTCAGAATTTCTCAGAAGTATTATTCCGAGTCTCTCAAGAGGATTGTCTACAATCTCACAACAATATTCACCGCAGCACTATTTATCGCGAAACTATTCAGTACTATTCATCGCGGAACATTCAACACTATTCATCGCGGTACTATTCATAATTTCGCAGAAACATTCAACAACTCGTAGAAACATTCAGCAACATTCAGAAATTTGCAAACTCATTCAGCATCTCGCAGACTATTTCAGAATTTCACAGAAGAAGTCATTATTTCTCAAAATGAGGCAGAGGCAATTCGTTCATTAAACATTTTCTCAAGGATTCTTCCTTCATAGATAAAGAACAGAGGCAACTATGGATTACCAAGAAGACATTTTATGTTCTTTATCTTCTCGGCAAGAATCATTTCCAAAATGGAAAATAATTTTCACCAGAAATGAAGTAATAATTTCGCGTGAACAGAGGCAATACTTACGATTTTCATTAAAGGACGGATACTTCTTTATTTTTTGAGGATTGAGTACTTCTTATATTTCTTCAAGGATACTTCATACTTCGCAGAATTGATACTTCTTATTTACTTAGCAAAGATATGGAACTTCACAAAAGAATAGAGGCAAGTACGTACTTCTCAAGTCTAGTATTCTTTCGCTTGTTCCTTCATCAACAAAAATCAAAGACTACTACAACAACATATTTTTTCTTAAAGATTACTTTTCAAGAAATATTCAAGAAAAAAGAGGCAAGATGTAGGACCAGACTATCGCCACAGCAATATTCTGACGAGATTAACAATATTTTTGCGAGCGTCACAGCGAGTTCTCCAACAACACTTTGCGAGTGTCACAAAATAATGACATAGCAGTTGACGATTGAAGAAACACAAAAAGAACATGATTGAAAGGCGATGGTTACGATGCTTAGGAATAGTTACTGCGGTAATATCGCGAATGATATCCGAAATTAGAGGACATCTTAGTTGTCACCCATTATGTAGTTTCCTATAAATAGAGATCCAATAGATTCAGGAAAGGAGATGTATTTTTTGAGAGTTGAGAGAGTCTTGAGGAGAGAGACAATTTTAGGAGAGAGAGAAATATTTTGCAGAGAGATTTTTAGAGAGAGAAAATGTATTTTTCTTTATCATCTTCTTCCCCAAAACTAGATTTAGAACTCCATTAATGGAGATTATCAATGTTAATCAAATGTAAAACTAAACAATCATAGTGAAGAATCATGGATGTAGATCAAATTGACCGAACCATGTAATAATCCGTGTGTCTATTTACAATTTTTAGAATTTTAATCATACTTTTAATATCAAATTAGTTTATATCAAGAGATTATTATCAAGATATTACAAGAGGTGTGTTGTGGGAAATCTGGCAACTACAAATAAGTTTGGGGGTATTTGATAGACGCATTTATGTGTCTACCTAGTCTCAATTTTCTATATTGTTAGTGCTCATTTTTGTACTTATTTTACTATTTTGTGTATTTGTAGGTGTTTTTGGGAAATAAAGCTCAATGGACTAAAATGTGGAATTCCGCTCGTAAAATTGAGGAAATGAAGTGATTTATAATTTAATGGGCTAGGCCTAAAAAGGAAGAAGATGGAAAATTATTTCATTTGTCCAATTATTTGGATATGGGAGTGTGGAAAGTGTGGAGCCCATTATGTCGACATCATTTACAAGATATTAAAAGATATATGGAGATATTTATTTTAATGAAGAAAATAAAAGTGTTAAGTAAGAAATCTACATGGAGTAATTGATGGGAATTAAATATATAAAGAGTATGGAAAGAATATTATTCTTTATGGTTGGAGTTAATAAAGAATAAATAATTCTCAAATAAGGAAAATTGTAAATGTATGAGAATTATATTATTTGACGCGTGGCACATTCTTATTGGAGGATTTTTCATCGTCTTGACATGTGTCTGTTTATGGTTAAAAACTGTTTCTGCTGGTTTTGGGTGTGTGGATGAGAAACAAATCTAAACCTAAAACAAATGCACTGCACGGGAGTACTTTAGATTCGAGAGATCAATTTGTACAATCCTAGCCTAAACCAAGAAATGGCCGTTCCAGTCTTGCTTCGGTCACAAAGTGAAGGAAAAGGTTTGGTCTTAGGGAGGTAAGCGAAGAAGGTGTTGAGACTAGAATGGTTAATTCTGAAGGTGTGGCTATTTTATGACTAGTACTAGAATTTGGAACTGGCTTGCAGAATGTAAGCTATCAGTTCTTTGGTATTTTTCTGGATACTGTGTTGTTGTTCTAACCAAAACTTGTTGTTTTGTGGAAAATAGGTGAAACCTATTTATACAAGTCATATTGAATGCACCCTGGTCTCGTATGAAGTGGGAGTAATTGAGTGATGAAAGAGCGGAGTCATGTGTAACCGCCAGAAACCACGTTTCCACGATGAAAGAAAACGGGTTTGTTTACACCCATTACTTCTTGCCACCACTAATTGCCATGTTTCCTGACACTTTCTTATAATGGGCGTGTTGCATGCAGCACGCTGTAAACCGCTAGACCAATACCCTGATAAGTATCCCCCAGTTTGTGACATGTTTGATGTCTCGAGTGTGTTTATGGAAATCGTGTAGCAGTTTGCTACGTGTGGCAAGTCAAGGTGAAGAGACTTGCCGCAGGAAAATAGCATGTGATGCTATTAGTCTTGTCTTGGTTGATCGCCTAAAACTTTCCATGGGCCTGTCAATTCTGTGGCGAATATGGACGGTTGAGATTGTGGCCCATGAGAAAAGGTGGCCGTTGATTATGGCCACTTCCGTTAGCACTTGATAATAGTAAAGTGGCGCCATTGGCATATGCCAACTATGTGATGGCATATTTAATGCATGTCAGTGGCATAGCGACGGGCCAGTAGCATAATGGCGCCTGGCGTAGCCGTGGCAACTATTTTGGCATATTGATGTTAGACCCAAATATGGCTTCGGCAACGTTGGCCATGTTGCTATATCAAACTTAAGGCCTTAAGAGAATTACTTGGCTTGGATAGCGTGGAAATCCTAGCTGAATTAGGGTTTGTATATCGAAACCCTAATTAGCGCGCGTGGCATGCAGCACGGTGGTGTTTTTGTACAAACGGTGCCATAGATATGCCAAAGTAATTATAACAAGGTTACAATGTGGAAACGGCCACAGGAGCAAGGGTTTCTATGAGTGGCTATGGTATGGCGCCCTTCTTAGGATTTCCTGGGTCCCACATGGCTCGTGGCCTGTTGTGGGGACAAAGTGGCGTACTTTGGGATACTACTGTAAATTAGGGTTTTGGTTAATACGCCTAGAGCAGAGTCGTGCTTCTGACTAGAAAACCCTAAATTAAGCACATCATGGTGTTGGCCACGAATAGGAGGTAGGTTAGCACGTAGGAGCGTTATTTACGGCATGCTGGCATGTTTTGGCATGCTGCCATAAAGTGGCACGTTTGGCATGGAAGAGTGGCATGCCGCTCAACTTTTTGGCGCAACATGGCACGTTTGGTATGTTGGCACGGTTTTTGGAAAGCCAATTGGCTTTGGAACTATCTGACGCCATTTTTCCTCTTTTAATACTGTGGCAGGTTTTGAGCAACCTGTTTGGTCGATTTAAAAAGGGGGCCGACCAAGCATGGGGGTGGCCATAATTTTAGTGTGCGTGTGGCGGATTTAAAACGACCTGATTGGTCGATGGGAAATAGGACCAGCAAGTATGGGCCTAACCAACGTGTGGCGGGTTTAAGGTGACCTGATTGGTCGATGGGAAATAGGGTCAGTTAGGAAACATGGGGTGTGGTCAATGGAAAATGGCGTCGGTTGGCCTAAGGCATGGCCACGCCTCTCTTTGCTGCTGATCCTATTCTGTGGCTCCTTTATTTCTCGTTTTCTAATTCCGGGCAAGATTTTGCACCTACTAATCCATGGCGGATTAATTACCTAGTTTTCTTAGGATTAATTTCGAGAGGCAAGGTCTAATATATTGTGCAGGGCGCAAAACCCTAATTTTTGCAAATTAGTCAGGGTGATATCTGAATCTTGTGAATTATCACAAAATTTATTGAACTCTATATGTTGACACATAGTTCTTTAAGTTCATTTCCAGAGAGCAGTATGCTTTCTGATTAAATACTTTATGCAAGGACCTTATCCTTGATACTTGGAAATTCATGCTACTCTGCTACGAGAGAACACAAATTGTCATGCCATATCAACATTAAGGGTTCAGCCTGGGAACATAGTACAGAAAGCATTAAAAAAAAAACTTATAGTAACTTAATAATATAGGCAAGGTGCCAAAATTTACAGAATATCTGGGATTATTGCTACATGTACCATTCTAGGTTTCATGAGAAAATATTGAGTTGCTCAATAAATGTGCCAGTGGAGAGGTTGAACACTCACTTGTTTACATGGCTCCATTTCTTTGCAGAGTGACGGCATATTAAATGCAAGGTTTACAATTTTAACCCTGGACTAAAAACTACCATCAACATTAAGTCCCCTGCTTAGCACGTAATAGTAACATTATTGCAGGGTAAGCATGAGATGGTGACGGACAAGGATAGAAATCAAAAGGGCAAGTCATGAAGAAATTGCCAGAAATAATTTGACTAACCTTTGGCAGGGGACATGAGTAGTCTATGAACCTTGTGTTGGAAGCTTCAGAGTATTTTCGTCTTGACCGCATGGTGCTGGCGTTGGCGCTGCAACTTCGGCCACTAACTGTTGATGCTGGCGCTGCTGGCTTAGCCGCGAAATAATGAAGATAGCATTGCTAGCTTAGCCGCGGAATGGTGAAGATGGAGGTGCTAGGTTAGCCGCGGAATGGTGAAGATGGCGTTGCAACCTTGGACATGGAACAGTGATGATGACACTATTGGCTTGGACATGGAACAGTGATGATGACGATGTTGGCTTGGCCATAGACTGTTAATGCAGGCGCTTGGAGCGTTAGCGTACTTCTGGCTTAACTATGGTGATTGGTGTCATGTAACATTGACACCGCGGGTCCAGATGCCTTCTTCTGGGCGTGGCCCAAAAGGAAACCTTCTCCCATTCGAATTCCAAAAGTGTTATGCACATAAAAGGCGTCACCCATCTTTTATCCCTTGTTCAATTGGCTTTGCTTATGTAGCGGCGAGCTTCCTTCCATCGGTAATCCAAGTGAGACAATTATCCCATATAAATAAGTATTTAATCAAGTTGATATCCCATATCTAGATCCATAATATACGGCAGGCAAAAGAGTTTTTTCTCTTTCAGGTTTTATCAATCCGTGTGATAAAAAAGACTGCTTTAAGACTTTCTTTCATATAGATCACTATAGAATTACATTCATCTTCCTTCTAGATATCGTTTCATATATTCTCGTAGCTTTTTTTCTTATTTAACCACGTAGGTTTTTGATGCAGACATAATGCTTCTTTGCAGTATATAATGGGAACTCCTGGTGATGATCGTCCTTCCGATTCTTCGGAGAAAAGCTTTGAAGTTGACAAGACCAGGGTTTCTTCATATGAGGAGGCATTGAACAAAATCGATCATTTGCTTCGTGAAGCCGGCCGGATCATACAAGGTATGCCTTTCACTTATCTATGCATTTTTCTTACACATGCTCAAGATTTCATGGCTTCAATGGACATGGAGGAAAAGTGGAGACATGATGAAGCGTTCCAGCGCGTTGAGATGTCTCAGTATGATGAAGCATCTCAGTGACCCAGCGTCAGGGCTAAAAGGTTCGCTGCTCGACTGAGGCGGCGAAGGATCGAGCCTAAGAAGCATCTAGAAGAAAGAAAGTTTAATTACCTTGTTCATAACGACATTGTAATCCTTGACTATGATGTTGACGAATCAGAGTATCCTCAAGAAACTGTTGGATCAGTTTCTGAGAAAGGTGTGGGTGCGGCCCGCGAGAAGAAAAACGAAACAGCTTCTAGAGAGGATGACAAAACTACTATTGAGGAAGTTGAAGCAACCATTGAGGACGCTGATGAAGTAGATGTTGGAGGCACTTGAGAGGCTGTTGAAGCAGATATTGGAGCCATTGGAGAGGATATTGAAGCAGATGCTGGAGCAGGCTGCGATATTAATAACTAGTTTTTCCTTTCGGCCATTTTTTCTCATAGAAAACAATCTTTTCATAGCGTGTAGATGTTTTTGATACTTCAGGTTTTTTGTTCATGTGACTGGAGCTATGCTTCACCGAGTAACATTTTTTCACTCATGCTGCTTTGATAATTTCATATCTTCAATTTGATGAATGAATAAAATCTCCCGAAAGAATCCTAAAACCCCTTTTGCAAACACAAGTTCTTCCATTCTTCCAGAGTGATTCAGCGGAGGGGAATCCAAATCACATAAATAGCATGACAATAAATCTAGTATGCGTGTCACATTCTCTCCGTTGAGCGACTTCCATAACAACGTCTTGCATTCCAAAACAGAGGGAAATAATTAGGGATTAGACCAACCTTTTATTGGACTTTCCCTTGTACACAGGACGTCTGTGGCATGCTGCCTGGGTATGCAGAAGTGTAAGCTAGATATTATTGAAGGAAGGTGTCTGTACCGCCACTTGATGATCTTCTTCCTTGCATATTCCCTTCTTCAGTATATATTTTTTTTTTGAATAAAATATTTCTTATAGGGTTTAATTTTTTCTGGTTTCCAATCGATGGGTAATGTCTTTGTGGGGGTTTGGATTTACTGGGTACTTTTCCTTTGAGATTCAGGAAAACTCATTTTGAAATAAACATGCTTTTAATTAGAATTGAAACCATAATTATGAATGCAAGCAGTGCAATCATTTTGGAGGGATGGAAAGTATTGCATGAAAATGGAAATTACTGAAGGAAATACTAAGAAGAATTTTGAGGCAAGAGGCGGCGTCACTTTTTCAGGATTAGAAGGGTTTGAGCCACCGGGCATGTATTATTATTCCTTCTAACTTGTTAGCATTGATGAGCTTGCAGTAGCCTCCCAAAATAACTTCTTCTACTAGGTATGGTTCGTCTGTGGAGTCGGGCGAAGGAGGCTGAGCGAAAACTTTCACTACCATATCTCCAACTTGGAATGGGTTTTGATGTTGCACTGCTACTTGATTCTTGGGTTCATTATTCTTGACTAAGACATCCTCCAAATTTTTGATGAAACACTTAAAGGGCCCATCATCCCATTCACATCTCCTAGTGACGCCCGGGTTGATAATTGGATCTACTCCCCAGGCTTGACCGAGAGGAGAAGTGAATGGGTGTAGAAAGGGTTATTCAATAAGACTTACTTGTGTTCGGAATATGCAGATGAACATTGACGGGGTCTCTCCAGGTAATTGGGTTACACCGGCAAGTTGTTGGTACGGAAACATGTAATCTTCAGGGTTGGATGGATTGTTGGAAATTATTTCGGGTATTGACACCGGCAGAGAGGATACTCCCAAATTTGCTTTATTTCCATATACCCACGAGCTCCCCATAATCATATCATAATTTGGGCATTCTTTGACAATATGGAATTTTCTATGTGTTAGAGAATCTCCCACCTTAATTTCGAGGTTAATGTAGCCATAAGCGCTTATTGCTTCTCCTTCCGGTTTTTTTTATCATAATTGGGGAGTGGGTAGCCTCCTTATTTTAAATTCTTGCAACTCTTAGAGTCTTGATGGTAACAATGTTGAAGTAAAAGGCCGCGTCAATCAGTGTGCCATCGAACACAACATTCTTTAGGTAAGCCGTGGTCAGCAGTCACCAGTTGTACTTTGCAACGGCGCTTCCTGAGAGAGGTTGGGGTTTCAGAGCAGCTTCTTCAGCAGCAAAGAGTTTCTTTCCCGACACAACACGATTGAGGGCTGTAAATATATCTTGACGCTACTCCTTAGAGAAATATAGGATCTCGCACATGTGCTGCATCATGGACTGCACAGTTTTGTGAACAGAGTCCCCAGAGAGCATACAACTCCTGACTGGAAGAGGATCTCTGTGAACTCCCTCATTTCCCGGTTGGAGTTCTCCTGCCTCTACCTTTTCCTTGAATATGCGCTTCAATCTATTGCACTAATTAGTCGGGTGATGGACGAACCTGTGGTAACGACAATACTTGGGATTTTCCATTTCCTCTTCAGTTGGCGGCACTTGATAGGAGGCATCTTGATGGAATCATCCTGAATCCACGCTTCCAAGAGTTCAATTACTTTTTCGATTGGGAATGGGAAATCTAAGGTGGATTCTCCGGATTCTTGGTGTTGCACGAGAGCTTTGGTCGCGACCTTCCGAGGTGGAGCCGCCTGATGTGCTGGTGCACATTTGGGTTGCTGTTCTGCAGCTGGATCTTTCCTTTTCCCTCATTCTCTCACCACACTTACAAAGAGGCCGGTGTTATATTGCTTATTGATGGGGCGTATATTTCCTCAAGTTTTGCGCGCATCTTCACCTCTTGCCGGAATGGTTCTTGTTAGAGCATTGCTCGGTCTAACTCGCATGCGTTTCTATCTCAAGCATGTTTGTCAATATTAGTGATCAAAACTATAAAGTCTTTGATTTCTAGTCTACTATATCTAAGGTCTCGTACTAGGATAGAAAGTGTAGTTGATCTCAAGAACTCTATGACGATCATCATACAAGACGAAGGACTACTCAAGGAACCAGTGGATATTCATCGACTAAAAGGTATGTGGAGACTTGAACTTATCTATCACTCAAAAGTCTATCTACTCTATCTCCTATCTTGAGACAAAAGTCATATTACTATATAGACTAAGAATATACACATATGATATTTCGAGTTGAGTATATCTCGCTTATCTATTTCTCGAAATATGTGTTGGTAAAGCTTTCTCTTTAGCCAAGTTTATCTTTACCTAGTGACGAAAGTCATGTTATGTTTCAATCATTTTGGAAATTGCACTGACGAAAAATAGTTTGTGAATAACAACTATATAACGCCCTCTGGAAATGTTTCAATGATTGAAATGAGAGTTTAAAAAATATAACCATTGGAGGATATAAGCATTGTTTTGGTAACACATATATGTATAAGTCCTTATTGCTTAAACCGAAGTTTGTGAACTTTGTTGATCAAGTGAAACCGGAGAAATGCATGAGCTTCAGTCCGCGAACTCAGTCCGTGAACTGGCGGAAGTTCTCGACCGAGAATTTCTGCAGGAGTTTGTGAACTCCATCCACGAACTTGAGTAGGTTATGTCTAAAAACGATGTTTGTGAACTTATCTTAATAAACTAAGGAATGCTATTGCAAACCGTGGCTTTATAGTTCATGAATCGATTCGAGTGAATCACATTGTTTTTGATTTAATTGTGTCTTGTGTAGTACATAAATATCTAAGCAATTTAACAACTCTCTAACTAGTTCATTTGAGTCATTTGGACTAGTTATGGTGAATAAGAATATAGTTGATATGAAATTTATCATTTGGCTAACCGTTTGGTTAACTAGTGTTAAACCAACTAATGTACAAGTTTGGGTACGGTTTTCACTAGCCTACAAACGTGCAGTACCTGTGTGTATAACAAGCTATGTTTTCGATGTAACGGTTGATAAATATTAGATTGTATCTAATCAGGTTTTCATCTAACGGTGAATATTGAATGTGTTTTTACTAAGCTAACATTGATTGCAAACCCTGATTTGAAGACTATATAAGGGAGAACTATAGAAACTGGGAAACCTAATCCCTACACATTCGGTGTGATACTAGTTTGCTAATCTAGAGTCGATTCTCCTTTAACCTTTGGTTTTCTTCTTCTAAAACCAGGTTAATGACTTAAAGACTTTATTGGGATTGTGAAGCCAGACCGATACTACTTTTATCGTAGTTGTGTGATCTGATCTTGCATTTTCTATCGTACGAGTACAATTGTAATAATTTACTTGAGATTTTTATCTCCGATAGGAAATATATTTAAGTAGTCACAAACACTTCGTCTCATCGTTTGTGATTCCTCAATAATCTTCTTCGCTGCATCGATTAAGTTTATTGTGAGGTAATTGATAAAGCTGAGTTGTTCTTCGGGAATATAAGTCTGGTTTTATCAATTGGTTCCTGTTTTCCTTGATTTATCAAAAGATGGAACAAAACTCATAGGTTTATTCGTGTGAGATGAATTTATCTATCCTTGTAGAGTTTTCTTTGTGATACAGATTTGTTGATTAAAGTCTTCGACTTTGGGTCATAGCAACTCTTGGTTGTGGGTGAGATCATCTAAGGGAATCAAGTGCGCAGTATCCTACTGGGATCAGAGGCGTAGGAGCATAACTATACCTTGGATCAGTGTGAGATTGGTTGGGGTTCAACTACAGTCCAGACCGAAGTTATCTTGGAGTAGGATAGTGTCTGTAGCGGCTTAATACAGTGTATGTTTAATCTGGACTAGGTCCCGGGGTTTTTCTGCATTTGCGGTTTCCTCGTTAACAAAATTTTGGTATCTGTGTTATTTCTTTTCCGTATTATATTTCGTTATATAATTGAAATAATACAGGTTGTGCGTTGTTCAATCAATTAGAATATCTGACCTTATTGGTCATTAATTTAAATTGATTGACACTTGGATATTGGTCTTTGGTACCATCCAAGTTATCTCTCTTTGATTAAGACTCGCATATTGTATTTGCTTGAGTAAATCAAATTGAGAGATTGAGATATTAACTCCTTGATACATTTTCTATTGATTGAGTCTGATTCTCTAGAAAGTAACTCGGAGTTATCCATACATATTGTTAATCGAAATATTAGGTGTGGTTGTTAGCCACCTTCTTTTTCAATTGGTATCAGAGCAGGCAAACACGTTTAAGACCTTACAAGTCTGTGTGTTTTGGCAATCTGAGTCTGAGGACAAAATCTCATTGACGCCTACCAGGATTTCTTCTAAAGCTTTTGATTTCGCCAAGTGTCTTGGAAATACCTCAAAGGATTGATCCTTAGTTGATTCTTCTGAATCCCAAGGTAGAAAGATTGTTCAATCTAATATTGACATATCTTACTCTCATGAAGCATGTGACACTCTGGCAAAAGCTGAAAAGGAGCTCACCAGAATTACAAAAATTAACAGATGAGACTATTGATTTTAATGATCATGATCAGCTTATTGATGAATTTGAAAAGTCTCTTGATCGAGAACGTGATCTCTATAACATTGTTGTGTCCTTCTCTAAGAACATTGAGAAACTTCTACAAGAAACTACTCTATAATGTGAAAAGATTAGTGCTCTTGAGGAGGTTGTTAAGGAAAACTCAATAAGAGAAAAACGTTTGCTCGAGACTCATTCATCATATCTCAACATACTTCGTGTTAAAAAATTGAAACTAAGTGCATATCTTACTCTAGCCCATGAACATTGTAAATCCTTGGAAAAGGAAAACTCTGTCTTAAGGAGAAAATCTTCTGTACAAACTAATTCTCATGAAATTATGTCAAGAAAGGTTTACATGACTTTCAGTCTTATCATATGGCTATGAAGCAAAGACAGGTGCCAATTATTGATCATCCTCCACGAACCTGTACTTTTTGTGAGAAAAAGAATCACTATGATATCCATTGTTTTGCAAGAAGGAAACAAATTTTTAAGCTTCATAATTTGCTTCTCTTCACTGTCAATGTAATAAATAGTCAGTCGACTAATGCAGTGAATTGCATGCCCACAAGAAACCAGAATCCTTATAAGAATGATCTCTATTCTAGAAATCATCACAGGGATCAAGTGCATTCTGGCATAAATTCTTGTGTTGCTAATAAAATCATTCCATGTACTTATAAGAATGTTTCTGATAAATCTAAGCCTAGAAAATGGATGCCTATCTATTCTGATCCTCTTGAACCAATTGCAAGAGGTCCTAGACTTAGTCCTCAGAGAAATCCATCTGATGGATTTGTTAAGTACGACATGTCTTATCCTTCAGGGATGAAAATCAACCAAAGAAAGGCAAAGAAAACAAATATCAAACAGTCAGATAATATATACAACTCCTTTCCCGATGATCATAGTGGAATTAATTTCTACTCTACTACCTGATTCCAGGTGTTTGTTTCCTTGTTTATAACTTGGGAGGTGCAAGGAAAATAATTGGGTAATACTCAATTATGTTGTATATTATTTATGTTTGAGTCCTTTTGTTGGTAGTCCACAAACGTCCACGTCCTCCTCTTGTGAGTTTCTAGGGTTTTCAAAACCAGAGTTTTCTACTCTCGTTGACGAACGCATATATACTTGTTCTATATTGTGTTCACCCTTCCCTAAAACTCTATGGAGAACTCTGCAAAATCTCAAGAGATTGTGCGTCTTGATATGAAGGAAGACAATCAGGAACGTAAGTCAATTCAGGAGCTGGTTCTAAAGAAGATGCTTGAAATAAAGGATCATAACTCCAAGATTCATGATTCTGTCAAGGATTTAACTCGTTTTCAGAACGATTCAAGGGTCGAGTTTGCAAATTTTCATTTGCAAATAAACCAACTTCTAGATGGTCAGGCTAGAATTTTTGCTAATCAGAACATTCTGATACGGAATCAAAAGAAGCTTATCATGGACTGTGCCAAAGCTAGACAACTTGCTCGGGTGGTTGATCGCAAAGTTAGTGTACTAACTCACGAACATGGTGTGTATACGGTCAAGAGAATAAATGAAATCAGTGATACATTCTTTGATGGTTTCATTGAAAGATACGAGGTTCTTAATGAACTCTGATTTCTGTTTGCCTAGTAAATCTTCTATCGTTCTTGTTTTATTTAGAAGAATAACTAGTGTTTTGGAATAGCCATTATTGTGATTACACATAGCTATATCCAAAGTTTTCATCTTCTTGTTTTTAGATTTATTGGATTAAATTCTAAACTTGTTTGGAAGATGATTTTTGCAGTATTAATCTTTATGATTTTATATATTGCAATATTTTTATGGGATATGTGTGTTTACGTCTGTGAACTTGATTGTCCCATATTTTGTCAAAAGTAAAGTCGTTCGTGAATTGATATGAAAATATTGATAAAAGAATGAATAGACTTTTGAAAAACACAAAAGTTAAGCCTATATTGTCAATTATTGATGTAAGATAGGTTAAAATCGTTTATGATTCAAGGATTATGTCTATTGTATTTCATTGTGCAAATGGTAATGGAAATAGAATGAATCCTTGCTTATTCCACGGTATAAGGTCGATTCTCTGATCCACAATCTTTGTGTAAATACTGTGTTGTTCCATGAAGTGTCTTATGTTGAGCACTAAAACAACAAAAGTTGATTGCTTTTGTGATTAGCTTAGTTCTTGTTCCGTAAGGTACTTTAAGTTGAACATGATTAAACTAAATTAATCATCTTGTGTGTGTAGTTGCAGGAAATCCCACAACACACCCCATATAATATTATGATAATAATTTCTAGATCTAAATCTATTTCCTAACAAAAATAAAGATTAAAGTGCTAAAATAATAAAATAAGACACAAGATTTACGTGGTTCGACCAATGTGATCTACATCCACGGGGTTAGGGTTCTTCACTGTAGTAGCAGGATTTCCCACACTACACCCCTATTAAGATTCTATAGAAATTTAGGAGAAAACTAATTGAAGATTAAAGAATTAACGACACTTTATTATTTAGATCTCAGAAATGTTTACAGAAAATATTCAAACTGAGAAGTACAACTTTATTTCTGGAGTTTCTCTCTCCTAAAAATATTCTCAACTCTAAAAAATACATCATCCTTTTCTGGACTTACTTGAACCCTTTATACAGGAAATTACATAGTGGGTGACAGCTAAGTTTTCCCCTTCTTTCGGATCTCATCGTGGTATTTGCAATATTAATCTTCGCCAACTTTTGTAATCCTCGTGAAACAACATTCTCATAACATGTCTCTTCAATCGTCAGTTATTATAATGCTTCCCCGTGACGCTCGCCAAATGTCGCTGAAGAATCCTCACGACACTCTCGTGAACAATGTCATTTATACTTATAGGAATATTTGACCTTCTCGTAAAGCGTTGTTCTTATCACGAGAATATCGTTGTGGCGATATTCTGGTACTACATCTTGCCTCTTCTCATGTCTTTTCTGCGAAGAAGAGAAGATCGTGAGAATAAATTGCCGTAATTCTCCTATCTTTTCACCTCCATCTTTATTCTGACACGTCTCTAAACCTTTAACCAGCTGTCTTCATGTAATTTTATCATCCATATATTTTTCGACACGTCATCTTAAACCGCTGTAATTTGACCATTCACGTCCTTTCATTGTATTAATTATATTTACTTTCTCGAGAAACTTCTTCTGCTATAAATACCTTTTCTCATTCTTCTCTTTTTATCTCTTTACATTCTCTTTCCTTCTTCCTCTCTGCAAATTTCATTGCTTTCCCGCAAATTGCGCATCTTCTATCTTTCGCCATTTTTTCAATCTTCTTTCATTCCCATTCTCTCAAAATGGTTGCTGCTGGTGCTAAAAACCTTATTGCTTTCAATTTGATGCAAGAAAAACTTAAAAACCAAGGATTTGACTTATCTTTAATCCCAGATCAAAGTCCCAAATCTGTTCTTTCTCTTGAATTGTTTTCTAACTTCCAGTGTTCTCGTGAAAAGATTATAGTTTCGTTAGGCCAACTTGAAGCTGGTCTTCCACTTCCTCTCTACGACCCTGAACTTCCGCTTTTTTACCAAATAATTTCTGACAAGAGATTTTCACGAGCGGTATACCAACTTGGCGGAGATTGTATTAGATTATTACTGGAATATGCCTTTTGTGGTGCTGGCAAAGGATCTCGATATTCCGAAGAACATAAAAGTATTAAATATAAACATGTTCCGATTACCCCTACAAAGTATACTGTAGATAACATCTTTCGAAATTACCAGTTACTCCCCATGGTAAGAGATAGTACCTGTTGGGGTGTCCGTTTGCATAAAAGGAAGGTCGCTGCTGAAGATGCTCTTATGCAAGATATTGATTTTCATACCAATACAAATGATGGCCCTCGTCATTCTAATGACGATAAGTGGTTTATCTTTCCCTTATGCCTTGAAGGTCCTTATATATCCGGTTCTCTCCAGCTTCCTGCGAATCTCTCTCACTATGAACCATGGACTTTCAACTGGCCTGATAGATCTTCGGATGTATATTCTCTCACCTTCTTATGTTATTATTATTTATTCCTTCACACTCTCGCTAACTTTTCCATTATCTTGCAGGTTGCCAAAATGAAGCTTAATTACCAGAACTATAGGAAACCCATCACTCTTCTAGCTCTTAGATCTTTCACAGATGAAGTAAGAAATATTCCTTTATTAGTTTTAACAATATATTGTTTCCCCTATTTTTTATCTTTATCTGTGTTTGTAGGAAATTGAAGAATTACCACCTTTAGAGCCAAAACCTAAGGAGAAACCTTCAACTAATCGTAGAGGGAAATCTACTGTTTCTAGCAAGGGAAGGCGCTCTGCCCCTCGTGATAAATAACCCAGCGAGCCTCCTTTGAAGAAAAATAAAACTCATCATTCTTCTTCTCAACATATCCAAGCGGATTCAATCGTTAGTAATAAATCTAATGATGAATTTATCGAAGAATTTGACGATATTAGAAAAGTTCCTTCTATGAAAAATTCTTCTCCCTCTGATTCTTCCATGGCCCAACTGTCCATGATTTTTGGCGATTCCTCTCGTGGAACTGCAAATGAATATGGAGATGAGACTCTTAATGAGCTATCTCAAGCGCTCGTCAAAGTGTGCGACGCTCCAGTTTTATCTGATAATAACTCTCTTCGTGGAATTTCTGGATCTCTAACTCCAAGTTTCTTAAATGCACTTGGTATTCTGGTACGTTTTCTCTTAATCATTTCTTAACTCGCCAAATTTATCTCATCAAATTTTTTGTACTTATAAAACTCCATTGCAGGTTGGGAGAGCTTCTTTTGCTGCTGCTTCTGATTTGGATAACAAATGTACTTTTTTTAAGAAAAAGGCTGTTAACTTTCGCCAAGATAAAGAGAAATTAGAAATTGAAATTCTTTGAGCTTCGCAAGAAAAATAAAGTAATCGAAGCGGAAGCTTCAGTCGATGTGAAGAAGATTGTTGACCTTGACAATGCCAACAAACAACTTTATGGTATGATTTTACTTTTTCTTTCTTTTAGATTTTTTTTTTTTTTATCATAACTTATCCAAGCAATCATTTTTGCAGATGTTTATGGTTTAACTGACGAAGCTACATTCATTCAATCCTTTCCCGAACCTATAGATGATAATACTCTCCTTGCTTGTCTTAATAACTCTTTAAGTAATTTTGCTGATGAACAAATTAGATCTCTCTCTGTAGAGGAGCTTAGATCCAAGTTTAATCTCCTGACTATTGAACATAGACATAATTTAGGACTATCTAATAAATTTAAACGTCTTTATCATGAATCAAAAGAAGTAATCAATGGATTAAGAGATAGAAATAGTGATATTGTTGATGAGAAAGATCAGGCAACTAGAAATGGCAGCGAAGCTCTAGCAGACTTCCACAAAATTCTTCTCGAAGTTCAAATGGAAAGAGATAAGCTTATCTGCGAGAATAAAAATCTTCTTGCAAGAGAAACTCAAGTTCGTTCTCGCCTTCTTATTACTAGCGATGATGAGTTTTCTTGGGCAGCACAGGTTCTTGATAATGCTAGGAATAATTTAGGTATAGATGTTAGCCTTCATGTTGATCAATCAGCCTTAATTAGGGACTTGATTTCTGAAAAAGAAGGTTGTTAACCACTCTACTCTATTAACCTTTTTCTTTTTATTATTCTTTCTTATAACTTCTATCTTAACGGTGCCTTATTCTCGCAGATTCTGAAGACAGATGCCGTGTAAGGATGAGAGAACTAGAAGATATTAATCATCAACTCGCGAACGATCTTACTGCTCGCAACAATAAATACTCGCGATTAAAAGCTCAATTTGGGATTACTTCTGCAAATTTTAACAGATCCCTCCTCATTACTCGTAATAATACTACTAGGAAGGTTTGTGATGATCATGGAATTCCTCATTCTTTGTATCCTGATCTTGCAAATGCAATACCATCAATGGTTCAAGATCTTGATGTCTCTGATACTGATGAAGATCTTGACGAAGGTGAAGAAGAGAATAATGACGAAGAAACAAATTCTGGCGATGATGAAGAACCCAACAAAGATAATGAAGAAGAGAAATCTGGTGAAGAAGAAGAATCTGATAAAGATAACAATGTTGATAAGTGAAACAATGTATCTGTCTAACTTCTTTCTTTGATGTAATCAATCGCGAGTTTCTTCAATTTGCTGCAACTTTCTTCAATTTAATGTGTAAATTTCTTTGCCCCCTTATCTGTATGAATGAAAGAACAACCTCTTTTTTGCAATATAACTTGGTCAATATAGTTTGCATCTGCTAATTATCTGTGCCTTAATATCCATATATATTTCTCATATGGTGATGAATAATAATCTTTACCATTCTATTCATTCCCATACTTGCCTCTATTATTCATCTGCAATATGAGAAAGTTAATAAACCAACATTTTGGAGAATTTCATAATTTCTGTGATGATATCGCAAACCTTGATATTCTTGTGTTATTATTTTTGCGATCTTATGGTCTTATCATGCCTTCCTACTTAAAGGTCTTACTTTTCCATATTATTCTTTCCGCGACAAGATCGCAGGACGTATTTACACTTTCATGTATTGACCCATTGATCTTGTCTTATCTGCATTTCTTTATTGTATTGCGACGATATGACAAGCCTAAGTTTTCTCGCGAAAACAAAGCCTCGTGTCATTTCCGTCTTGCGATGAAATCGCAGGACGTCTTCACATTTGCATGTAAAAACCCCTTGACCTCATCTTAAGTTTTTTCTCTTATGGCTTTTTGCCTCTGTATAATTTACGCGACAATATGACAGGCCTAAATGATCTGGCGATCTCAGAGCCCCATGACATTGCCGTCTTAAGACACTTATCAGCTCCCTAATGGAGGGTGCCGCCCTTATCTTCCCCCTGGTTGCCCCTTCAAGGAGGGCACATCGGCCATACAAGACTAGCTCCTCCCATCCAGATTTACCAACAACCAGTTGTTTTCGTAGCCTCTTGTCCTTTATGCCTATATGGCTTATAGTTACAAGACTGCACCCTAAGTGGGGTTTTCTTCAGGCCAAGTGCATTGTAGCCAAGACTTACCAAATATAGCCAGGGTAGGTTCGTCCGTCCCGGGCATCCTTGGCTAAACCGTGTACCTCGGCGCCTTGGTCATACTCTGCACTTCTTGGAAGAGACTCTCAGTCGTCCAACCAGGGTATAACCTTATAAAGCTGGAAATCCAAGATCTCTCTCCCGGATAGGTTTTCTTTAACCCCTACATCTGTATGATTCAGGTTCCAGTAGCGGTATAACCTTATCCCTTAATCATATAAAGAGATACCCCCTTTATGACGTGCTTGTAGGTCTTACATTTTCCTCTTACGAAATTGTATTCGCGAACTAAGGTGCACGCCATAAAGGTTTGTCCCATTCTCTTAATCTCTGCGAAATTATATTCGCGTTTCTTAAAATTTCTTGCGAGCTTCAAATCTCAATAATTTCTTTTCTTTTTCTTTTTACAACTTTTCAATTTCATTTTCTTCACTCAAACAGAAAAAACAACTTTACCTTTCTACTTCTAGCGATCTGCTCGTCATATTTCATCTTACTGTCACTTCATTTTTATCATCTTCCTTATCATCTGTTCTTTTACTTAGTGTTTTCCCACAAGTTGCTTGTTATTTCCTCTTTTTATGCTCTTTATACCTATACCTTTACTGCGTTTTATTATTTGCTTGATATCCGCGAGGGACTCGTTAGTTACTTATTCATGCTTTTCTATTGAATTAACCATTAATTTGTCACTTCTCTGTTGCTGCTTAATTCTGTACTTCCAATTGTTGTTCATCCCTGCTCTTTCCTCATAAGACTTGATATCTATCTCATAACATTTCTTACTTTCTCCTCAATCTCCTTTAATTAATCCAACACCATTTGGATGAGGGAATTTAATGCACTGATGAAAGGTAGATGCAACACCCAATATCCTGTGTAACCAAGGTCGACCAATCAAGGCGTTATATGGTGATTCAATATCGACAACACAGAATAAAATCTTGGAAGTCATTCCTCTTAACGGAATTCTCATTGTGATCTCCCCTTTAGGCTTGTTGGCAGTTCCATTAAAACCATAGATTTTGTATGTCGATGGTATCAAATCTTCATCTTTCCCACCCATGGTTCTGTAGGTGTGGTAGAATAGGATATCTACGGAACTTCCAGTATCAATTAGGATTCTATCAATGGCCCAAGACTCTTCCATTTCGTTATTGTTTTCTTTACCTTCTTCTTCTGCTTGTTCTGGTTTTATTTCCAACCTTACCACCAATGGGTTATCATGTAGCTCTCCAGGCTCTGGTATTTCTTGTGCTGTAAAAGAAAGGACTTGTTTCTTCCATTCTTCTAATGGAGAGATTCTCGCTATATTCATTATTTCTTTTCCATCCATATCTCTGGCGAAGACTCTACTTAAGACATTATCGTGTAAATCTTCGATGGTTCTGAAAGAATGCACAATAGAATTACAAAATAAATTCTTTGCTTTAGTTCCAACCTCTATAACAAAAGTTTCTGCTCCTTTTACATTAGTCATTCTGCGATCGTCTGGTGGTGGTGGCAATTGTTGCGATTGTTGATGCCCTTTTAGAAAATGATTTAGCTTCCCCTGATCGATCATTCTTAAGATTATTCTTTTTACATTTCTGCAATTATTTATCGAATGCCCATGAAAATGATGATAAGGACAGAATTCTTGATTACGAGTGTTAGGATGTGGTTCCTTCCCCATGTTCCATGGCGAGGGTATATTTTCCATTAAAATGATAGCTTCCCATATTTTTTCTACACTAGCATTCAAGGGTGGCATCTTAATCTCCTCCCTTATGGTTCTCATGCTCCCCTTATTTCTGAAATTATTTTGCTTTTGTCCACCATATGTTTCTTGGGGTTGGTCAAGCCTTTGGATTTGACTATTTCCTCCACGATTGTAATAATTCTTCTCTCTTTCAAATTCTTCTTGATCACGACTTCCCATAGCCACTAGCTTTTGTTTGTCATTATTCGCCACTTTCTCTGCTTTAACTTGCGAGGTGATCGCCACGTTATTAATCATTTTGGGAAGCAAACTTCCATTAGCCACTACAGAACTGGTGTTTTCAATTGGGTATGACTCCATTTCGTTTTGTTTTTCTTCCAAAGCAATGTAATCTTCTTGTAGTTCTCTTAGTTCAGTCATTGTGATGGTGTTTTTTATTCTGAAAATTTTTATGTAGAGCAAATTGGTCGCAAACATTGCATTAATGAAGGATAAAATAAGATATCTCTCATATACTCTTCCTGCCATCTCACTGCACATTGTCTTCCATCTTATGGTAAGATGTTTTAGACTCTCGCCAATTCTCTGTTTTAATCCAAACACATCTTCAATACCTGGTCGTGAAGAGTTGTTGCTTATGTATGCACCTAAAAATGTAGCTTGTAAGTGATCAAAAGAAGTAATAGTATTTTTCGGCAATCCCTCAAACCATTTTAGCGCCTTGCCAGTCAAACTGGATGCAAAGTACTTGCATAAAAAAGCATCATGATTCTCCCACTGCAGCATACACCTAACATAAGCTTTAACATGTTGAATAGCACAAGTAGTCCCATCGAAAATACTGTTTAATGCTGGTAAATTGCATTTTGGAGGAATTCCTCTTAGTTGTACTTCCTGTGTGAAGGGAGTTCTAGCTGCTTCTTCGATTGCTTCATCAAGTTTCCTTCTTCCACCTTCTCTTCTATTATTTATCATTCCTCTCATTTCTGCTAATTCCCTAAAAATTTTCTCATTTGCAGTTGGGCTTTGTTCTATTGGTCTTTTTAACGCACTTTCTCTTCTCCTGTGATTTTCCTCTTCATTTCTATCCGAAATTCGCAATTGATTTTGTCTCCTAATTTCTTCTCCACCAACTTCTTCATTTCTCGCCAATTCTCTTTGTTGTCTTTCTATCCTTCTTTGTATTCTGTCATACTCTTTCCGAACATTGCCATTTTCGCGATTTTGTGTACGTCTTCTTTCTCGATTATCATGATTGTTTTTCCTTATTGCTTCTTGAAACTCCTGTTCTTCCATTTCTGCCCTCAGCCTTTCTCTTTTGCAAGCTAGGCGTGCCTGTTCAGCATAATGTCTCTCAATTTCATTCTCAATAATTCTTTGATTTCTGACGTGCTCTCGTCCATGTAATACTCTTCTACCTTCTTCGTGATTTTCTTCACCATCTTGATTACCTTCATTTCTTTGATTTTCAATATTTCGTCTTCCATTTAAAGTTTCTCCTTGTGGATCGTTACAATCATTATTTACTCTCTCTTCTCCCTGACGTTGTCCTCTATTTGGATTTTCAGTTTCTTCTTGTACATTTTCTCCATCATTTATTATGAGAGAATTTCGCCTTGGTATTTCTCTAAATGATCTTGAACTTGATCTAGTAGTACTTCTTGATCTTCTTCTTTGTAACCTTAAATTCTCCATTCTCAACTCATCATTTTGTCTTGTTAAATTTGCACGTTCCACCGCCTCTAACCTTATTTCTTCCTGTATTCTTTGCCCTAATTCCTCTGCTATTTCATCTTCATCTTGATGAATCGACCCTTCTTCTACCTCCTGATTTCTTCCTACTCCACTTTTTTCTCTTAATTGTCGATTTGTTTCTTCTCCCATTGAATCTGATCTCCATGTATGCACGCTTACTCTATCATAATCCACTCTTCCATTTTGTACCGATGTTGATTGGTTTGGTTGTTGAATTGAATTTTCCCTTTCATTCCTTGTTCTATTCCTCCTAGTTCTCATCCTTGAAGATTCTCCTAATACACTTGTTTCTTCACCTGCAAGTCTTTTACTTCTTCTCACTGTTGTTGGTGGTTCTGATGTATTTCTTCTCCTTCTTCCATCCATTTCTTCAATTTCTCCAAATCTTCAAATTGTAATTAGAGATTTTGGATCTTGATCTCCCCTTAGTCGGCGCCAAAATGTAGTAGCAGGATTTCCCACACTACACCCCTATTAAGATTCTATAGAAATTTAGGAGAAAACTAATTGAAGATTAAAGAATTAACGACACTTTATTATTTAGATCTCAGAAATGTTTACAGAAAATATTCAAACTGAGAAGTACAACTTTATTTCTGGAGTTTCTCTCTCCTCAAAATATTCTCAACTCTAAAAAATACATCATCCTTTTCTGGACTTACTTGAACCCTTTATATAGGAAATTACATAGTGGGTGACAGCTAAGTTTTCCCCTTATTTCGGATCTCATCGTGGTATTTGCAATATTAATCTTCGCCAACTTTTGTAATCCTCGTGAAACAACACTCTCATAACATGTCTCTTCAATCGTCAGTTATTATAATGCTTCTCCGTGACGCTCGCCAAATGTCGCTGAAGAATCCTCACGACACTCTCGTGAACAATGTCATTTATACTTATAGGAATATTTGACCTTCTCGTAAAAGCATTGTTCTTATCACGAGAATATCGTTGTGGCGATATTCTGGTACTACATTCACTATGATTATTGAAATTACATTTGGGTTACATGGAGACTCCGTTAATGAGTATTTGGAGCTCTAGATTTAGTTTTTGGGGAAGAAGATGATAAAGAAAATAAATTTCTCTCTCTTACAAAAAATATCTCCCTCTCGGAATGTGTTCCTCCTTTTCTCTCTCTCCTGCTCTTCTCTTTATATAGGTGATTACAAAGTGGATGACAGCTCACATACAACTCATATTCCCCCTATTTTAGGATCCCTTAATACATTCTCGCAAGCTCTCTCCATAATTTCGCAGGCTCTCTCTCTTGATATGCTCTCGCAATCTTTATCTATAATTTCACAAGGTCTTCATATCTTTCTCATGTTTTATGTTGTCGTTGTCTATTACGTCACTTCTGTAATTAATTTGCGAAATTTGCAATGTGTGGTAGAATTTTTCGCAAGAGTGTTGTTGTTACGAGATTCTGCTCCTACATTTTGCCTCTTTTTTCTTGAAAATTTCTTGAAGAGCGATCTTTAAGAAAAAATCCGTTGTTGTAGTAGTCTTTGATCTTTGTTGATGAAGGAACGAGCGAAAGAATACTGGACTTGAAAAGTACGTTCTTGCCCCTATTCTTTTGCGAAGTTTCGAAGCTTTGCGAAGTAAATAAGAAGTATCATCTCTTGGAGTATGCGAAGTATGAAGTATCCTTGAAGAAGTATAAAAATTACTTAATCCTCGAAATATAAGAAGTATCCGTCCTTGAATGAGAGTGATAAGTATTGCCTCTGTTCATGTGAAATTATTACTCCATTTTTGGTGAGACTTCTTGTTGTTCATTAGTGAACGTCCACTTTGGAAATGATTCTTGCCGAGAAGATAAAGAACATGAAATGTTTTCTTGGTAATCCATAGTTGCCTTTGTTATTTATCTATGAGGGTAGAATTCTTGTAAAAGTGTTGAATGAGCAAATTGCTTATCTATTCTTATCTTGCCTCTGTGTTATGTTTGTGTTCATGCGATAGTATATCTCTTTAAGTTTCTTATAATTGTGCGAAATAATCTCACCCTCGGTAAAATTGATGTAGCTTTAAATCGCTTCCATTATTCATTTCTCTGTTTTTGTCTCTAGTATATGCATTCCTCTTTGCATATTTATTGTTCTCGCAAGTTCATTTTGCCTCATCTTTCTTGCTCATTGTATCTCATTGTTTTATTGTCTCCACTATTTATTCCTGCACTATTAGTCTCGCATAATATAATATAATTAAAATTTCAAAGGTGCATTATTTTCACTATCTTAATTTCATTTTAGTATATATGTTCGCAAGCTTTTTTGCTCACATATAATCATTTTTGCAAGCTTATTTGCTTACTTTCTTATGTGGTCTTATTTTTCCTTCCTAGTTAAAGGTCTTATTTCGCCACGTTTCTTATTTCTTTGCGACAAAATCGCAGGACGTCTTTACACTTTCATGTATTGACCTATTGATCTTGTCTTATCTCTTGTATTATGGCCTCAGCAGGATATTTTTCATGTGACAATATGACAGGCCTAAATATTCTTGCGAACATAAAGCCCCATCACATTGCCGTCTTGCGACGAAATCGCAGGACGTCTTTATATTTTCATGCAAAAACCCATTGATCTCGTCTTATCTTTTCTCTTGGCTTTTTGCCTCTTTATATTTGTTGCACAAATATGACAAGCCTAAATTTTCTTGCGAAAATAAATCCTCATGACATTTGCGTCTTAAGACACTTATCATCTCCCTAATGGAGGGCGCCGCCCTTATCTTCCCCCTGGTTGCCCCTTCAAGGAGGCGTACATCGGCCATACAAGACTAGCTCCTCCCATCCGGTTTTACCAACAACCAGTTGTTTTCGCATCCTCTTATCCTTTTTGCCTATATGGCTTATAGTTACGAGACTTCACCCTAAGTGGGGTTTTCTTCAGGCCGAGTGCATCATAGTCAAGACTTGCCAAGAATGTCCAGGGTAATTTCATACGCCCCGGGCACCCTTGGCTCAACCGTGTACCTCAACGCCTTTATCATACTTTGCACTCCTTAGGAGAGACCCTCGGTCATCCAACTTTTAATATATATATATATATATATAGTTGGAAATCCAAGGTACCTCTCCTAGATGGGTTTTCATTGACCCCAAATCTCCATGACTCAGGTTCCAGCAGTGGTATAACCTTATCCCTGAGCCATGAAAAGAGATACCCCCTTATATGACGCACTTTAGGTCTTACATTTTCCTCTTGCGAAATTTTATTCGCGAACTAGGGTGTACGCCATAAAGGTTCGTCCCATTCTATTTGTTTCTTTGCGAAATTTTTGCGTTTCTTTATTCTTTCATTTCTGTCATTTCTTCCATTCACTCTTTCATTCTCATACTATCATATCATTTGAAACGAAGTAAATATTCAAGAGAAATAAGAATTTTGATTAGTATTCAATATTTCTTTTATCAAAATTTTTCATTTAATTTCAAGTTCAAATCGTTTTTCTTTGTTTTGATTTCTTTTGTATAAATTATTTCGTCTCATCCGATAAACATCTTTCATGGAAATGATCCTAATGAGGTCTTACGCAGCCTATTGATGGAAGGTCTTACTAGCATGTTGATGGAAGGTCTTATTTTACCTCATACTACTCTCCATGTTAGATATCATTCTCCTTTGAAACAAAGCAAATATTTAAGGGAAATATATAAATTGATATGCGAGATATTGTTCTCGGTTTCTCTTGTAATTGTGAATCTTTGTAATTATGAAATCTCTGTAATTCTGCGAATGTATCGCGTTTTGTAAACCAAATAAAAAATCTTTGAAATCTTCTTTGAAATCTTGCGATTGTATCGCTTTTTGGAAATTAAATCAAAAATCTTTTATTTGTGGTAAGTAAAATATTCTAGGAAAGGGTGCTTAGCTCTTATGCGAGTTGTCTGAACGTCTCGCAGCAAAAAGAAGAGTGAGAGATGAGACTTGAACCCTTGACCTGCCTCTTGCATTTTCTCGCAACAAACCAACTGTGCTAACCCTCTCTTACAAATTAATCAAAGATCTTGCGAAGTAATCAAAGTTTAACTGTTCGAGAGACAACTATGTAGAAATTTCGCATAACAAAAATAAACTTGCGAGAAGCAAGAATTGATCCCGCGACCTGCTTCTTGCATTCATGCTTCCAAACCAACTGTGCTAGTTCTCTTGCTTGCGAAATTTCTCTGCGAAATTATCATCAACTTTCTTCTGTGTGGAATATACCTGCGAAATTATCAAGGATTTCGCGAAAAAATTTGCATGTGTTGGGACTTGAACTCACGACCATGAACTCATTAACTTCGCAGATCACCAACTGTGCTGCCTCTTGTTTGCGAAATAATGAAACAATGCTGCAAAATTATTCATTTTTTCATCCTTTGTAAAAAGAAGAAAACTATGCTCGCAGGCGAATTCGAACCTATGACCACAAACTCACATACTGTTCTCTGGACCAACTGTTCAAGAACCTCTCTGCGAAATTAACGCAAAACTTTTTTCCTTACTCTTTTATTCGCCAATGAAAATGAGAAGAAAATGAAAAATATGTATCTCTGTGAATTTGAACCCAAGACCTATTTGTTGCTCTCACAGCCTTGAACTATCTGTGCGAATTTCTGTTTGTGATAGAAATTGCAGCGTCTGCCTCTTATCTTCTCTTCATCCCTTCTTAATTTATTTCACATTTGCCTTCTTCTACTGAACATAAAAATCTTCCACCGAATATTTGGTTTTCTTCCTTAAATTCACCACCACAACTAATTTTTTTCTCTTACTCTTTTCATGTCTTTGAATTGTTGATGATGTTTACTCCCTGAAAGTATAATTTCTTCCATGAAATTCTCATTTTGAACCTATTTTTTTTAGATCTAGACAAATATGAACAGTAGCAAATCTTCATGGAAATCTCTTGAACCAATCAAGCTATAGGAAGGATAAATCCTTTACTCTCCATGTTTCTAGCGCCAAAATGTAGTTGCAGGAAATTCCACAACACACCCCATATAATATTATGATAATAATTTCTAGATCTAAATCTATTTCCTAACCAAAATAAAGATTAAAGTGCTAAAATTATAAAATATGACACAAGATTTACGTGGTTCTACCAATGTGATCTACATCCACGGGGTTAGGGTTTGTAGTTGCAGGAAAACCTACACTACACCCTTCACAAGAATTCACAATAATCAACACATATTTGAAGATTAAAAACAACACTTTTGTAGTTGCAGGAAATCCCACAACACACCCCTCATCATATCTTGATAATAACTTCTAGATCTAAATTATCTAAATCTTAAAATATAAGTGCTAGAAACTTAAATTGACACACAAGATTTTTTACATGGTTCGATCAATGTGATCTATATCCATGGATCTTCACTATGATTATTTGAATTTACATATGATTTACATTTACAATCTCCATTAATGAATATTTAATGATGCTCTAAATCTAATTTTTATAGGGAAGAAGATGATAGAAAAATAAACTTTCTCCCTCTCTGAAAAATATCTATTTGTCTAACTAAATTCCCCCCATTTTTCTCTCTTGCTCTTCTCTTTATATAGGTGCTTACATAGTGGATGACATCCCACATACAACTCATACTTCCTCTATTTTAGGATCCCTTTATATACTCTCGCAAGCTCTCTCTTTCTTGCTACATTCTCTCGAGCCCCCGCAACATTATCTCCCGCTATATTCTCTCGAGCTCCCTCTACATTCTCTCGAGCATTCTCTCGAGTTCCCGCTAGATTATCTCGAGCTTTCCCTATAACAACCATAAAATCTTCACATCTTTCTCGTGTTTTGTACTATCGTTGTCCGTTACGTCATTCTTTGAATCATTCTGCAACGCTCGCAGTGTGTTGTTAAAGAAACTCGCAGAAATATTTATTATAAATTTTGCAAGAGTAATGCTGTGGCGATATTCTGATCCTACATCTTGCCTCTTTTTCCTTGAATATTGCTTGAAGAGCGATCTTTAAGGAAAAATATATTTTTGTAGTAGTCTTTGATCTTTGTTGATGAAGGAACGAGCGAAAGAATACTAAACTTGAAAAGTACGTACTTGCCTCTATTCTCTTGCGAAGTTCCGGATCTTTGCGAAGTAAATAAGAAGTATCAACTCTTGAAGTATGCGAAGTATGAAGTATCCTTGAAGAAATATAAGAAGTACTCAATCCTCAAAATATAAGAAGTATCCTTCCTTGAATGAAAGTCCTAAGTATTGCCTCTATTCATGCGAAATTATTACTTCATTTTTGGTGAGAATTCTTGTCCATTTTGGAAAAGATTCTTTCCGAGAAGATAAAGAACATAAAATGTTTTCTTGGTAATCCATAGTTGCCTCTGTTCTTTATCTATGAAGGTAGAATCCTTGAGAAAATGTTGAATGAGCGAATTGTTTCTTTATTCTTATCTTGCCTCTGTCTCGTGTTCTGTTTTCTGACACATTCTGCGAAATTTTGATACATTCTGCGAAATTTTGAATAATCTGTGAAATTCTGAATAATCTGCGAATTTATAAATAGTGTTCCTGAAATAGTGCCACGAAATTATGAATAGTGCTGCGAAATGATGAATAGAGTTCCTGAGAGATTCTAAATATTTGTAGGACCAGAATATCACCACAACGATATTCCTGCGATATTAACGACACTTTTGCGATATTAACAACACTTCTGGATATTAACAACATTTCTGCGAGAACATCGCGAGTACTTCAACAACATTTGACGAGTGTTACAGAATTGCTTAAGGAATGACATAATGACTGATGAATGAAGAAACATGTAAAAAGCATGTGTTGACCTGCGATAGTTATAAAGTTAGCGAGAAGGAAAATCATGGTTGTCACGATGATGATCGCAATGTAAATCCGAGATAAAAGGAAGACTTAGCTGTCATCCATTAGGTAACTACCCTATAAATAGAGACCCAATATGTCCAGAAAAGGATGATGTATTTTTGAGAGTTGAAAGAGTCTTGAGGAGAGAGAAACTTCAAGAGAATAGTTGTAATCTTGATTTCTTCCATTTTTGTAAACATTTTTAAGAACAAAATAATAAAGTGTCGTTTTAAATCTTCAATTGTGAGTTGATTATAACAAGATTTTAACAAGGGTGTAGTGTGGGATTTCCTGCAACTACATTTTGGCGCCCGAAACAGGGATTGAATTAGCGAAATCATAGAAAAGGTGAAGAAGAAGATAAGAATTGTTCAAGATTAAGAAAATCATAAAACAAATCGGTGAGATATTTGAAGGAAGAATGGTCAGAACCAAAGAGGATTGTAGAAAATTGGAGTGTGGTATGGTAACGAGAACAATGATTGATAGATTTCTTGAAAATATTAAGGGGAAGATACACAAACGGGATTATGAAGGAAGAAAAATTATGACGGTGGAAAAAATATCACCATTGAAAGATTGGGAAAAGCAGGAAATCACATATACAGCAGCAGAAATACCAGAAGAAAGTCTAAATCATACATCTCCATTGGTAGTCATAGTATCCACTATACCAATGAGAAAGGAGAAATCAATAAAATCTGTAGAAGAATGGGCTATGAATAGAACTTTGGTGGATGCAGGAAGTTCTGTGGATATAATATTTTATCATACTTTTAAGAAAATGGGATATAAAGATGAAGAAATGTCTTGTTCAACATATCATATTAATGGCTTTGGAAAATCTTTAACAAAACCTAAAGGCGAGATAGTGGTACGAATTCCACTAGGAGAGATTGAAACACAAGTAACATTACTTGTGGTAAACGTGGAATCACCGTATAACATGATATTAGGAAGACCGTGGATACACACAATCAAGGCTGTAGCATCAACATTGCATCAATGCATCAAATTTCCTATACCCAGTGGAATTGGAGAAATTAGAGGAGACACAGAAGTAAGAAATTGTGAAGAACGTCCAAAGCTGCGAAAGGCTCGCAGAAAATTGTCGAGAGAAACAAAGAAGGAAGAAGAATTTAAAGTTTACATAATAAGAGCAAAAGAAGGAAAAGGAATACCCAGCGAAATCTCGCGAGAAGGAGATGAACTCGCGAGATTTATGAAAACACCAACACCAATGGGAGAACCTGAAGCCAGTTATACTACAGCAGAACCAACAAAAGAAGTAAATATTGGGAGTGAAGAAGAGCCTAAAATGCTGAAAATTGGGACTAGAATGGAGGAAGATGAGGAAGAAAGAACTATAAATCTTTTGCGAGAATATAAAGATATCTTCGCATGGAGCATGGATGAGATGCCAGGGATAGATCCATCAATAGCATGTCATAAATTAGAAATCAACAAAAATATAAGACCATTTAAGCAAAGAATAAGGAAAATCGCAACAACATACCATTCTCAAATAGAAGAAGAATTACAGAAAATGCTCGACGCATGAATTATAAGGCAAGCAAAATATGCAGAGTGGATTGCAAATATGGTGGTGGTCCCAAAGAAGAATAAGGGGATAAGAATTTGCATAGATTTTACTGATTTAAACAAAGCTTGTCCTAAAGATAGTTTTCTGTTACCAGATATCCCACAGATGGTTGAATCAGCAGCGAGAAATGCAAGAATATCTTCGTTGGATGGATATAAAGGATATAATCAAATCCCTCTCGCTGAAGAAGATCAAGAACATATCGCATTTTTTTCTCCAAGAGTATTATATTGTTATACAAAGATGCCCTTTGGATTACGAAATTCTGGTGCAACATATCAAAGAATGGTGGAGAAGGTGTTTGCAAAGTGGATCCATAAAACATTAGAAGTGTATGTAGATGATATGCAGATCAAAAGCAAAGAAGATGAGAATCATGTGCAAGATTTGAAAGAGATTTTTGATCAAATGCGACAATTTAATATTAAAGTGAATCCCGATAAGTGTACTTTTGGAGTAGCTTCAGGAAAACATTTGGGGTATATTGTATCAAAATAAGGAATACAAGTTGATCCAGAAAAGGTGCAAGCAATTCGTGATATGCCAACGCCTGCGACGGTAAAAGATGTGCAAAAGTTGAATGGACTCTTAGCTTCCTTAGGAAGATTCATTACGCGATCTTCAGACAAATGCAAACATTTTTTCGATATACTCAAGAGGGGAATAAAATTCAAGTGGAAAGATAAATGTGAAAAGGCTTTTCAGGGAATAAAAGAACATTTAATGAGCATAACTATCTTACAGAAAGCTGAACCGGGAAAATAACTATTGATTTATCTCGCGACAACCACATACGCGCTAAGTGCAGTGTTGCTGCGAGTAGATGCAGGGGTAGAGAAACCAATTTATTATATCAGTAAAACATTCAATTCTGCAGAGAGAAATTATTCAAAAATTGAGAAATTAATTCTAGAATTAGTACATGCAACTTTCAAGCTTCGTATATATTTTCAAGCACATAAGGTCAAGGTGTTAACAAAAGTGCCAATTGAGTCAGTAATGAAAAATTCAAAAAGATCAGGCAGAGTTGAGAGATGGAATGCACAAGTAGGACACTTTGATATCCAATATTAAATTCTATCATCGCCAAAATCACAAGTCATCGAAGATTTCTTAGCTGAATTTCCTTTGGAAGATGATGAAGTTGTGGAAGAGATGATGGATGTAGAAGAGGAACATGGAGATCCAAGAGAGCTATTAACAGAACCCAACAGATGGGAGATATTAGTGGACGGATCATCGAATGGAGAAGGAAATGAAATTGGAGTTATTTTTATTTCACCAGAAGGTGAAAAAACAGCTTTTTCATTTAGATTGAAATTTGCATCCACTAATAATGAGACAGAATATGAGGTTGTGATTCATGTTTTAAAATTTGCGATAGAAATGAAGCTGGAAAATGCTAGAATCACTAGCGATTCACAATTGGTAATTCATCAAATAAAAGGAGAATATACAATAAATGAACCATCTTTGAGAAAGTACAAAAGACTTGTTGAAGAATTGTCTGCGAGAATCCCAAAAATAAAGTAGAGATACATATCAAGGAAAGATAATAGGCTCGCAGATGCTTTTGCTTTCATATCCAGCATGATGACAAACCCAGCTGCGAGATGCATAAAAATTCAAACACTTTTATTACCATCGATAAACAAAGAAGAAGAAGCGACGGATGTGATGATGATAGAAGCTGGCGAGGAAGAATCAAAAATCAATAATACAGATTGGCGAGCAGATCTTCATGCTTACTTGGAGAGAGGAGAAATCCCAAGAAATCGATTATAAGCACATAAATTAAAAAGTAGGGAAACAAATTATGAGCTAAGAGGTGGAGTATTATATCGCAGATCTTTTTGTGGACCATCGCTAAGATGTTTGATGAGGGAAGAAGGACAAAAGGTGATAAAAATGTTGCATAGTGGTGATGCTGGTAATCACAGTGGAGGAATATCTTTGGCATATATAACCAAAATGCAAGGCTATTATTGGCCATATATGCATGAAGATGCAAAGCAACTTTCAAGGCGTTGTGAAGAATGCCAGCGATTTGGAAAGAAGATACATGCACCAGGAGAACCATTATCATCTTCAACAAGTGTATGGCCTTTTGGAAAATGGGGATTAGATATTGTGGGACCATTTGTACCCGGTTCTGGACAAAAAAGATATCTAATTGTTGCAACAGATTATTTCACAAAATGGGGAGAAGTAAAAGCAGTACAACATATCCGCGATAAATATATTTTTACATTCATATTTGAGAATATAATTTGCAGATTTGGAATTCCCGCACAGTTGGTGTCTGATAATGGGAAGCAGTTTGAAGGGAAGAATATAGAATTGCTACTTAATTCATTTAAGATCAAATGTGGAAAATCTACTCCTTTATATCCACAAGCAAATGGTCAGGCTGAGGCAACTAATAAGACAATAACAAACATCTTAAAAAAGAAGCTAGAAGGATATCACAGGACATGGTGCGATCAAGTGCATAATGCCATATGGGCTTACAATACAACTAGACGAGAAGATACTGGAATGTCGCCTTTTTGTTTGACATATGGGGTTGAAGCTGTGTTACCAACAGAAGTTGCTATTCCTACAAAAAAAAAAGAGGCTTGGGAAAGAAATCTAAGTGCCGGAATGATTCTAAACAAATTGGATGAATTAGAAGAGAAAAGAGAAAAGACTTTGCAACATATGGAAAATTATCAGCGACGAATAGCTCGCGAATACAACAAACGTGTTAAAGAACGAAAATTCCAACCAGGTGATTTAGTGCTGCGAGAAACACCGAGTTATCAGCGAGAAAATGGTGGAAAATTGGCGAGAAAATGGGATGGACCGTACATCATTAAAGAGATTATTGGAACTAGGGCATACAAATTAATGGATCCTGAAGGGAGAAATGTTGGTCAAAGACTTGATAGACCATGGAATAGACTATATTTGAAAAGGTATTATCAATGACAGCTTCTGCGAGGTAAGAGATACTGGTATATTCTATGATGAAATAGATAATAAATTCTTCTTTCTCTATTACAAAGCAAAGCAAGAGCTGCGATAATAATCGTAAGAAAGGCGAATAAAAATTCGCAGAGATTAAAAGAATGGGACGAACCTTTATGGCGTACACCTTAGTTCGCGAGTACAATCTCGCAAGAGGAAAATATAAGACCTAAAGTACATCATATAAGGGGGTATCTTCTAGCATGATTCAGGGGTAAGGTTATACCACTGCTGGATCCTGAGTCATGGAGACGTTGGGGTTAAAGAAAACCCATCCAGGAGAGAGACCTTGGATTTCCCGCTTTATAAGGTTATACCCTGGTTGGACGACCGAGGATCTCTTCTAAGAAGTGCAAAGTATGACCAAGGCGCTGGGGTACATGGTTGAGCCAAGGGTGCCCGGGGCGTACGAAACTACCCTGGACATTCTTGGTAAGTCTTGGTTATGATGCACTTGGCCTGAAGAAAACCTCACTTAGGGTGCAGTCTTGTAACTATAAGCCATATAGGCATAAAGGACAAGAGGCTGCGAAAACAACTGATTGTTGGAAAATCTGGATGGGAGGAGCTAGTCTTGTATGGCCGATGTGCCCTCTTTGAAGGGGAAACCAGGGGGAAGATAAGGGCGGAACCCTCCATTAGGGAGCTGATAAGTGTCTTAAGACGGCAATGTCATGGGGATTTATGATCGCAAGAACATTTAGGCCTGTCATATTATCGCGTGACGTAAATTATACAGAGGCAACAATCCATAAGAGATATGTTTAGATGAGATCAATGGGTTTTTACATGAAAATGTAAAGACGTCCTGTGATTTCATCGCAAGACGGCAATGTCATGGGACTTTATTCTCGCTAGAGGATTTAGATCTGTCATATTGTCGCAGAAAATTCAAAGAAAAATGGATAAGGCAAGATCAATGGATTTTTACATGCAAATGTAGAGATGTCCTGCGATTTTGTCTCAAAAAGGAAAATTTGGCAAAATAAGACCTTTAACTAGGAAGGCAAAATAAGACCAACAGAATAATATTAAACATTAACTATTTTCAGAATGCAGGAAATATTTGTTCATCGCAGGAGAATATATGAGAAGGCTGCTTTCTTCAGAATTTTTCAGAATATCTCAAGAATTCATCACATCGCAGATATATTCCTACTTTCGCAAGAGGTATAGTCACACAGTTCACAAAAATAAAATACAGGAAATAATTCAACATCTCAAGAAATTTAATGAAGGGCACGTAAGGGAATGAATAAATAAGATCTCATTATCTTCCTTGAGAATATTCAAAGTAAACAAAATTAAATGTTTAATTCTAAAAGTTGCAAAAGTTACATTGCTCGCAAGAAAGAAGAAGGAAAAGAAAGCAAGAATAAAATTCAAGCTTCAGCGATGGTCTCGCCAGACTCAAGATTTTTGCCATTATTGTCAGCATCACCAACATTTTTCTCATTACGAGTTTCTCCTTCTCTGGGAGAACCTTTTTCTTCTTCTTCTGGATTATCCTGAGAAATATCTTCTTCAACATCTTCTTCAACAGTTACATATTTTAAATCCTTGTCCATGGGAAGAGGGATTTCATCATCATCAACTTTTAGAGGAAGAACAGATACAGGAGGGATATAATGGGATATCAGAATATCGTTCACAAGAACTTCAGCACTAAGGTGAACCTTGCGAAGGAAACCTATGTCACGATTCCTAATCTCTATATTTCTGAAGTACTCGAGATAATCAAGTCTTCTCTCTGCCTTATCACGAGCTTCTATAAAATCGGAAGTGAGAATCGTGTTTTCTTTGCGAACTTTGTCCAATTTATCAGTAAGATCAACGATGGTAGAATGAAGACTTCTTTCAAATTTTGCGAGCAACAAAAATGATTAAATATTATTCAGAAAAATATCTCGCAAGAAACGTAACATAAAATTTGACAGAAAGATCAACAAATGAGGCAATCAATTGACTACCTTCTTTTTGAGAGGTTAAGTTTTGGATTAATGTAAAGAAAAAATTCTCCCATTAGTTCATAGCGTCATCAAATTTATCGCCAACCATACCCTTCAGACGAGATTTCATGTTTTCTTCTTTGGAGCGTAGATACGAGTTTTCCTTTGCTAATAAAGAATGAGATTTCTTTAATTGGGAGTATTGGTCTTGAAGCTTGCTGGCCTTTAAACTAAGAGTTAATCTACCCTTAATAAGTTTATCCTTCTCGGCGGCAGATGATTCAGTTACTTCCTTGAGTTCATCTTTAAGGGAGCGATGAGATCGCTCTTGATTATCACATATTCTTTGTAGATTACTCAATTTCTGCGAAGAAATCGCCATCAAGCTTGAAAATCTATGTTTCTCTTGGGATAAAGTTTTATTTTCATCTGATAAAGATTCTACTGCCAAGTTAGACTTGATTAACAAATATGAGAGACGGGTAACCTCGTTACTTAATAAATTTTGTTTTTGCGATAGTTGATTATTCTCATTAGTAAGATTATCTATTTGATCGATCGAATATGTATAGTGATTATCTAATCTATTATACTGGTCCATCCAAGAATCTCTTTCAACACGAGCTTCTTCAGCGATAGATTCAAATTTAAGTATTTCCATGAAACGAGTCTGATTTGAAACTAATATATGAACCAAGAATTTAAGAAGGAGACTTGAGTACAGAGGATATGAAAGAAAAACAGAAAAACAAAAGGGTAGAGGAAATAAAATTGTACCTTTCAGCTCGTCATTTTTTCTGCGAAGATTCTCGCAGTTAAGTCAAGAGTTACGAAGCATATGGTTCAGAGTATCACATTCAGAAATTTTGACTTGAAAGCTTTTTCTTAGAGCTTCAACTTCATTTTTTAAAGATGCTCGTGAAGCAGTACAACCATATCCAAAATATTTGAGTAAAGTCTCGCAAACTTCATATTTTAGAGAGTTAGTAGAAGATTTTCTAGCATCGTCTAAAATGTTAGATAAAATTTTAAAAGCAACATCAACTCCTGCTAAGGTTTCATTTGATGAAGGAAGAGATGCAAAGGGTGAAGTAGTAACGAGGGAAAGTTGACAATTTGAGTCATTTGCGATGGTTGTATTATCAGAAGGAGGAGTATTTGTAAAAACAACAGTTGAAGGCAATAAAGGGATAGAAGGAGTTTCAGTCACAGCAATTTCAGGAGCTTGATTTGTCAAAGAATCAGAAGAAATAGAGGTATTGGCAGCGATATTCTCGCAGATAAAAGAAAGAGAATCCGATCGCGAGGGTTTGGGAATAATTCCCGCAGATATTAACGTGTGAATAATGATATCAGCCTCAAGAGCTTTAAATTGACGAGGTCTTTTGGGAGGATTTGCGATGTTCTCGACATTCTGCGAATAATAACTTAGATAAGAAACAGAGGAAACAATATTGTAATTAAGAAATATGATGTGTTTCTTACCACCTTATCATTCGCAAAACTCCTCTTCTTCTTATCAGTTGGCCTTTTGCGAGCATTAGGGTTTTGAATTGAGGATTAGGTGTTAGGGATAGTTCCACTGAAGAGAATACATAATATGGGAGTTATGAAGGATCAAGTAGAGGAGATCGAAAAATATGAGTAAAAATTGACTCAAATAAAGATTATAATAAAAAAACATACCAGAACAGTAGCAGGAGAATATGAAGAAGAAGAAAAGTTGCAGACGGAAGACAAAATAAACAGATGAAGAAGATAGAGAAATAAAAAAAGAAAATTAGTTTTGAAGTCTAACTCTACCTTTTATAGGCAAAAGGGAATGACATGTTGAGTAGAGTCATGTCAGTAAAAAGATGAATTTACAACACGTGTAGGCGGTTAAGCTAAATTAACGGAGTCTTGTCGAGAAGAAAATATGGAAAGAAAAGAAGTTGTGAGCGCTATGAAGAGTCTGGGATTCTCATGATCTTCTCTTCTTCACAGAAAAGACATGAGAAGAGGCAAGATGTAGGACCAGAATATTGCCACAACGATATTCCTGCGATATTAACAACACTTTTGCGATATTAACAACACTTCTGGATATTAACAACATTTCTGCGAGAACATCGCGAGTACTTCAACAACATTTGACGAGTGTTACAGAATTGCTTAAGGAATGACATAATGACTGACGAATGAAGAAACATGTAAAGAGCATGTGTTGACCTGCGATAGTTATAAAGTTAGCGAGAAGGAAAATCATGGTTGTCGCGATGATGATCGCAATGTAAATCCGAGATAAAAGGAAGACTTAGTTGTCATCCACTAGGTAACTACCCTATAAATAGAGACCCAATATGTCCAGAAAAGGATGATGCATTTTTGAGAGTTGAAAGAGTCTTGAGGAGAGAGAAACTTCAAGAGAATAGTTGTAATCTTGATTTCTTCCATTTTTGTAAACATTTTTGAGAACAAAATAATAAAGTGTCGTTTTAAATCTTCAATTGTGAGTTGATTATAACAAGATCTTAACAAGGGTGTAGTGTGGGATTTCATGCAACTACAATATCACTCTTGAGAGATTCTGAATATTACTCTTGAGAGATTCTGAATATTACTCTTGAGAGATTCTGAAAATTATTCTTGAGAGATTCTGAATATTTTATATTGCCTCTCATTATCTTTCTCATAATGAACAAAATTTACCTGCATTTCACTGAAATAGTTAATGTTTGCAATTATTCTGTTGGTCTTATTTTGCCTTTCTAATTAAAGGTTTTATTTAGCCAATTGTATGTTCTGGTGACAAAATCGCAGGACGTTCTTACACTTGTATGCAAAAACCCATTTATCTTGCCTTATCCTTGTTTTGTCAATTTCTCTGCGACAATATGTCAGGCCTAAGTTTTCTTGCGAAGGAAAAGCCCCATGACATTACCGTCTTGCGATGAAATCGCAGGACATCTTTACACTTTCATGTAAAAACCCATGGATCTTATCTTATCTTTTCTCTTGGATTTTTGCCTCTTTATAATATTTGTCACGCGACAATATGACAGGCCTAAATGTTCTTGAGAACGTAAAGCCCCATGACATTGACGACTTTAAACATTTATCATCTCCCCAATGGAGGGTGCCACCCTTATCTTCCCCCCTGGTTGCCCCTTTAAGGAGGGCACATCGGCCATAGAAGACTAGTTCCTCCCATCCGGTCTTAACAACAAGCAGTTGTTTTTGCATCCTCTTATACTTTATGCCTATATGACTTATAGTTACAAGACTGCACCCTAAGTGGGGTTATCTTCGGGCCGAGTGCATCATAGCCAAGACTTTCCAAGAATGGCCAGGGTAGTTTCGTACGCCCCGGGAACCCTTGTCTCAACCGTGTACCTCGGTGCCTTGGTCATACTTTGCACTCCTTAGGAGAGACCCTCGGTTGTCCAACCAGGGTATAACCTTATATAGTTGGAAATCCAAATTTCCTCTCATGGATAGGTTTTCTTTAACCCCAACATCTCCATGACTCAGGTTCCAGTAGCGGTATAACCTTATCCCTGATCCATGCAAAGAGATACCCCCTTATATGATGCACTTTAGGTCTTACATTTGCCTCTTGCTAAATTTTATCCGCGAACTAGGGTGTACGCCATAAAGGTTCATCCCATTCTTATGTCTCTGCGAAATTTTCGCGTTTCTTTATTCTTTTATTCATTCTTTCTGTCATTTCTTTCACTCATTCTTTGCGAAATAATCATTCTGTCATTTCTTCATTCTTGGCGAGATAATCATCAACTCTCTTCTTTGCGAAAGAATCAAAGATCTTGTGAAGTAATAAAATACCAAATTCATGCCTCTGACCAACTAATTGTACTAGAAATTCGCAACTGTACAATTTATGTGCAAACTTAAGCCTTGATATTTTGTTTAATGTTGGGTGAAATTTAATGGGCTTGGACGAATTGGGCTTTCCTGCTACTCATCTCTTCTTCACGCTGGTATTTGGGAAGAAGTACATCTTTGCGAAGTACACAAATATTTGTAAGGTGTTCATTCTTGCTGTAAATTTTCGCAATGTAAATGTCTGCAACGTAAACATTTTCAAAGCAAAAAATTCTTTGCGAAGGAGAAGACTCGAACCCGCGACCTTATACTTGTAATCTATCACCCATACCAATTATGCACATTCCTGTTTGTGTTGATGCAGTGAGCTTCGCATAATTTATCATCTTGTTATTGCCTTTGTAATTTCTAGATTTTAAAATGTACGCAACTAAGTCTGCCCATGAACTTCTTATTTTGAAATTCTTTTTCTCCCTGTAACTTCTTTTATTCGCTGGTATTTAATTCCTTCACAGAATTACATAAATTTTCTTCATTATGTGTTAACAATTTCTGCGAACAATCATGTTGCGAAACTCTTCAAGATTAAAATGCTGCGAAATTGTATCTTTGTGGAGATTGAATTTTTTTATTTATCTTTGTTTACAATGCAGCTGGTAGCATTTCAACTTTGTTGTCTGTATATATGAATTATTGGGTTGTTTAGATTATTCTCATTGCGTTTTACTTCTCTATTGGTATCATCTTGGTAATCCATAAGCTCCTCTAACATTTGCTCCCATTATAATACTTGAGTTTTATTATGATCTTCTTTGCTTGTTTGTTCTATTGATCAAGTAGCTCGATATAGCTATCTTCTTATATTGTCAACGTCATTATTATTTTTGTTGAGATGTGCCTAGACCTGTTGATGCAACCTCTTCTCTTCACTGCATTTGCTTCCTTGACCTTATCACCTCTCATCAATTGTCTTTCATTCTTTCATATAAGATATATTCTCCCTCCTGTTGTTGTAGATTTTTGTTATCGAACTCTCGCTGATATGTTTTGAATTCATTCGTTAACTGGCTGTACCGGGGTTCCCTTACTGCTGCAGTTTGTTTGTTGAACTTTTAATCTAAATATTCACTGTTTGATTCTTCATTAATCCTGGAGTATGCTTCATTGAGCTGCAATTAATTGTGTCTTGTTTCTTTTATTTCTCTTCCTATTGTGATGGTGTAAGTCACACTGGATAATCTCTTCCCATCGTCATCTAAATTATATCCGCTTTCTTTCAACAATAATTTCCATAGTCTCCTCAGATGTACAAGATAAGAATTTAAGCAGTATCGTTGCGAGATGCTATTGTGTTGCGAGATAGGAATTGACAAAGATAGTTTGGAATCTTTCTCATATGTAGTTTGGCATCCTTCTCTTTAATTAATTGATCAATATTTACTTCGCTTGCGTTGTTGTTATCTTGATGAGTAATGATGGTAGCTTGCCTTTGCTGGACTTAATTATCCATTTTCCATACTTCTTTGGGAATCGTTGATGATGTATTGGCGTCATTATGCACCTCCTGCGAATTTCTGTTTGTTAATACTTGTGTTATTGTAGTAAAGAATAAGTAGTAACATCACCATTCTAATTTATAATAATAAATTTTATCAAGGCTCAAATCAATTTTAGTGATCATTAAAATCGGAGATAAAAGGAATGTACTTCCCTTTTGTTTGTCTTGCTTGAGATGATTGGTCTTTGAAATTTCTCAGCGAAATGAGATATTATGAGTCATTTGTTAAACTTGATATTGATTGCAGTTGGATTAGTGCTGGTACTTTTCTTCACTGGAATGACTCTTCTTCGCCGGTGATGTAATTAATTTTCTTCGTTGGTTCGTTTAACTTCGTTAGATAATATCTTTTCTTCAATGTGAATATCTCCCGTAGCCTCTCCTCTCCGTCCTTTTCTGTTCACTTGAAGATCTTATAATTAAAAGTCCCTTTCTTTCACTCTTGCGTGCTGGCAGTGCTTCCCTCTATTGTCTCGACTTACTATCTAATGCTGCTTATATTTGATTCTTTGACAAAGTCTTATAGATCCCTTTTGATCACTATCTCTTTGAACATGTTGGTATAATCACGGGGTTATACATTCTCTAGATATTTGACCTTTTATTTTGTAATGAAACTGGCTGTTGATATTGCTCTTCATCTCTGCATCTGCGAATTTCTTCATGTCTTTCTCCTGTTACCTTCGCAGAACTTCCTCGCAGGTTGCCTTAAAAAAATTCTTTATGGTTCATTGATTCTTCATTGTTGATAGTCTCCCTTGGGATTAGTTCAATCTATTCTTCGCTGGTCTGTTGAGATTTTATTTGGCTAAGTTCCTTGTTTTCTAATGACGTTCTGGCGAAATTTGGTGTGATTATAATGGCTTCATCAAATTTCTTTACTCGACAGAGTATCCTTGCCTTCTGTCATTGAGTGGATCAAGTTTCACTGGTGTTTGAAGGCTTGAAGTACTACTTCAACGAATTCAACTCCCATAGTAATTGTATTTTTTCTCTCTGGCGATTGACAATAAGAACTAAGATTTACTTGACTCATCTTTGCGTCCCTTGTTCGTTGGCAAATTTTATCTTCATGAAGTGATTTCTTTCGTATATTTAACTGAAGTGATTTCTTCAATAAACTCCACTGAAGTGTCCAACAAGGTATACTAACATCCCCTAGTTGTTTTGTCTTAACTTTTCTTCTTTACTGCGATGCTACAGCAGTTTGGTTCACTGCTTAGAATCAACAAATATTTTGGAAAATTCTTCCAATACCAAGTTTCTCAATCTCTTCCCTTTTCGTTAACTGCCACAGATGAGAGCTGGATGTATTCTTGATAGTGTATTTTCTTCCCTCTTCGCAAAAACTTTGCTACCGTGTACCATATCTTAGCCTTTGCCTCAAGAACGTGAGATATGTTCACCCTTGGAGCTGCGATTTTAACTATCCCTTTGCTGCTGCTAAAAGAAAAACAATATAATCCCAAATACTTAGAGTCAGCACACAGATGGTCTCATAGACGTTTGATAATGATGATTCTGTCTCCTTTGATGAAGTATGTTTTCTCCTGTTATGCGAAGTATTTCTTCATCCTTTAGTGAAGTCATCGCACCCAGTACCTTATCAAGGGACAAACTCCAATTATCATCTTGATCTGTTCCATGAGATGGTTCTCAACCTTTTCTGTAACATCAAACAATTAAAAGAGGAGTAAATGTTGGTTAATAAGGCAAATGTTCAAATCAAATCGAAATTTCAATACTCAGTGCTTTCCAAATCAGTAAATTGGGTTTGGTAAACAAGTGGTTCTGTTTATAAATCAACAATCTAACTGCGTTTTAAATTAATTTTTCTAAATGGTAAGCCAAGTTTTGATGAAGAACATAATCTGGATTTTCATGAAGATTTTTGTCTAAAATCTGATTTTAAAATCATTAGATCTGGATTTTTAAGAACAAAATTAAAGAGATGAAGCGAGAGTTTGTGTTCATGAATCGATCGTTGGTGGAGGTTTTGGCCAATTTCTCTTTATCAGAGATTCTTTATGCTAACACCATTTTCTTGTCCACTTTTGTCTCTTCCTTTACTCTTCTGGATCTGTTGATTAGCAGCACTTCTGTTTTCTTGAACGGCTGTTTATGTTTGTTAGTAGATAATGTAAGATTTTCGCGTAAGATTTCCATATTTTTTCCTTGTATCTCACAAACGCAGTTGAATTCATCACCAATAATTGCTAATTTCTTTGAATCGTCCCTGTTTCTAGCGCCAAAATGTAGTTGCAGGAAATCCCACAACACACCCCTCATCATATTTTGATAATAACTTCTAGATCTAAAAATATTAATTATCTAAATATTAAAATATAAGTGCTAGAAACTTAAATTGACACACAAGATTTTTTACATGGTTCGATCAATGTGATCTACATCCATGGATCTTCACTATGATTATTTGAATTTACATATGATTTACATTTACAATCTCCATTAATGAATATTTAATGAAGTTCTAAATCTAATTTTTAGGGGAAAAAGATGATAGAAAATAAACTTTCTCCCTCTCTGAAAAATATCTCTCTGTCTAACTAAATTCCCCCCCCCCCCTTTCTCTCTCTTGCTCTTCTCTTTATATAGGTGCTTACATAGTGGATGACAGCCCACATACAGCTCATACTTCCTCTATTTTAGGATCCCTTTCTATACTCTCGCAAGCTCTCTCTCTCTCTTGATATATTCTCTCGATCTCCCACTACATTCTCTCGAGCATTCTCTCGAGTTTCCGCTACATTCTCTCGAGCTTTCTCTATAAAAACCATAAAATCTTCACATCTTTCTCGTGTTTTGTACTTTTGTTGTCCGTCACGTCATTCTTTGAATCATTCTGCGACGCTCGCAGTGTGTTGTTGAAGAAACTCACAGAAATGTTTATTATAAATTTCGCAAGAGTAATGTTGTGGAGATATTTTGATCCTACAACTTTATTATTTGATTCTCAGAAATGTTTACAAGAAATGGAAGAAATCAAGAATACAATCGTTTTCTTGGATTTTATCTCTCCTCAAAACTTTCTTAACGCTCAAAAAATTCATCCCCCCTCTCTGAATCTACTGGGTCTTTTTATATACGATAGTTACATAATGGATGACAACTAAGATTATCCTTTAATTTCGGATCTGACTCGCGGTATTATCGCAGCAGTTACAATGTTAGTCCTCGCAGGTGTTGTAATCCTCGCAGAATCATCATGCCCTTCTTGTGTTTTTCCCGTCGTCATCTATTACGTCACTTTTTAAGTTATCTTGTGATGCTCGCAAAGTGTTGCAGAATTACTCGCAGACGTACTCGCAGAAGTGTTATTAATTTCATAGAAATAATGTTATGGCGATATTCTGATCCTATATCTTGCCTCTTCTCATGTCTTTTCTGCGAAAAGGAAAAGATCATGAGAAATTTATCTCTTCTTAAAGTCGTACCTACCCATTTTATCATCTTCTTTTTCCGACAAAACCCCATAAATTAAGTGTAACCGCCTACACGTGTCGAATATTCTTTTCTTTACCGGTTAATCTTTTATTATCCGGTTACCATTCTTCTTTCTATAAAAGGGAGAGTCTGTCAAAGAAATATTTTTCTTTTTTTTACTTCTTTGTCTTCTTCACCTCTTCGTTCTCTGCAAACTTTTCTCATCTGCAACTTTCTTCTTCTACAAATTCACCTGCTACTGCTTTAATGTAATCACCAAGGTATGTGTTCTTCTGACATTATTAGACTCGATTTTGCTTGTCTGAAATATGTTCATCTATATTATGCAATCTTTTCTACTGGATTCTTCGTAATTCCAATACTGTGTTTTCTTTTCAGTAGAACTACTCCTAACACCCGGTCTGTAATCCAAAACCCTAATCTTCTTAAATATTCGCGGAAAAAACTAGCTGAAAAGAAAAGGAAGCCTGCGAGTCATAAGTTAGTAAGAAACATTTGTTTTCTTAATAACAATATTTTTGCCTCTGTTTCTTATCTAAATTATTATTCGTAGTATGACGAAGGTATTGCTAAACCTCGCAAGCGATCTCGCCAAGCTAAAACTGTTGATATTGACATTATCATTCCCATATTTTCTTTGAGTTCTGTTCCTACAACCTCGCAAAGGGAACCTCCATCCTCTATCTGTGAGAATATCATTATCAATACCCCTGTCTCAGCTGATCTTATGACAAATGAGACTCCTAAAGTTGTTGTAAACAAAACCTCTTCCACTCCTATGTCACTTCCAACTTTTACTTTTCCAGACACTCCACCTTCTGATAATACAACTATTATGAATGATTCAAATCTCCAGCTTTCTACTATCATTATTTCACCATTTGCATCTCTTCCTTATTCTAAGGAAACTTCAGTAGGAGTAGATGTTGCCTTAAAGTCTTGTCTGATATTTTAGATAATGCTAAGAAGTCTTATACTGATCTTATCAAGCAGGGTGTCTTCCAGGTTTTAGGTAAGTATTTTGGTTTTAACCAAATGGCTTCACATGCATCTTTAGAAAATGAAGTTGAAAATTTAAAAAGAAGTCTCCATGCCAAGACTTCAGAATGTGACATTCTTTACCAAAAGCTTCGCAATTCTACACTTGATTGCGAAAATCTTCGCGGTAAAAATAATGAACTAAAAGGTATAATTTCCCAGCCTCTGTCTCTTGTTTCTCTGTTCTAGAAATTTTTTATGTTTTCTGTACTCAGTTCCCTTTTTAAATTCTTGGTTCGCATATTTAGCTTTAAATCAGAAACAAATCATGGAGAGATTTCAATTTGAATCTATTGCTGAAGAAGCCCGCGCTGAGAAAGATTATTGGATGGACCAATATAATAGACTAGACAATCTTCACACATACTCGATTGATCAAATAGATAATCTTACTTATGAGAATGACCAATTATTTCAAAGGCAAAATTTATTAAGTAGTGAAGTTACTCGCTTCTCATATTTGTTAACCTAGGCTAACTTGGTGATGGAATCTTTATCAGATGAAAATAAAACTTTATCTCAAGAGAAACGTAATTTTTCGAACATGATGGCGATTTCCTCGCAACAATTGAGTATTCTTCAAAAAGTGTGTGATAATCAAGAGCAATCTCTTCGTTCACTAGAAGATGAACTCAAGGAAGTAATCGAATCATCCGCTGAAAGAAAGATAAACTTATCAAGGGTAGGATAACTCTAAGTTTAAAGGCTAGTAAACTCCAAGATCAATATTCCCAATTAGAAGAATCTTACTCTTTATTATCAAAAGAAAATTCGTATCTCCTCTCCAAAGAAGAAAATATAAAATCTTTCCTGAAGGGTATAGTTGGAGATAAATTTGATGATGCCTTGAACCAATGGGAGAATTTTTGCTTAACACTAATTCAAAATTTAACTTCGCAAAAGGAAGGTAGTCATTTTGACTGCCTCAATTGTTAATCTCTCTGTTAAATTTCTCTGTTATACTTCTTGAGAGATCTTTACCTGAACGGCTTTTCTGTTAATTTGTTTTTATCGCAGAATCTGAAAAAGCCTTCATTCTACCATTGCTGACCTGACTGAAAAATTGGCTAAGGTTCGCAAAGAAAATGGAGTTCTCACCTCTCATCTTATTCAATCCCGCGATCGAGCAGAGAGAAGATATGACTATCTTGAATACTTCAAGAATATGGAGATTAGAAATCGCGATAGAGGTTTCCTTCGCAAAGTTCATCTTAATGCTGAAGTTCTTGTGAATGACATTTTGATATCCAATTCTCTCCCCCATGTAACTATCAAACCTCTAGAAGTAGATGATGATGAAATTCCTCTTCCTTTAGATGATGACCTAGACTATGCAAGCCCAACAGAAGAAGAAAAAAGCCCTCCTAGAAATTTTTTTGCTGGTGGTGAAGCAATTGCTGGTGAAGAGTTAGAAAAAAAAAGAAGCTCGAATTAATCATAATGAGAAGAATATTGGTGAAGTTGATAACATTGGAAAAAATAATGAAGCTGGCGAGACCAATACTGAAGCTTGAGTTTTGTTTTTGTTTTCCTTTACTTCCTCTTTCTTGCGATTAATGTACTTTAATGCAATTTTGGAATTCAATTACTTTTATGTTATTTGGAATATTTTCAAGAAAGATAATGATATTTTGTTTATCAATTCCCATATTTGCCTCTCATTATCTTTCTTGTAATGGACAAGTGTTTCCTGCATTTTAGTATATTACCGTGAACATTGTTGCGAGTAGGACTGCGAAATTATGGATAGTGCTGCGAAATTATAAATAATCCTTCTGAGAGAATTTGAATAATACTTCTGAGAAATTTTGAATAGTACTTGTTTCCCAGTATCTCTCTTGTGATGAACAAATATTTCCTGCATTCTTTAAAGAAAATAGTTAATGTTTGGGATTATTCTGTTGGTCTTATTTTTCTTTCCTAGTTAAAGGTCTTATTTTGCCATCTTCTTGTTTCTGCGACAAAATCGCAGGACGTCTTTACATTTGCATGTATTGACCCATTGATCTTTCCTTATCTTTATTCTTTCAATGTATTGCGACAATATGAAAAGTCTAAGCTCCCTTGAGAGAACAAAGCCTCATGACATTGCCGTCTTGCGATGAAATCGCAGGACGTCTTTACACTTTCATGTAAAAACCCATTGATCTCATCTTAATTTTTTCTCATGGACTATTGCCTCTGTATAATATTTGTCATGCGACAATATGACAGGCCTAGATGTTCTTGCAAACATAAAGCCCCATGGCATTTCTGTCTTTAGACACTTATCAGCTCCTTAATGGAGGGTGCCGCCCTTATCTTCCCCCTGGTTGCCCCTTCAAGGAGGGAGCATCGGCCATATAAGACTAGCTCCTCCCATTCGGTCTTAACAGCAACTAGTTGTTTTCGCAGCCTCTTATCCTTTTTTCCTATATGACTTATAGTTACGAGACTGCACCCTAAGTGGGTTTTTTTTCAGGCCGAGTGCATCATAGCCAAGACTTTCCAAAAATGGCCAGGGTAGTTTCGTACGCCCCGGGCACCCTTGGATCAACCGTGTACCTCGGCGCCTTGGTCAACCGTGTCTCTTGGATAGGTATCTCTCATGGAGATGGACCCCATCTCTCCATGACTCAGGTTCCAGCAGCAGTATAGCCTTATCCCTGAGCCATGCAAACAGACACCCCCTTATATGACGTACTTTAGGTCTTACATTTGTCTCTTGCGAAATTTTATTCGCGAATTAGGGTGTACGCCATAAAGTCTCTGCGAAATTTTATTCGCGTTTCTTGCGATATTTTCGCATTTCTTATTTGCTCTGTCATTTTAAGAATCTCACAGCTGTGATTAAAAATTTTATTATCCATTTCATCATATAATATACCAGCATCTCAAATCTCGCAGAATTAGTCATTGATAATATATTTTCAGATATAATCTATTCCATGGTCTATCAAGTCTTTGACCAACATCTCTACCTTCTGGATCCATTAACTTGTATGCCCCGGTTCTAACTATCTCTTTAATGATGTACGGTCCATCCCATTTTCTGGACAGCTTTCCACCATTTTCTCGCTGATAACCTGGTGTTTCTCGTAACACTAAATCACCTGGTTGGAACTCACGTATTTTGACACGTTTGTTATACTCGCGAGCTAATCTCCGATGATAATTTTCCATATGTTGTAAATATTTTTCTCTCTTCTCTTCTAACTCATCAAGTTTATTTAGAATCATACCAGCACTAAGATTTTTCTCCCAAGCCTCTCTTTTTGTTGTAGGAATAACAACTTCTGTTGGTAACACAGCTTCGACCCCATATGTCAAACAAAAAGGTGACATTCCAGTAGCTTCCCGTCTAGTTGTATTGTAAGCCCATATTTCATTATGCACTTGATCACACCATGCCATGTGGTGTCCTTCTAATTTCTTTTTCAATATATCTACAATTGTCTTATTTGTTGTCCGTTGGCTTGTGGATATAGTGGTGTTGAGTTTCCACATTTAATTTTAAATGCATTAAGTAACAATTCTATATTCTATCCTTCAAACTTATTTCCATTATTAGATACCAACTGTGCAGGAATCCCAAATCTACAAATTATATTTTCAAATACGAATGTAAAAATGTCTTTGTCACGAATATGTTGTACTGCCTTTACTTCTCCCCATTTTGTGAAATAATCTGTAACGACAATCAAATATCTTCTTTTTCCAGAACCGGGCAAAAATGGTCCCACAATATCCAACCCCCGTTTTCCAAAAGGCCATACACTTGTGGAAGATGACAGTAGTGCCCCTGGTACATGTATCTTCTTTCCATATCGCTGACAATCTTCGCAACATCTTGAAAGTTTCTTTGCGTCCTCATGCATGGATGGCCAGTAATAGCCTTGCATTTTTGTTCTGTATGCCAAAGACCTTCCCCCACTGTGATTACCAGCGTCTCCATTATGCATCATTTTTAACACCTTTTCTCCTTCTTCCCGTGTCAAGAAACTTAATGATGGTCCATTAAAATATTTGCGATATAATACTCCATCTCTTAATTCATAATTTGTTGCTCGGATTTTTAATTTATGTGCCTCTAATCTATTACTTGGTGTCTCTCCTCTCGCCAAATATGCATGAAATTCTTCTCGCCAATCTGCAATATTGTCTCTCGGTTCTTCTTCGCCACCTTCTATCATAATTTCATCTGCTTCTTTGTAGTTGCAGGAAATCCCACAACTACACCCTCATGAGATTCTATTAATTTGATTTGATGATCTAATTTATTTGATATTAAAATGAAGATTAAAGTACTAAAATTGTAAAAGAGACACAAGAATTTTTACATGGTTCGATCATTGTGATCTATATCCATGGTTCTTCACTAGTGATTGTATGTAATTACATGATTTTACAATTGAGACTCCATTAAAGAATATTTGGAGCTCTAGATTTTTGGGGAATAAGATCATAAAGAAAATAAGTCTCTCTCTCTCTTTACAAAATTCTAACTTCAAATATCTCTCCAAAATCTATTCTCCAAAAGAACTCCTCTTTTATCTCATGCCTAAATGGCTATTTATATGATTTTACATAAAAGATGACAGTTGTGTTGCCCCGCAATTTCGGATCTAAAATATGTCATGCGAGTCTTCGCAGCCTTGCTCGCAAGATGTCTTTTCTCTCCACAATTTCGCAAGCTATCATTTGTTGCGTCGTTAATTATTCACAAGCATAATAATGCTGCGAGATTCTGCTCCTACATTTTGCCTCTTTTTTCTTGAATATTGCTTGAAGAGCGATCTTCAGGAAAAAACTAGTTGTTGTAGCTGTTGGAGTAGTCTTTAATCTTTGTTGATGAAGGGACGAGTGAAAGAATACTGGACTTGAAAAGTATATATTTTCCTCTATTCTTTTGCGAAGTCCCGGAATGTTGCGAAGTAAATAAGAAGTCTCACCCTTGAATTATAAGAAGTATGAAATATCCTTGATGAAGTATAAGAAATATAAAATATCCTTGAAGAAGTATAAGAAGTACTCAATCCTCGAAATATATAAGAAGTATGAAGTATCCTTAAAAAGTATAAGAAGTACTTAATCCTCTAAATGTAAGAAGTATTCGTCCTTGAATAAGAGTGATAAGTATTGCCTCTATTCATGTGAAATTATTATTCCATTTTTGGTGAGGATTCTTGTTGAGAAGATAAAGAACATAAAATATTTTATTAGTACCCATAGTTGCCTCTGTTCTTTATATGTGAGGGTAAAATCCTTGAGAAAATGTTGAATGAACGAATTGTTTCCTTATTCTTATCTTGCCTCTGCCTCATGTGATAATATTTTTAAAAAATAATCATATTCTGCGAAATGATCACATCTCCTGCGAGATTCTGAATGTGTCTGCGAGGTTATGAATAATCTGGCTAATTTCTGAATATTCCTGCTAGTTTCTGAATAATTCTGCGAAATTCTGACACATTCTTTAAAATTCTGAGTAATTCTGCGAATTTGTAAAGTTCTCTGCGAAATTATGAAGTATTCTGCGATATTCTGAATAATGTTCCTGAAATAGTGCTGCGAATAGTGTTGCGAATTTCTGAATATTTTTGCGAAGTTCTGAATATTCTGTAAAATACTTGTGCGAATATAATGCTTATGTGATGATGTTGTTATGAGATGTGTATGCGATGTTTATGCAATGAAATGCTTATGCAATGCTTTTATGATTCGAGTATGATGCTTGTATGATGAGAATGCTTATCTATTGCAATGTATTAGCTAATGTTTGTGTTACTTAGCTCATTTTGCCGCGGTAAAATTGATGTAGCTTTAAATCGCTTCCATTCCTGCACTATTAGTCTCGCATGATATAATATAATTAAAATATTAAAGATGCATAATCTCAATTTCATTTCAGTATATATGTTCGCAAGCTTTTTTGCTTACATATAATCATCTTCGCAAGTTTATTTGCGTATTCTCTTGTGGTCTTATTTTTCCTTCTTAGTTAAAGGTCTTATTTTTCCATCTTTTGTTGCGACAAAATCGCAGGACATTCTTACACTTTCATGCAAAAACCCATTGATCTTGCCTTAACTTTTTTGTATAGTATTTTAGCCTCTTCAGGAAGTGTTGCGATAATATGATAGGCCTAAATAATCTTGCAAAAATAAAGCCCTGTGACATTGCCGTCTTGCGATGAAATCGTAGGACGTCTTTACACTTTCATGCAAAAACCCATTGATCTCATCTTAACTTCTTTGTTATGTTCTGCGAATTCTTTTTTTTAGAAGGCTCGCAGAAATACGATTGTTGCACAAATATGACAAGACTTTATGTTCTTGCGAACAAAAAGCCTTGTGACATTTGCGTCTTATAGCACGTATCATCTCCCTAATGGATGGTGCTGCCCTTTATCTTCCCCTTGGTTTCCCCTTCAAGGAAGCGTACATCGACCATACAAGGTTAGCTCTTCCCATACAGTTCTGCCAACAACCAGATTTTGTTCGCAACCTTTTATCCTTTTGCCTTTAGGGCTTATAATTACGAGGTTGCACCCTATGGGGTATCTTTGGGCCAAGTGCATCATTTTCCAAGACTTGTCAAGAATGGCAGATGTGCTTTAAACCCATCCGACACTCTTGACTCAACCGTGTACCTCGGCGCCTTGATCGTTTTCTGCACTTCTTGGGAAAGACAGTATACCTTAGTCGCCCAACCTAAATCATGTTACATCGCAAGATTAGGTTGAGAATCCAAGGTGTCTTACCCGGATAGGTACCCCGTTTTTGGGTTATCTACCCCGTAATGTCCATGTACTCAGGTTCTGTTGTGGTGTTCTGTTTCCCCTGAGCCATGCTTATAGGTACCCCCTTAAATGACGTACTTTAGTACTTTGCCTCTTGCGAAATGTTGCTTCGCGAACTAGGGTGTACGTCACAAAGGTTTGCCTGTGTAAAATTTCTGCGGCTTTCTTTCTTTTTTTTGAAAGCTGATCACAGTTTGCGTCTTTCTTTTATGAAATCTGACCGCAAATAAATTTTTGCGTCTTTCTTTAATGAAAGCTGATAGCAATAAATCGTTTTTATTCGTAAAAACTCATCACAAATTTTTCATGTTGCGAAATTTCTCATTTCCTTTTCTTGTTTTTCAAAATATGTTTTATTATACGTTGCGAACAAATATACTGATTACCTTTTTGTTTCAATCCTTGAAGAAATATGAGAAGTATTCATATCGCGTCTTTAAATCAAAACTGTTCTATAGAAATATATAAATTTAATTTTCTCTGTTTTTTGTAACTTTTAAGTCTTTGAAATTTTTTGCGATGAATTCATTTTTGAATCTTGCGATTGTATCTCTTTTCACCAATCTAAAAAATCTTTGTAATGTTTTGAAATCTTAGAAATTTTAGAAATCTTGCGAGTATATCGCTTTTGGTAAATAAAATCAAAAATCTTTTGTCTTCTGTAAATAAAATATTCAAGGAAATGGTACTTACCTTTTGCGGCTTGTTGTTGTCTCTTGCGAAGTATATGATTTGCTTGAAAATTGAGAAGAAATAAGAAATGAAGTCTTTCGAAATTAACTCTTGATCTGCCTCTTGTATAATATTGCGTCATATCAACTGTTCTAACCATTTCTTGTGAAATATGTCTGCGAAATAATCTCCCATTTTCTTCTTACGAAATAACCAAAGATCTTGCGAAGTAATAAAATACCAAATTTTTGCCTCTAACCAACTTGCGCTAAAATTATACTTCATTTTCTCACTTAGCCAATTACTTGCGTGAAATAGATTGGTGGCTGTAACCTGCGTGAAATAGATTGGACTGTAGTTGCGGATTATCTCACAACTACACCCTCATAAGAATCCATTAAAATGATTCCTAAATCTAATTAATTTGATATGAAACTAAGAATTAAAATACTAAGATTGTAAAGGAGACACAAATATTTTTACGTGGTTCGATCAATGTGATCTACATCCACGGTGCTTCACTAGTGATTGTATGTCATTACATGATTTTACAATTGAGACTCCATTAATGAATATTTGGAGCTCTAGAATTTTTTGGGGAAGAAGATGATAAAGAAAATAAAATCTCTCTCAAAATTTCTCTCTCCTCCTAAAATTATCCTTCCTTTCACAAAAGACCTCCCCTACTTCTCATGCCTAAATGGATATTTATATGATCTTACCAAATATGACAGTTGTGTTGTCCCGCAATTTCGGATTTGAGAATTATCTTGCGAACCTTCGTAAGTTCACTTCGCGAACTTCTTTTGCTTTTCTCGTGATATCCTTTGCTCGCAAAATATTCTTTGCTCGCAAGATGTATTTTCTCTCCACAATTTCGTAAATTATCATTTGCTGTGATATTCCGCTCCTACATCTTGCCTTTTTTTTCTTGAATATTGCTTGAAGAGCGATCTTTAAGAAAAAATCCGTTGTAGTAGTCTTTGATCTTTGTTGGTGAAGGAACAAGCGAAAGAATATCAAACTCAAAAAGTATATACTTGCCTCTATTCTTTTGCGAAGTTCTGAAACTTTAAGAAGTAATTAGAAGTATCATCTTGCAAAGTATGAAGTGTGAGAAGTATCCTTAAAGAAGTGTGAAGTATAAGAAGTATAAAATATCCTTGAAGAAGTATAAGAAGTACTCAATCCTCGAAATATATAAGAAGTATGAAATATCCTTAAGAAGTATAAGAAGTACTTAATCCTCGAAATATATAAGAAGTATTCGTCCTTGAATGAGAGTGATAAATATATCCTCTGTTCATGTGAAATTATTATTCCATTTTTGGTAAGGATTCTTCTTTGAGAAGATAAAGAACATAAAATATTTTCTTGGATATCCATAGTTGCCTCTCTGTTCTTTATCTACGAAGGAGGAATTCTTGAGAAAATGTTGAATAATTAAATTGCATCTCTATTGTTATGTTGCCTCTGCCTCAAGTGGTAACCCTGTTATCTTCTGAATATTTCTACGAATTCACGAGTTTTTTCGCGCATTTTCGAACTTCTAAATAGTGATGCGAATAGTCTTTGTGAATAGTCTTTGCGAATAAACTGTTGCGAATTATGAATAGTCCTGCGAATTATGAATGTTTCTGCGAAGTTTCGCGGTATTATCTTGTAAAATTTTGTAAAATACTTGTGCGAATATAATATTTATGTAATGATTATGTTATGAAATGTGTATGCGATGTTTATGCCATGAAATGCTTATGCAATGCTTTTATGATGCGAATATGATGTTTGAATGATGCGAGTATGATGCGAGTATGATGCGAATACTTATCTATTGCAATGTATATTTCAAGTTTCTGTTACTTAGCTCATTTTGCCGTAGTAAAATTGATATATCTTTGAGTTGCCTCCATTCATATAATTATCTGCGCAAGTTTATTTGTGTATTTTCTTATATAAATTCGTCTTTGATCGCGAATGAAATCGCCTCTTTTGCTATGACGTAATGATATATATTCTTGTAAAAATTCTTCAATGATATTGATGGAATTGTCTTCTTTGATATATATTGTCTTCAAAATTCTTCAATGATCTTGATGGAATTGTCTTCTTTGATATATATTCTCTTCAAAATTCTTCAATGATCTTGACGAAGCTGTCTTCTCTTCAAAACTTCATGATGTATATTCTTGTATAATTTCTTCAATGATTGTAATGAATTTCATTAATTGTTGTGGTCTTATCATGCCTTCCTAAGTAAAGGTCTTATTTTGCCACCTCTTTTGTAGTAAACTTTTGTATTTGCGATAATATGACAAGTCTGAAAATTCTTGCGAACATACAACCTCGTGACATTATCGTCTTGCGATGAAATCGCAGGACGTCTTTACACTTTCATGCAAAAACCCATTGATCTCATCTTATCTTCATAAGAGGCAAGATGTTTTTCTCGGTTTCTTTTGTAATTGTGAAATCTTGAGATCTTTGTAATTTCTTTTGTAATTGTGAAATCTTTGTAATTCTGCGATTGTATCGCGCTTTATAAATCAAATCAAAAATCTTTTATTTTTTGCAAGTAAAATGTTTAAGGAAAGAGGTACTTAGCTTTTATGTGAGTCGTTGTTGTCTCTTGCGAAGTATGAGATTTGCTTGCGAAGCTAGCATCATCTTGCATGTTCTCACAGCATACCAATTATTCTAGCCCACTCTTGCGAAATAGAATTCTGCTGTTTTGCGAACTTTTGCGAAGTAAACGAACATTTGCGAAGTATTGGTGCTGCGAATGTTCGCAACGTAAATATTTGCGAAGTGTAAAAGAGTAGTAGTGTTGGTCTTGCGAATATTCGCAAAGTAAATATTTGCGAAGATATTTCTTTATTGCTGCGAACGTTCATAAAATTCGAACCCACGATGATAAAATTCTTTGGATAATCTCTTTCGTAAGTTTGCTGCCAATTCCTTCTTAGTTTCATCTCTTGCTTCCTTGAACTGTAGGCTTTCCTTAGATTGGTTAGCCAAGAGATTCTCCATCCTCTCGAAGTAAATCGTTTCAACAAGACTAATTCCCTTGGAGATGTCAGAGCTTGATGATTCAGCAACTTCTTCACAATCACCCACTTTGATTTGTCTGGTGGCGACAACTTCATTTGGTGATCCAATAGCTTTTTTAAAGAACCGCTCACCTTCTCCAATTTCGGAGAAATTAAAATTTTCATATAGACTCCACCCTTTGCACGCTTCCACTCAGATTACGAAATGATAACAATCAACTACTTTTTAGGAACAATTTCGTAAGTTATCTCCAAGGATACTACTTTAATTAGCTTCTTGCGAATGTTCGTAACATTCTCTTATCTGAATGTTAGTATATACTACTTTAATTAGATGAATATACTCCACAACAATCAACTAAAACCGTGTACAGCTATTTTATCATCTTATCATCTTAGTTGATAAAGTCTATATACTTTAATTCTTCGTTTGCTGTGAACTTTAATTCTTCATAACATCATTTTTCTTCGCATGACTTCATTTTTATTCGTTGATCTAATACTAGCTGAGATGCGGACTTAGTTGATTGAACCATAACATCTCCCTGAAGATGATATTAAACCTTCAAATCCGTTTTCTACTCCATTATTGGATCTACTTCTGGAAGACGCCATTACCGTTTCAGATTGAATTTTCTAGAAAGTGAAATTTGGGCAGAAAATAGTAGAGAGAGAAGAGGACCAATTATTAAACGAAATTATTGATCTAGCAAGTTACAGGAAGGATAAATCCATTTAATCTTTCCATGTTTCTAGCGCCAATTATGTAGTTGATGATTATCTCACAACTACACCCTCATAAGAATCCATTAAAATGATTCCTAAATCTAACTAATTTGATATGAAACTAAGAATTAAAGTACTAAAATTATAAAAGTGACACAAAGATTTTTACGTGGTTCGATCAATGTGATCTACATCCACGGTTCTTCACTAGTGATTGTATGTAATTACATGATTGTACAATTGAAACTCCATTAAAGAATATTTGGAGCTCTAGAATTTTTTGGGGAAGAAGATGATAAAGAAAATAAAATCTCTCCTAATATTTTTTCTCTCCTCCTAAAATTATCTCTCTCTCTAAAAAAGACCTCCTCTTCCTCTCATGCCTTAATGGCTATTTATATGATTTTACAAAAGATGACAGTTGTGTTGTCCCGCCATTTCGGATTTGAGAATTATCTTGCGAACCTTCGTAACTTCACTTTGCGAACTTCCTTTGCTTTCCTCGTGATTTCCTTTGCTCGCAAAATGTTCTTATATTACTGTAGTTGCGGATTATCTCACAACTACACCCTCATAAGAATCCATTAAAATGATTCCTAAATCTAATTAATTTGATATGAAACTAAGAATTAAGGTACTAAAATTATAAAGAGACACAAAGATTTTTACGTGGTTCGATCAATGTGATCTACATCCACGGTGCTTCACTAGTGATTGTATGTGATTACATGATTTTACAATTGAGACTCTATTAATGAATATTTGGAGCTCTAGTTTTTTGGGGAAGAAGATGATAAAGAAAATACATCTCTCTCTAAAAATTTCTCTCTCCTCCTAAAATTATCCCCTCTCTCAAAATGTGTATATCTTCCTCTCATGCCTAAATGGCTATTTATATGATTTTACACATTGGATAACAACTACCTATCCCTTAATTTCGGATCAAAGAATCATCATACGAACCTTCGCAAATTCACTTCACGAACTTCCTTTGCTCGCAAAACGTTCTTTGCTCGCAAGATGTTTTTCTCTCCACAATTTCGCAAGTTATCATTTGCTGTGATATTCCGCTCCTATATTTTGCCTCTTTTTTCTTGAATATTGCTTGAAAAGCGATTTTTAAGAAAAAATCCGTTGTTGTAGTAGTATTTGATGATGAAGGAACGAGCGAAAGAATACTAGTCTTGAAAAGTATATACTTGCCTCTATTCTTTTGCGAAGTCCCGGAATGTTGCGAAGTAAATAAGAAGTATCAACCATAGAAGTATAAGAAGTATGAAGTATCCTTGAAGAAGTATAAGAAGTACCTAATCCTCGAAATATATAAGAAGTATGAAGTATCCTTAAGAAGTATAAGAAGTACTTAATCCTCTAAATGTTATAAGTATTGTGAATCTATCATGCAAAACTCTCACTCCATGTTCTTTGCCTCATGTTATGCTGTAATGCAAATAAAAATTTAGATTAGTATTCAACATTTCTTTTATCAAAATTTCTTATTTTTTATTTATATGCTACTTCAAAATCTTTTTGTTTGTTTTGATTTCCTTTGTATGATCTATTTCATCTCACTTGACAAATATTTTTCCATGGAAATGATCCTAATAGGTACCCCCTCATATGACGCACTGAGGTGCTTTGCCTCTTACGAATGTTGCTTCGCGAGTGTACGCCATAAAGGTTTGCCAGCTACTACTCTCCATGTTGAATATCATATCATTGGAAATAAAGTAAATTTTTCAAGAGAAATATATAAATTGATTTGTGCGAGATGTTTTAATCGGTTTCTTTTGTAATTGTGAAATCTTGAGATCTTTGTAATTTCTTTTGTAATTGTGAAATCTTTCTAATTCTGCGATTGTATCGCGCTTTATAAATCAAATCAAAAATCTTTTATTTTTTGCAAGTAAAATGTTTAAGGAAAGAGGTACTTAGCTTTTATGTGAGTCGTTGTTGTCTCTTGCGAAGTATGAGATTTTCTTGCGAAGCTAGCATCATCTTGCATGTTCTCACAGCATACCAATTATTCTAGCCCACTCTTGCGAAATAGAATTCTGCTGTTTTGCGAACTTTTGCGAAGTAAACGAACATTTGCGAAGTATTGGTGCTGCGAATGTTCGCAACGTAAATATTTGCGAAGTGTAAAAGAGTAGTAGTGTTGGTCTTGCGAATATTCGCAAAGTAAATATTTGCGAAGATATTTCTTTATTGCTGCAAACGTTCGTAAAATTCGAACCCACGATGATAAAATTCTTTGGATAATCTCTTTCGTAAGTTTGCTGCCAATTCCTTCTTAGTTCCGTCTCTTGATTCCTTGAACTGTAGGCTTTCCTTAGATTGGTTAGCCAAGAGCTTCTCCATCCTCTCGAAGTAAATCGTTTCAACAAGACTAATTCCCTTGGAGATGTCAGAGCTTGATGATTCAGCAGCTTCTTCACAATCACCCACTTTGATTTGTCTGGTGGCGACAACTTCATTTGGTGATCCAATAGCTTTTTTAAAGAACCGCTCACCTTCTCCAATTTCGGAGAAATTAAAATTTTCATATAGACTCCACCCTTTGCACGCTTCCACTCAGATTACGAAATGATAACAATCAACTACTTTTTAGGAACAATTTCGTAAGTTATCTCCAAGGATACTACTTTAATTAGCTTCTTGCGAATGTTCGTAACATTCTCTTATCTGAATGTTAGTATATACTACTTTAATTAGCTGAATATACTCCGCAACAATCAACTAAAACCGCGTACAGCTATTTTATCATCTTATCATCTTAGTTGATAAAGTCTATATACTTTAATTCTTCGTTTGCTGCGAACTTTAATTCTTCATAACATCATTTTTCTTCGCATGACTTCATTTTTCTTCGTTGATCTAATACTAGCTGAGATGCGGACTTAGTTGATTGAACCATAACATCTCCATGAAGATGATATTAAACCTTCAAATCCGTTTTCTACTCCATTATTGGATCTACTTCTGGAAGACGCCATTACCGTTTCAGATTGAATTTTCTAGAAAGTGAAATTTGGGGAGAAAATAGTAGAGAGAGAAGAGGAACAATTATTAAACGAAATTATTGATCCAGCAAGTTACAGGAAGGATAAATCCATTTAATCTTTCCCTGTTTCTAGCGCCAATTATGTAGTTGCGGATTATCTCACAACTACACCCTCATAAGAATCCATTAAAATGATTCCTAAATCTAATTAATTTGATATTAAACTAAGAATTAAGGTACTAAAATTATAAAGAGACACAAAGATTTTTACGTGGTTCGATCAATGTGATCTACATCCACGGTGCTTCACTAGTGATTGTATGTGATTACATGATTTTACAATTGAGACTCCATTAATGAATATTTGGAGCTCTAGTTTTTTGGGGAAGAAGATGATAAAGAAAATACATCTCTCTCTAAAAATTTCTCTCTCCTCCTTAAATTATCCCCTCTCTCAAAATGTGTATATCTTCCTCTCATGCCTAAATGGCTATTTATATGATTTTACACATTGGATAAAAACTACCTGTCCCTTAATTTCGGATCAAAGAATCATCATACGAACCTTCGCAAATTCACTTCACGAACTTCCTTTGCTCGCAAAACGTTCTTTGCTCGCAAGATGTTTTTCTCTCCACAATTTCGCAAGTTATCATTTGCTGTGATATTCCCTGTTTCTAGCGCCAATTATGTAGTTGCGGATTATCTCACAACTACACCCTCATAAGAATCCATTAAAATGATTCCTAAATCTAATTAATTTGATATGAAACTAAGAATCAAAATACTAAGATTGTAAAGGAGACACAAATATTTTTACGTGGTTCGATCAATGTGATCTACATCCACGGTGCTTCACTAGTGATTGTATGTCATTACATGATTTTACAATTGAGACTCCATTAATGAATATTTGGAGCTCTAGAATTTTTTGGGGAAGAAGATGATAAAGAAAATAAAATCTCTCTCAAAATTTCTCTCTCCTCCTAAAATTATCCTTCCCTTCACAAAAGACCTCCCCTAATTCTCATGCCTAAATGGATATTTATATGATCTTACCAAATATGACAGTTGTGTTGTCCCGCCATTTAGGATTTGAGAATTATCTTGCGAACCTTCGTAAGTTCACTTCGCGAATTTCTTTTGCTTTTCTCGTGATTTCCTTTGCTCGCAAAATATTCTTTGCTCGCAAGATGTATTTTCTCTCCACAATTTCGTAAATTATCATTTGCTGTGATATTCCGCTCCTACATGGACAAACTGGGCTTGAATATGTAATCAATTTTTCCTGCGACTCATTTCTTATTGAAGTTGGTACTTGGGAAGATCTGCGAAGATAACTTGGATGAACTGTTCATTTGTGCTGCGAAGAGAACTATTTACGATATGAATTCTTGCGTAGCAAAAAATTATTTGAGTGGAACAAGACTCGAACCCGCGTTAATTAACTCTTTTTATTCCTGACTGACCATCTGTACTGGATGTTGTCTGCGAAAGAAAACCTTATTGCTGTCGTTTTATTCTTCTCCCTGGTTTGGCATTCTTTCTCTTCCTATTCGCCTGGGCTTTAACGGTTCGCATAAACTAATCATTATTTATTCTCTTCATAGTCTCATCGTTGAATATGATGAACATCGTCATTTCTTTGCTGCTGTATGTGATACCATACATTAAGAATTAATTAGAAGCAACACCTTTACTCTAATTGAACGTCCAATATTGTATAGTTTCTGTATGTGGACTTCATTGGCTTGCAAGTCTAACATCATGACCATCATGCATGTAACCATTTTTTTATTCTGTCTCCCTTCATGCAATGTTTTCTTATCATCAAATTTTCTCTTCACACTAAAAATTTCTCATCACTGCCACAAATCTTTGCCATTATGGATGTCGTCCATTGGATTGTAGATTTGTTATTTCGCGTACAAGCAGGTTCATTCTTGCACGCATAACATTGTGTTATAGGTCTGATACATTCGCAGAAAGCTAGGTTCCCAGATTGTTAAACGCAGATCGTTGTATTCTTGTTTTTAGCTGTTATTGATCGCTGGATCGTCAGTGATTCCGCTAAATTACTGCGAGATGATGCTAAACTACTGCATACAAACTTACTATCATAACAAGTTCCAGTTCCTAAACTGAGATGATGAATTTGAGTGGCTCTTTTCGCCGGTTGTACTGGTTACTATAGCGTAAGAGTTGCTGGTTTGGCTGCTTACTGCTCTTATCATTCGTATCCGGATGTTTACTGTTGCTTCTACCTCTGATACGTTTTCTTTCTTCGCAGAAACTCATCCTATTTCTTCACAGAACGATCACGTAATAGCTTAGCCTAATCTGATGCTATTGATTAGCAATAAATGCAAATGAAGCTATATTTCTTCGTGAATGAAGTGTTTCTCTTCTAGCCAATCCATTTGAAGCTGTTGACTTCGCCTGTTGTCTTCCTAGTGACTTCTATGAATAACTTTATGTTGTGTGTTTTCTTCGCAGAATTAATTTTCTATTCCTATACTAGCTATTGTATTATAATAGCAGCGTTGTATTTCTTCGCAGAACCAATCTTCTCAGAATTAATCTCCGTGAATTGTTGTGTCATACTTCTTATACTTCTGAAGGATTGCTCATTTGAGTTGTCAAAGTAGCTTCGCAGCCATTCTTTTCTCGCAGCTTATGATGTTTACTTTCTCTATATGAAGCTTATAATATCTGATAATAACATGGTGAATTCTTCTTTCCCTCCGCTTCTGACATTTTGGATCTTCTATAGAGTGGATTCCATTTTCGCCAGTTAAATCTTTACCGAAATCAATGACTCAACTTATTCATCGCAGATTCATTTTCATAATTGATCTGATTTTTAACAGCAACACTTCTGAGATTGAAAGTCGGTTCATCCTCTTGAACTGATTTTGATGCAGCTATGATTGGTTCCAATACGAACCTGCTTCTGTTTTTCAATTCTACTTTCCTTATTCAAACTTTCTGCTTCCCTTTATTTTTTGCAGCGAGTAATGGGTCTTCATTAGTATTTCATTCTCTTTGTTGAAGCTAGTTGGACAGTTACCTAATGAACCCTCATTAGCTTTCATCGCAGCAAGTTATCACAAATGCTTTCACTATTTTTCCATACATGTTGGTGTTTAGAGAATACTTCAGCCATATATGCTGCAAACGATCAATAAATTTGGTTAGCTATTTATAGATCATTAAGATGAGTAATGTTTGCCTGCGAAGAATGAAAACTTTCCATATATTCTACTTGTTTTTGTTCTTGCGAAATGTAAATCTCTAAATCTCTAACCAACAAAAAATCTTGAAATTTGAATTTTTCAGAAATTCATCAAACAAATTCGTAAAACGAGGTTTGGTTATTACAAATTCGTAGCAAAAAGATTTTTTTAAATTCGAGACTTCCCTAATAAATCAAATTTCTTCAGAAAACAATTTATAGGTTTTATAAAAATTCATCTTTTCCAATTTTCGTTTTGGAATTCATAGATCCGAAAAGTGAAACAAAGAATAAGAAAAGTGAGAAGAGATTTGTCCTTTTTATTGACAAATTTTGTTGCAGGAGGCGTGTTTGGTTCTGCTTTGCGTTGATTTTGTTGTAATTAATTTCTTCCCTGAATCTGTTCCTGCGTCGACATCTTGAATATTGCTGCTTCGTATCTGTTGAAAGTGTATATTCCTCCTAAACCTCCTTGTTTTCCCTTGAAACTTATGGATCCAATTTAACTCATGATCAATCGTAGCTAATTTCTTTGAGTCTTCTTAAAACCAACAAGTAATAGGTCCCTGTTTCTAGCGCCAATTATGTAGTTGCAGGAAATCCCACAACTACACCCTCATGAGATTCTATTAATTTGATTTTATGATCTAATTTATTTGATATTAAAATGAAGATTAAAGTACTAAAATTGTAAAAGAGACACAAGAATTTTTACATGGTTCGATCATTGTGATCTACATCCATGGTTCTTCACTAGTGATTGTATGTAATTACATGATTTTACAATTGAGACTCCATTAAAGAATATTTGGAGCTCTAGATTTTTGGGGAATAAGATCATCAAGAAAATAAGTCTCTCTCTCTCTTTACAAAATTCTAACTTCAAATGTCTCTCCAAAATCTATTCTCCAAAAGAACTCCTCTTTTCTCTCATGCCTAAATGGCTATTTATATGATTTTACATAAAAGATGATAGTTGTGTTGCCCCGAAATTTCGGATCTAAAATATGTCATGCGAGTCTTCGCAGCCTTGCTCGCAAGATGTGTTTTCTCTCCACAATTTCGCAAGCTATCATTTGTTGCGTCGTTAATTATTCGCAAGAATAATAATGCTGCGAGATTCTGCTCCTACATTCTTCTTCTTCTTCCTTATTGATTGAGGGTGATACAAGTGTTTGAATTTTTATACATCTCGTAGCTGGGTTTATCATCATGCTAGATATGAAAGCAAAAGCATCTGTGAGTCTGTTATCCTTTCTTGATATAAGTCTCCATTTTATTTTTGGAATTCGCGCAGACAATTCTTCAACAAGTTTCTTGTATTTCTTCAAAGATGGTTCATTTGTTGTATATTCTCCTTTTATCTGGAGAATAATCAATTACGAGTCACTAGTAATTCTGGCATTCTCCAACTTCATTTCTATTGCGAATTTTAACGCATGCACCACAACTTCATACTCCGTCTCATTATTAGTGGACATGAATTCCAAACGAAATGAAAAAGCCATTTTTTCTCCTTCTGGCGAGATAAAAAGAAATCCAATTCCATTACCTTCCCCATTTGATGATCCATCCACCAATATTTCCCACATGTTGGGTTCCTTTCATAGATCTTTTGGGTCTCCATGTTCTTCTTCTATGTCCATCATTTATTCCACATCTTCATCATCTTCTAGAGGAAACTCTGCTAAAAAATCTGCTACAACTTGTGATTTTGGCGAGGATAGGATTTCATATTTGATTTCAAAGTGTCCTACTTGTGCATTCCATCTTTCAACCCTGCCTGATCTTTTTAAATTCTTCATTACTGACTCAATTGGTACCTTTGTTAATACTTTTACTGTATGTGCTTGAAAATAGATGCGAAGTTTAAAAGTTGCATAAACCAATGCCAGAATTAACTTTTCAATCTTTGAATAATTTTTCTCTGCGGTATTAAATGTTTTTCTTATGTAATATAAATTGGTTTTTCTATTCCTGCATCCACTCGCTATAACACTGCACTTAATGCATGCGTGGTTGTCGCATGGTAGATCAATAATTCTTCTCCTGGCTCTGGTTTCTGTAAAATAGATATGTTGATTAAATATTCTTGAACTCCTTGAAAAGCCTTTTCACATTCATCTGTCCACTTGAACTTTGTAATCTTTCTGAGTATATTGAAGAAATTCTTGCATTTATCTGAAGATCGCGAGATAAATCTTCTTAGCGAGGCTAAGAGCCCGTTCAACTTTTGCACATATATTATTGTTGCTGGCATTGGCATGTCGCGAATTGCTTGTACTTTATCTGGATCAACTTGTATTCCTTCTTTTGACACAATGTACCCCAAAAAATTTCCTGAAGCTACTCCAAAAGTACACTTTTCGGGATTCACCTTGATGTTAAAATGTTGCATTTGATCGAAAATCTCCTTCAAGTCCTGCACATGGTTTTAAGCTTCTTTACTCTTGATTAACATGTCATCTACATATACCTCTAATGTTTTATGGATCCACTTCGAAAACACTTTCTCCACCATTCTTTGATATGTTGCACCAGCATTTCGCAAACCGAAGGGCATCTTTGTATAGCAGTACAATCCTCTTGGAGCAAAGAATGCGGTGTGCTCTTGATCTTCTTCAGCGAGAGGAATCTGATTATACCCTTTATACCCATCTAATGAAGATATTCTATCATTTCCCGCTGCTGATTCGATCATTTGAGGAATATATGGTAATTGAAAGCTATCTTTAGGACAAGCTTTGTTTAAGTCAGTAAAGTCTATACAAATTCTTATCCCTTTATTCTTCTTTGGAACCACCACCATATTTGCAATCCATTCTGGGTACTTTTCCTGCCTTATAATTCCCGCATTAAGCATCTTCTGTAATTCTTCTATTTGGGAATGGTATCTTGTTGCGATTTTTATTATCCTTTGTTTAAATGGTCTTACATCCTTATTAATTTCTAACTTATGACATGCAACTGACGGGTCTATTCCAGGCATCTCATCCATACTCCACGCGAAGATGTCTTTATACTCTCGCAAGAGGTTTACGGTTCGCTCTTCCTCATATGCATCCATCTTCGTTCCAATTTTCAGCATCTTAGGTTCTTCTTCACTTCCAATATTTACTTCTTTTGCTGGTTCTGCTGCGGTGTAGCTGGCTTCAGGCTCTCCCATTGGTGTTGAGGTTTTCACAACTCTCGCGGGTTCATCTCCTTCTTGCGAAATTTCCCTGGGTATTCCTTTTCCTTCTTTTGATCTTATCATGTAAACTTTAAATTCTTCTTATTTCTTTGTCTCTTTTGCCATTTTTCTACGAGATTTTCGCAGCTTTGGATGTCCTTCATAATTTCTCACTTCAATTTGATAACACAGCTTCGCAAGATCAGTATCTCCTCCAATTTCTCCAATTCCACTGGGCATAGGAAATTTGATGCATTGATGCAATGTTGATTCTACAGCCTTGATTGCATGTATCCATGGTCTCCCCATTATCATGTTATACGGCGATTCCACGTCTACCACACATAATGTTACTTGTGTTTCAATCTTTCCTATCGGAATTCGTACCACTATTTCTCCTTTAGGTTTTGTTAAAGATTTTCCAAAGCCATGAATATGATATGTTAAACAAGACATTTCTTCATCCTTGTTGTAGTTGCAGGAAAACCTACACTACACCCCTTACCAGAATCCACAATTATCAACACATATTTGAAGATTAAGAATAACACTTTATTGATTAATTCTCAGAAATGTTACAAGAAATGAAAGAAATCAAGAATACAACCGCTCACAAGAATTTTCTCTCTCCTCAAAACTCTCTCCTGACTCCAAAATTGATCTCTCCCACTATGAATCTATTGATTCTCTTTATATAGGGTAGTTACATAGTGGGTGACAGCTAAGATGTCCTTTATTTTCGGATATGACTCGCGATACTCTCGCTTTAGCTGTTAATGTTAATCCTCGTAGGTGTTTGTGATCCTCGCGGCATCATCATACTTTTCTCATGTTTCAGTTGTCGTCGTCCGCTACGTCATTCTTTCAATCGTTTTGTGACACTCGCAGTGTGTTATTGAAGAGCTCACAGAACTGTCGCTGTAAATCTCGCAGGAGTATTTTTGCGGCGATATTCTGATCCTACATCTTGCCTATTTTCATGTCTTTTCTGCGAAGGGAAAAGACCATGAGAAATCAAAACCTTTTGAAATGCCGCAGCTGTCTATTTTTCATGTTCTTTTGACACATATCTTTTCCTCGCCAGGTTTGTTACACGTATCTTTTTATCCATTCAACTTCTGACACGTCCCTTTCAACCACTGCATTCCAACCGTTCACGTCTCTTCCTTATATTAATTGCACTTATCTTCTCGAGATTTTTTACATTCTATATATATCTTCTTCACTCTTCTCTTTTCTTCTTTTTACTTCTTTCTTCCTTCTCTCCGTAATTTCTCTGCTAATTCACTGTTTTTCCGAAAATTCCGGATCTGCTACTGTTATAATTTTTCGTTCGATATTTTACTCTTTCAATCTTCATTCCCATACTAAAAATGGTTGCATCCGGTCGCAAATATGTGATTGCTTTCGAGAAGATTCAAAAATAACTTCAAGACAAAGGTTTTACTTTATCCACCATTCCCAATCAAAATCCTAAGTCTGAACTTTCTATTCCATTATTTTCTGATCTTCCATGTAACCATGAGAAGATCATAGTCTCGCTAGGCCAGCTTGAAGCTGATCTTCCCATTCCTATCTATGACCTTGAACTTCCTTTATTCTATGAGATACTCTCTCACGCGAAGTTCTCGCGGGCGGTATATATATCAGTTGAGTGGGGATTGCATTCGCTTAATACTTGAGTATGCTACTCGCAGTGCTGGTAAAGAATCTCGCTACCTTGATACTGTGAAGAATCCTAAATTCAAAGATGGTCCATTGTTCCCGCGAAGTATACTGTGGAAAACTTCTTCGCAAATTACGATATAATCCCTATGAAGAAGGACAACACTTGTTGGGGTGTCCGCTTACAAAAGAAGGATGACATCGCTGAAGATAAAGTTCTTATGTTAGATATTGATTGGTATACGGGTAATAATCAAGGCCCTCGCCACTCCAGTGATGACAAATGGTTCATTTTTCCATTATGTCTAGAGGGTCCCTACATCTCTGGTCCTCATGCATTGCCTGCGAATCTCGCAGAATATCAGCCGTGGGTTTTCAACTGGCCTGAAAGGAATAAAGAGGTATGTACCCTCAAATTTTTGCATAATTATCATTAATATCTTCCTCATGTTTTCATACTCTCGCTGATTACTCCAATTTTTCCAGATTAACATGCTGAAAATTAATTACCAGAAATTTGGGAAGCCCAACACCTTTTTAGCCCTTAAATCTCTCACAGATGAAGTAAGAAATATTCCTTTATGATTCTTAACAATATATTGTTTCCTCTATTTCTTATCTTTATCTGTGTTCACAGGTTATTGAAGAAAAAGAACCTGTTGTGGTTGCAAGGACCAAAGGGAAAACAAAGATTCTTCTCGTAAGGAGAAATCTAATACTCCTCACAAGGAAAAACCCACTGGTCATCTCTCGAAGAAAAAAAAGATCCAAACTACATCCCCTTCATCACCCCAATCTAATGAAGAAAATTCTCATGATGATACTGATAATGATGATGATGATTTTGATGCTGATATCCCTTCCGCAATGGAATCCTCCCAATCTGAATCTTCCATGGCCCAGCTATCTAAAATTTTTGGCGATATTACACATGGTATCGCAAATGATTATGGAAATGAAGATCTTAACGGGGTATCCCAGGCTCTTGCCAAGATCTACAATGCTCCCATATTGGTTGATAATGATTCTCTCAAAGGAATCTCAAGATCAATAACTCCCAGTCTCTTAAATTCTCTTGGTATTTTGGTATGTTTTCAATTCTTCACCATATTTATGTATTCATTTCCTCACCAAGTTTTAATTTACATTGTTTCCTCGCAGACTAGAAGAGCTTCCTTTGATGTTGCCTCAGACTTGGAGAAGAGGCGCGCATCTTTTCATAAGAAGAATACTGTTATTCGCAAGAAAAATGTGGAGTTGGAATCTGAGTCCGCTAGTCTTTGCGGGCAATTGGAATCTGGGTTTGCTGACCATCAAGAAAAGATCAAGCGGTTAGAAACTGAACTTTCTTCCTCGCGAGATAAGGTCGCAAGCCTCCAAGCTGCGAACAATAAACTTTATGGTAAGAAATCTTTCTCGTTTTCTTTAACCTTGTATTCCTTTATATTTTTTCTTATTTTTCTTCTTCGCAGATGTTTACGGTCTTTCTGACGAAGCCGTATACCTTCGTTCTTTTCCAAATCCAATAGACGATGATACTCTTCTCAATCGCCTTAATGAATCCTTAAACAACTATTCAAATGAACAGATTAAATCCCTTTCTGTAGATGATCTTAGATCCAAATTTAATCTTTTAGCAATTGATCACAGATCTAGTTTGAGAGCGGCTAATACATCCAAGCGTCAATATCTTAACTCTAAAGAAGAAATCAAGATTCTAAGAGCCCAAAAAAGTGATCTTATAGATGAAAAAGATCGCATATCTAGGCAAGGAGCTCAAACTTTAACGGATTTTCTTAAAACCCTTCTTGAAGTCCAAATTGAAAGAGATAAACTTATCTGCGATAGAGAGGATCTTGTTGAAATAGAAAACCAAATTCGTTCCCCTTTTCTTATTAATAATGATGACGAATTTGCTTGGGATGCAAAGATTCTTGACAATGCTAGAGCTAACTTAGGTGTAGATGTTAGCCTACATGTTGAACAAGCAAAGACATGATTTCTGAAAGAGAAGGTTGTTAATTGTTCTTTCTTTTTAATTTCTTAGCTTTTATAGTTTTTTGCAAAATTTCCAACTTGTTATTATATACTCGCAGGAGATGAGAAGAGATACTCTGAAAGAATTGGAGAACTTGAAGCTGATAAGAATCAACTCGCAAAGACACTTGCTGCTCGCAATGAGAAATATTCAAAATTGAAGACCCAATTAAAGATTACTGCTACCAATTTAAGTAATCTCCTTGTTGGTGTTCGCAATGATTCTTCCAAGAAGGTCTGTGATGATCATAACATTCCTCACTCTTTGTATCCTTTCCTCGCGGAAGAAGTTCCAAAGAATACTCCAAATCTTGTTATCTCTGATAGTGAAGCTGAAGAATCTGGCGGAGATGAAGGATACAGTGAAGACAAAGAAGAAGAAAAATCTGGCAAGGATGATAATGGATCTAACTAGTTTTGTTTCGTCTTTTTAATCTCCTTGTAATATTTGTACATTTATCTCCTTCTTCTTATGATATTACTGCAAGGTTCCTTGATGTATAAATTTCTTTTGCTTCTATTTGTATAAATTATAAAATAATTCCTTTTTGCAATATGGTTAATCAACATGATTATTAATTTTTATCCATCTGCGTAAATCTTCCATATAAAGATGAATAATAATTTTATCATTCTGTTCATTCCCATACTTGCCTCTGTTATTCATATGCAATATGAAAGATTGAGCAGATTAATGTTGAATGAAATCTATTTGTAAACTTTGCCTCAACTTCTGCGTAAATATCGCAGGTCATGTCTATATAATCTTATGATCTCTTGTGGTCTTATTTTGCCTTCCTAGTTAAAGGTCTTATTTAGCCACTTTTTTTTTATGCGACAAAATCGCCGGACGTCTTTACACTTACATGTATTGACCCATTGATCTTGCCTTATCCGCATTTTGTCAATTTCTCTGCGACAATATGACAAGTCTAATCTCTCTTGCGAGAACAAAGCCTTATGACATTGTTGTCTTGCGATGAAATCGCAGGACGTCTTTACACTTTCATGTAAAAACCCATTGATCTCATCTTAACTTTTTCTCATGGCTTGATGCCTCTGTATAATATTTGTCACGCGACAATATGACATGCCTAAATGTTCTTGCGATCATAAAGCCCCATGACATTGTCGTCTTTAGACACTTATCAGCTCCCTAAAGGAGGGTGCCGCCCTTATCTTCCCCCCTGGTTGCCCCTTCAAGGAGGGCACATCGGCCATACAAGACTAGCTCCTCTCATCCGTTCTTAACAACAACCAGTTATTTTCGCAGCCTCTTGTCCTTTATGCCTATATGGATTATAGTTACAAGACTGCACCCTAAGTGGGGTTTTCTTCGGGCCGAGTGCATCATAGCCAATACTTGCCAAGAATGGACAGGGTAGTTTTGTACGCCCCGGGCACTCTTGGCTCAACCGTGTACCTCGGCGCCTTGATCATACTCTGCACTCCTTAGGAGAGACCCTCGGTTTTCCAACCAGGGTATAACCTTATATAGTTGGAAATCCAAGGTACCTCTCCTGGATGGGTTTTCAATAACCCCAATCTCCATGACTCAGGTTCCAGCAGTGGTATAACCTTATCCCTGATCCATGCAAAGAGATACCCTCTTATATGACGCACTTTAGGTCTTACATTTGCCTCTTACGAAATTTTATTCGAGAACTAGGGTGTACGCCATAAAGTTTCGTCCCGTTCTTATATTTCTCTTGCGAGTATTGCAACTCTGATGAAATTTCTTTTCTTTGATCTTCTCTTTATTTGCATTTCAACTCTTGTATGATTTTTCAATTTCATCTTTTTCATTCAAACGAAATATTCTTTTGAAATATTTTCTTCAACAAATCATTCATAAATTTCTTAAATTTCATAATTTTACCTTTCTACTTACTACTTTCTGCTTCTGCCCTTTTGTTGCGTTTTGTTATTTTCTCTCCATCTGCGAGGCGCTCGCCATTAATTTCCTTTAGTGTGTGTTGACTTTGCAATATCCCATCTTCTCGCCGTTTTATTGTATCAACCATTAATTTGTCACTTCTTTACCTTTGCCTCATGTTATGCTTCCAATTTATATTCCTCGCATCTCTTTCTTCGCAAGATTCCATCTCAATTTCATAACACTTCCTTTCCTCAATCCAATCTCCCTTTATAAATCCAACACCGCTGGGATGTGGAAACTTAATACACTGGTGATAAGTTAACGCTACACCTAAAATTCCATGTAACCATGGCCTGCCAATTAAGGCATTATATGGTGATTCTATGTCAACCACACAAAATTGAACTTTGGAAGATAGCCCCTTTAACGGAATCCGCATAGTAATTTCCCCTTTGGGATTATTGGCAGTACCATTGAAACCATAGATCTTATAGGTTAACGGTATCAGATCCTCGTCTCTTTCACCCATGGTTTTGTAAGTATGAAAAAATAAGATATCAACTGAACTTCCAATATCTATTAGAACTCTGTTAATGGCCCAAGAATCTTCAGTTTCACCAACATCATTTTCCTCATCTCCTTCTTCTATTTGTTTTGCATTTATTTCTAATCTTACCACCAGTGGGTTGTCATGCATCTCGCCAGGCTCTGGTACTTCTTGTGTTATGAAAGAGATAATTTGCTTTTTCCATTCTTCTAATGGTGAGAATCTCGCAATATTCATTATTTTTCTTCCATCCATGTCTCTCGCGAAGACTCTACTTAGAACGTTGTCGTGGAAATCCTCAATAGTCTTGTATGAATGTATGATGGAATTACAGAACAAATTCTTCGCCTTGGCTCCAACCTCTATAAAAAATGTTTATGCTCCTTTTACAGTATTCACTCTGCGAATATCTGGTGCCGGTGGTAACTGCTGAGATTGCGGATGTCCTATTAGAAAATGATTTAACTTTCCCTAATCAATCATCCTCAAAATTATTCTTTTTACATTCCTGCAATCGTTTATTGAGTGACCATGAAAATGATGGTAAGGACAAAATTCTTGATTTCGATTATTTGGATGTGGCTCTTTTCCCATATTCCAGGGTGATGGTATATTTTCCATCAAAATGATAGCCTCCCAATTTTTTTCTATACTAGCGTTTAGAGGTGGCATCTTAATTTCTTCCCATATTATCTTCTGACTCCCTTTCCCTCTAAAATTATTTTGCCTCTGACCGCCATAAGTCTCTTGCGGCTGATCAAGTCTTTGAATTATATTATTTCCACCACGATTGTAATAATTCCTTTCCCTTTCATACTCCTCTTGATCTCGACTTCCCATGGCTGCTAACTTATGCTGGTTATCAATCACCACTTTCTCTTATTGTGGCTGCGAGGTGCTCGCCATATTATTAATCATTTTAGGAAGTAAACTTCCGTTTGCCGCTATTGAGCTGGTGTTTGCGACTGGATATGATTACATCTCATTTTGTTTCTCCTCCAAAGCAATGTATTCTTCTTGTAGTTCTCGCAACTCAGTCATTGTGATGGTATTTTTGACTCTGAAAACTTGAACATATAGTAGATTGGTTGCGAACATAGCATTAATGAAAGATAAATTGAGGTATCTCTCATCCAATCTACCAGCCATTTCACTGCACATTGTTTTCCACCTTAATGTTAAGTGCTTCAGACTCTCGTCAACCCTTTGTTTTAACCCAAACACATCTTCAATTCCTAGACGCGCAGAATTGTTACTTATGTATGCCCCCAAAAATGTGGTTTGTAGATGAGTGAAAGAAGTTATAGTATTCTTGGGTAAACCCTCAAACCATTTTAGCGCCTCCTTGATTAAGCTTGACGCGAAATATTTGCACAACACAACATCATGATTTTCCCATTGTAGCATACATCTCACATAAGCTTTGATGTGTTGAATGGCACATGTAGATCCATCAAAAATACTAGTTAATGCTGGCAAGTTGCACTTTGGGGGTATTCCTCCTAATTGTACTGCTTGAGTGAATGGAGTTTTTGCAGCTTCTTCAATCACCTCATAAAGTTGTCTTATGCCTCCTTCTCTTTTATCATTTAACATTCCCCTCATTTCTGTTAATTCTCTTAAAACTTGTTCATTCCCAACTGAATTTTGCTTCATTGGTCTTTTTAGTGCAGATTCCCTTCTCCTGCGTTCTTGCCTATCTTGTGTTGCGAGATTTTTATTTCTGTCTCCATTATTTTCTTCTTGTCTTTCTTCGCTATCTTTTCTTACATTTCTTTAGCGAATACGTACACCATTATATCTCTCATTTTCTCTTCTGCGATTTTCTTCTGCTCTTCTTTGCACCCTATCATATTCTTCGTTAATATTACCATTATTGCAGTTCTGTTCACGTCTTCTTTCTCGATTGTCATGATTATTCTTGCTCTTCTACCTCTGCTCTCAATCTTTCCATTTCGCAAGCTAAGCGTGCTTGTTCAACATAATGTCTCTCGATTTCTCTTTCAATTATCTGCTGATTTCTTAGAGTTTCACTTCCATGCAATATCCTCCTTCCTTCCTCTTGATCTTCTTCGCCATCTTGGTTATTTCGTGCCTGACGCTGTTCATTCTCCTGCCTTATGTTGTTTTGTTCATTTTGTTGAATTTCACCTTGTGGTATGTAACGATCTTCCCTTATTTCTCTCCTTTCGCGACGTCCTCCATTTGGATCATGATTTTCTTCTTCAATATTTGTTATAGGTAATATTCTTCTTATCTCACTTCTGATTGTTCTCGAACTTGATCTTGTTGTGCTTCTTGATCTTCTATTTTGTAACCTCATGTTTTCCATTCTCAATTCATGTTTTTGCCTTGCCAAATTTGCACGTTCTTACGCCTCTAATCTCCTTTCCTCTTGTATTCTTTGTCTTAAAACCTCTAATGTTTCATTTTCATCATCTCCATGTATTAATCCTCCATTTACTTCTTGGTTTATTCCCTCTCGTCTTTCATCTCTTAATTGTCGATTTTCTGGTTCTTCTATTGAATCTGATCGCCAAGTATGCATGCTTACTCTATCATAATCCACAGCTCTATCTTGCATTGGTGTTTGCTAATTTGGCTGTCGAACCTGATTTTCTCCATCATTCCTTGTTCTATTTCTTCTTGTTCTTATTCTTGAAGATTCTCCCATTTCATTTGTTTCTCCTCCTGCAAGTCTTTTACTCCTCCTTACGGTTGTTGGTGGTTCTGATGTATTTCTTCTTCTTCTAGCCATTAATCCTAGTGAATCGTTGAAAATTGCGTAAAAATCCTTCGTTAATTATTCCAAATTCCTTCCAATCACAATGTCAATATCTTCACTTTTTTCTTCAAATAATCATCAATTCATCCCTGTTTCGGGCTCCAAAATGTAGTTGCAGGAAAATCTACACTATACCCCTTACCAGAATCCACAATTATCAACACATATTTGAAGATTAAAAATAACACTTTATTGATTAATTCTCAGAAATGTTACATGAAATGGAAGAAATCAAGAATACAACCGCTCACAAGAATTTTCTCTCTCCTCAAAACTCTCTCCTGATTCCAAAATTGATCTCTCCCACTCTGAATCTATTGATTCTCTTTATATAGGGTAGTTACATAGTGGATGATAGCTAAGCTGTCCTTTATTTTCGGATCTGACTCGCGATACTCTCGCAGTAGCTGTTAATGTTAATTCTCGCAGGTGTTTGTGATCCTCATGGAATCATAAAACTTTTCTCATGTTTCAGTTGTCGTCATCCGTTACGTCATTCTTTCAATCGTTTTGTGACACTCGCAATGTGTTATTGAAGAGCTCGCAGAACCGTCGCTGTAAATCTTGCAGGAGTATTGTTGTGGCGATATTCTAATCCTACACTTGTATCCCATTTTTTTAAATGCATGATAAAATATTATATCTACAGAACTTCCTGCATCCACCAAAGTTCTATTTACAGCCCATTCTTCCGTAGATCTTGTTGATTTTCCCTTTTTCATTTGTATAACGGATATCGTAATTACCAAAGGAGATGTATGATTCAAATTTTCTGTTGGTATTTCTGCTGCTGTAAATGTGATTTTCTGCTTTTCCCACTCCTTCAACGGTGATATTTTCTCCACCGTCATAATTTTCTTTCTTTCAAAATCTCATTTATATATCCTCCCTTTAATGTTTTCATGGAATTTGTCGACCATTGTTCTTGTTATCATACCAAACTCCAATTTCCTACAATTCTCTTTGGCTCTAATCATTTTTCCTTCAACTATTTCACCGATTTGTTCAATTATCTTCTTAATCTTGAATAATTCTCATCTTCAACCTCGCTTTTTCTATGATTTTCGTTAATTCAATCCCGTTTCTAGCGCCAAAATGTAGTTGTAGGAAAACCTACACTACACCCTTCACAAGAATTCACAATAATCAACACATATTTGAAGATTATAAACAACACTTTATTATTTGATTCTCAGAAATGTTTACAAGAAATGGAAGAAATCAAGAATACAATCGTTCTCTTGGATTTTCTCTCTCCTCAAAACTTTCTTAACGCTCAAAAAATTCATCCCCCCCTCTATGAATCTACTGGGTCTTTTTATATAAGGTAGTTACATAATGGATGGAAGCTTATCCTTTAATTTCGGATCTGACTCGCGGTATTATCGCAGCAGTTACAATGTTAGTCCTCGCAGGTGTTGTAATCCTCGCAGAATCATCATGCTCTTCTCGTGTTTTTCCCATCATCATCTATTACGTCACTTTTTAAGTTATCTTGTGATTCTCGCAAAGTGTTGCATAAGTACTCGCAGACGTACTTGCAGAAGTGTTATTAATTTCATAGAAATAATGTCATGGCGATATTCTGATCCTACATGGTTCTTCACTATGATTATTGAAATTACATTTGGGTTACTTGGAGACTCCATTAATGAGTATTTGGAGCTCTAGATTTAGTTTTTAGGGAAGAACATGATAAAGAAAATAAATTTCTCTTTCTTACAAAAAATATCTCCCTCTCGGAATGTGTTCCTTCCCTTTTCTCTCTCCTTCTCTTCTCTTTATATAGGTGTTTACATAGTGGATGATAGCTCACATACAACTCATATTCCCCCTATTTTAGGATCCCTTACTACATTCGCAAGCTCTTTCCATAATTTCGTAGGCTCCCTATCTCTCTCTCTTGCTATGTTCTCGCAAGCTTTCTCTATAATTTCACAAGGTATTCATATCTTTCTCATGTTTTATGTTGTCGTTGTCTATTACGTCACTTCTGTAATTAATTTGCGACATTTGCAATGTGTGGTAGAAGTGTTCACAAGAGCTTTGTTGTTGCGATATTCTGCTCCTACAGTGTGATTATTTAGTTAGCACTCCATAAGTTTTCTTATGTTTGAGCATCTCTTTGACTGGGTTGGTTTTTCATGATTAACTTAGTCATTGCTCCATAGATTTTCTTATGTTGAGTGTGACCAATTAAATTAATTACTTTTGTAATTAGTTTGGTTGAGTATGACAATTAGATTATTTGCAAGTTTCTTGTGATTAATCTAGTTGATTTCTTAAGTCTCCATGAGTTTACTTGTGTTGAGCATATTTAGTCAAATTAATCTTGGTTCGGTTTGGTTAATATGATTGAATATTTCTTTTTGGATTCCAAATTCATACTTGTATGTGATTTGTTGAGTCTAAATAAATCCTTATTTTCTTTTGAAATTAAGGTCGCTCTTGTTGTTCCCTTGGGAATAACATTTTATGGGGTGGGGGGAGTTCTTTTGAACTTGTGCTTAATTGCCAAATCTTTGTGGGGAGTGCGGCTGTGGAATATTATAGGGGTTATCTTTTATCTTTATAGACTCCTTGATGAATGCCTTTAGCTTCGGCTTTATGATTGCATCTAAACAAGATGATATACATTTACCTTTTGTCATGAAATGTCTCTTACAGAAATTTCATTAGGATCCCGTTCTTGTACATTTGCCAATTTTATTGACAAAAAGGGGGAGAATTAATATGTAGATCACACTATAAATACATATGGTTTTCGGATCATTATGTAAGGGGGAGTGGTTTCCATGTGAGATGGAGTATTGACTAAGGGGGAGTGAAGTATCACCATAGTATTGTTGTCAAAGTTGTGATGCAATTGGACTTTAAAGCTGTGTAATGATACTATGACATTGTATAACAATGATTAATAACTCTTGTTTTCCCGTTGTTATAGCTATGTATTTTCAACAACGATGATGCTAAACTTACAACCTTTGGGATCATTGGATAACTTGGAAGTGACGAAGATTTCGAGTATTGTTGAAGATTGGACGACATGTGGAATAGGAGATACAAAGTTTATTTATATATTTTTTTATTCCATATGTATTAATAGTTTTGCCACTAAAATTGACAAAGGGGGATATTGTTAGAGCATTGCTCGGTCGAACTCGCATGCGTTGCTATCTCAAGCATGTTTTTCAATATTAGTGATCAAAACTATAAAGTCTTTGATTTCTAGTCTAATATAGCTAAGGTCTCGGACTAGGATAGAAAGTATAGTTGAGCTCAAGAACTCCATGGCGGTCATCATACAAGACGAAGGACTACTCAAGGAACCAGTGGATCTTCATCAACTAAAAGGTACGTGGGGAATTGAACTTTGTAGGAGCAAAATCTCGCAACAACAACGCTCTTGCGAAAACTTCTACCACACATGGAAAATGTCGCAAATTAATTACAGAAATGGCGTAATAGACAAAGACAGCATAAAACACAAGAAAGATGTGAAGATTATATGGTTGTTATAGATAAAGCTCAAGAGAATAAGGCGGGATCTTGAGAGAATAAGGCGGGAGCTCGCGAGAATGTAGCGGATCTCGCGAGAATGAAGCAGATCCTGAGAGAACCTAGCAGAGCCTGCGAAATTATGGAGAGAGTTATGGAGAGATTTAGCGAGAATATAGTAAGGGATCCGAAAATAGGGGGAATATGAGTTTTATATGAGCTGTCATCCACTATGTAAACACATATATAAAGAGAAGAGCAAGAGACAGAAAATGACACAATTTTGGTAAGAGAGAGGGAGAGATATTTTTAGAGAGAATTTTTTTTTTCTTTATCATCTTCTTCCCCAAAACTAGATCTTGAACTCCATTAATGGAAATTGTCAATGTAAATCAAATGTAAATTTAAACAATCATAGTGAAGAATCATGGATGTAGATCAAATTGATCGAACCATGTAAAAATATGTGTGTCTATTTACAATTTTAGTATTTTAATCATCATTTTCATATCAAATGAGTTTAGATCAAGAAATTATTATCAAGATATTACAAGGGGTGTGTTGTGGGAATTCATGCAACTACATTTTGGAACTAGAAACACTACCTAATCTTGTTGGTTCAAGAAAGTTTAGAAAAATTGGCTACTGTTGGTGATGAATTTTACTGGATCTGTAAGATTCAAAGTCAAATACGGAAATATATGCAACAAGTTTATCTTTTCAGGCAACAAACAACTTAGAGATATCTAAAGAATGTAGAAGCAGAGATGTCAAAACTGCATCAACACGAATTTATCGCGTAGGGAAAGGAAACTCAATGAAAAAAACAACTGCGAATAGCAAGAGCAACAAGTTTAAACAATTGCATTTAGCTACCACAGAGTTAGAGGACTTGCTTCATGCAAACACAAAGGGAGAAATTCAAAAACGTAAAGAAGATTGCAGGGGAGAAGAAATAATTAAAAGAACTGGTCACTATCATCAACACGTAATGAAAACATATACGTAGTGAAAAAATAAAGTTATTCCAAAGTTCTCTTTTGGTTGTTGTTTGATCGCAGCAAAGATAGTTACAGATGAAAAGATAAAGCTACAGGAGAGTGAAAAAATGAAGGAAAGTGGGGGACCATCCCTCCAAGCGAATAGCAGAGTTTATGTAGGACAAAATGTGAAATTCCATCACAAAATGATAAGCTGTGCGAATCTCTCGCACCAACAAAATTATAATCATGGTCATCTGCGAAGTTATCACATCACCAACTGGAAGGTCCTAAACAGTTTATGTGAAGAGCCATTTCACCTCATGATAGTGCCGCTAGGTCATCGCACAGAACAACCAAACTTCAAAGACGCGCAGAGAAAAACTGTTCAGACCGTAGATCAAAGTTTTGTGAAAGACGATGTCTGCTAACTTCGCAGAGAAATCTTTGCAGTCGATAGAGGAAAACTTATAATTAAACAGCAAAGTTAACTTAGCCATCAGTCAAGCTTCACTCCAGTCCTTTCAGCATATAAGAAAGCAAATAAGGTCACGACCCATCAGCAAGGGAGATTACTGCGAAGTGCTCGCTATTACTTCTGTAAACCACAAATAAGGTCACAAGTACTGGCGAAGTTACGTTAAAAATAGATACGGAAATGTCAAAGCTACATCTTTGTCAACAGTTCCGACAAGTATAAAAAAGGATGTCCAGTTCAAGAGACGCGAGCAACGACGCCAAAAGAGAGTATTTGTATCTAAAGTTTCAATCACTACTGCAAGGAAGGATATTAATCATGATATAAATTGCTAAGAATATTTAATCATAATAGAAATATGCACAAAAATAAACGAATAATAGAAGTTGCCTGTCATATTTACAACATGAATAGTTGAATAACATGTTATAAATTAATTTTTTTACAAATATATACTTTCAATCGTGATGAATACATACTAATCAGTGATTGAAACTCACGGGAACAAGTGCAATTACCGCAGCAAAGAAAAATCATCAGAGAGGTTCCAAAAAACCATTATAATCACAGCGAGCATCGCATAAGCATAGTTACATCGAAGAAAAATAAAGACGAATGAAAGAAAAGATAGTCAAGAAACAAAAACAGGGGATTCTATATAAAATTCATGAAAGAAGAATAAATGAACTTTGATATCTTTGGAGAGAAACAACTTAATGGAGGAGGAAATTCAAGTGTAATGAAGGAAAAGTTTCTTTCACAGGAATAATCAAGGGAAAAAGAAGAGAAAACTCCAAAGACGCAGGGCAAAAGCTCTCTACTACATGCGAAAAAATAAACTCATCATTATGTAGTTCAAGACGAGGTGCAGGCGAACGAAAAGGATCATTCCATCAAACTACAGCTCGTGTAATAACTTACCAAATTATTCACAGAACATTACAAGTCACAGATACCCAAGACAACAATCACCTCAGGGAAGGTAAACGAGTTCATCAGCGAAGACAAAATAAGACGATCCATTCCGGTGAAGACCAAAAATGTTTTTAAAAGTTCAGTTGCGAATTTAAAAACTCTTTTGTTCGCCAACAGTTTGAGAACAAATATGGAAGATCCTTATTCACCCATCCCAGCAAATCTTACTCGACTATTCGCAACAAACTTTGCCATTAGCTCCAGCAAAGGGGCCAAGCATTAACTGATAACGCAGGGATAAACGCGAAGAAGAAAGTACACCCGGTTTAAAGATATTCTATGAAGGTAAAGGAATCATCATCAATAAAAAAATGTGAAGAAAACGCACAGGAACAGCCAGAAGTGAAAGGATAGGGGACCAAAGAAGAAGGAGAGTCTGCGAATAAAACAAAAACCCAAACAAAAACTGGAAGAGCTTGAATAGTTTGTGCTAGGAGATCATAATTGTGTTGATTTGTTGCTTGCAGTTAGGTCATCATGTACAGGAGGGAATATAAAGGACAAAAAACCAAACAAAAGCTATGGTGCAAAGATATGTAGTGAACGGCATATTGGACCAATTCACAGCACAATAAAAAAACAGCATGAAGACTATGTAAAGAAGAAGGAATGACTTTGCAGCTTCAGACGGAGATCAAAATCAAGCGAACAACTTCGTTGAGCTCATGAGTTCAAGGATCAGGCGATGGCAACCATAAGGGATCGGCAATGGATTTCATTATAACATCACAAAGAAAACCACACCAAAGGAAGAGAATAAGACCAAGGGTAAAGTCAAAAATCCATCTATTTGGTTGAACAACATCGGCAATAAAATGACAAGACTGACTACTGAGGAGTTGATCAGATTTTATTACCATATGAAACGGAAGGAGGAGAACAAAAGACGAAGACAAAGAGCAATTAAATAAGAATAAAGCCTTACACTCTTTCACAAAACATCATCCAGCAAAATTGGTTACCGTCGAAGAATACAAGTGAAGGTCGCAGGTTCAAGCCTGTCCACTCTCCCATTTGTTTTTCCTGCGGTTTTATGCATTCTAAAGGGATTGTGAAAAGGTAATGTGCCGTATGTATACTCTTATAGAGATATTTTCACATAAGATAATTTAGTACAAGTCCAGTTCGCCTAAGCTCACTAAAGCTCACCCAACAGTAAACAAGCAATCAAATGCTTAAGTTCGCACAGAAGTTGTACAGTTACGAATTTCTAGTTGGCAAAATCATCTTGATAATTGGTAGTTTTTAAGGACAGTTTAGCTCTTCAGTTGCGAATTTCTGGTTGGTCAGAAGCATGAATTTGGTATTTCATTACTTTTCAATATCTTCGGTTATTTCGCAAAGAAAAGAGTTGATGATTATCTCGCAAAGAATGAAGAAAAGAATGATTATTTCACAAAGAATGATTGAAAGAATTGACAGAAATGAAAGAATTGACAGAAATGAAAGAAATGAAAGACCAAATGAAAGAATAAAGAAAAGCGAAAATTTCGCAGAAACGCAAATAAAATTTCGCAGAGACATAAGAATGGGACGAACCTTTATGGCGTACAACCTAGTTCGCGAATACAATTTCGCAAGAGGCAAATGTAAGACCTAAAGTGCGTCATATAAGGGGGTATCTGTTTGCATGGCTCAGGGATAAGGTTATACCACTGCTGGAACCTGGGTCATGGATAGGTTGGGTCCATCTCCATCAGAGATACCTATCCAGGAGAGGTACCTTGGATGTCTAACTATATATATAAGGTTATACCCTAGTTGGACGACCGAGGGTCTCTCCTAAGGAGTGCAGAGTATGACCAAGGATCCGAGGTACACGGTTGAGCCAAGAGTACCCGGGGAGTACGAAACTACCCTAGCCATTCTTTGCAAGTCTTGGCTATGATGAACTTGGACCGAAGAAAATCCCACTTAGGGTGCAGTCTCGTAACTATAATCCATATAGGCAAAAAGGATAAGAGGCTGTGAAAATAACTGGTTGTTGTTAAGACCGGATAGGAGGAACTAGCCTTGTATGGCCGATGTGCCCTCCTTGAAGGGGCAACCAGGGGGGAGATAAGAGCGGCACCCTCCATTAGGGAGCTGATAAGTGTCTTAAGACGGCAATGTCATGGGTCTTTACGTTCGCAAGAACATTTAGGCTTGTCATATTATTGCGTGACAAATATTCTACAGAGACAAAAATCCAAGAGAAAAAGATAAGATGAGATCAATGGGTTTTAACATGAAAGTGTAAAGACGTCCTGCGATTTCATCGCAAGACGGCAATGTCATGGGGCTTTGTTCTCGCAAGAAAACTTAGGCATGTCATATTGTCGCAACAAATTGAAAAAATGAGGATAAGGCAAGATCAATGGGTCTTTACATGTGAATATAAGGATGTCCTACGATTTTGTCGCAAATACAAAAATTTGCAAAATAAGACCTTTAACTAGGAAGGCAAAATAAGACCAATAAAATAATCTCAAACATTAACTTTTTTCTTTTAAGAATGCAGGAAAGATTTGTTCATCGCAAGAGAGATAGCAAGTACTATTCATAATCTCTCAGAAGTATTATTCAGAGTCTCTCGGGGTTACTATTCATAATTTCGCAGCACTATTTTAGGAGCACTATTCATAAATTCGCAGATTATTCATAATTTCACAGAAGTATTCAGAATCTCGCAGACTCATCCATAATTTCGCAGGAGATATGATTATTTCGCAGAATGTGATTATTTTCTTAAAGAGATTATCGCATGAGGCAGAAGCAAGATAAGAATAAAGACACAATTCGCTCATTTAACATTTTCTCAAGGATTCTACCTTCATAGATAAAGAACAGAGGCAACTATGGATTACCAAGAAAATATTTTGTGTTCTTTATCTACTCGGCAAGAATCATTTCCAAAGTGGACGTTCATAAATGAACAACAAGAATCCTCACAAAAAACGGAGTAATAATTTCGCATGAACAGAGACAATACTTAAGACTCTCATTCAAGAACTGATACTTCTTATATTTTGAGGATTGAGTACTTCTTATATTTCTTCAAGGATACTTCATACTTCGCAGAGATTATACTTCTTATTTACTTCGCAAAGCTTCGGAACTTCACAAAAGAATAGAGGCAAGTACGTACTTTTCAAGTCCAATATTCTTTTGCCTGTTCCTTCATCAACAAAGATCAAAGACTACCAAAACAACAGATTTTTTATGAAAGATTACTCTTCAAGCAATATTTAAGAAAAAAGAGGCAAAATGTAAGAGCAGAATCTCGCAACAACAACGCTCTTGCGAAAACTTCTACCACACATGGCAAATGTCGCAAATTAATTACAGAAATGATGTAATAGACAACGACGACATAAAACACAAGAAAGATGTGAAGATTTTATGGTTCTTATAGAGAAAGCTCGAGAGAATAAGGCGGGAGCTCGCGAGAATGTAGTGGATCTCGCGAGAATGAAGCAGATCCTGAGAGAACCTAACAGATCCTGCGAAATTATGGAGAGAATTATGGAGAGAGTTATGGAGAATATAGTAAGGGATCCTAAAATAGGGGGAATATGAGTTGTATATGAACTGTCATCCACTATGTAAACACATATATGAAGAGAAGAGCAGGAGAGAGAAAAGGACACAATTTTGGTAAGAGAGAGAGAGAGAGATATATTTTGCAGAGAGATATTTTTAGAGAGAAAATGTATTTTTCTTTATCATCTTCTTCCCCAAAACTAGATCTAGAACTCCATTAATGGAAATTTTCAATGTAAATCAAATGTAAATTTAAACAATCATAGTGAAGAATCATGGATGTAGATCAAATTGATCGAACCATGTAAAAATCTGTGTGTCTATTTACAATTTTAGTATTTTAATCATCATTTTCATATCAAATGATTTTAGATCAAGAAATTATTATCAAGATATTACAAGGGGTGTGTTGTGGGAATTCCTGCAACTACAAACTTATCTATCACTCAAAAGTCTATCTACTCTATCTCCTATCTTGAGACAAAAGTCGTATTACTATATAAACTAAGAATATACACATATGATATTTTGAGTTGAGTATATCTCACTTATCTATTTCTAGAAATATATGTTGTTAAAGCTTTCGCTTTAGCCAAGTTCATCTTTACCTAGTGATGAAAGTCATGTTATGTTTCAATCATTTTGGAAATTGCTCGGACAAAAAATAGTTTGCGAATAACAACTATATAATGCCCTCCGAGAATGTTTCAATGATTGAAATGAGAGTTTAGAAAATATAACCATTGGAGGATATAAGAATTGTTGTGGTAACACATATATGTATAAGTCCTTATTGCTTGAACCGAAGTTTGCGAACTTTGTTGATCAAGTGAAACCGGAGAAGTGCGTAAGCTTCAGTTCGCGAACTGGCGGAAGTTCTCGACCGAGAATTTCTGCTGGAGTTTGTGAAATCCATCCGCCAACTTGAGTTGGTTATGTATAAAAATGATGTTTGTGAACTTATCTTAATAAACTAAAGAATGCTATTGCAAACCGTGGCTTTATAGTTCATGAATCGATTCGAGTGAATCACATCGTTTTTGCTTCAATTGTGTCTTGTGTAGTACATAAATATCTAAGTAATTAAATAACTCTCGAACTAGTTCATTTGAGTCATTTGGACTAGTTATGGTGAAGAAGAATATGGTTGATATGAAAGTTATCATTTGGCTAACCGTTTGGTTAACTAGTGTTGAACCAACTAATATACAAGTTTGGGTACGGTTTTCACAAGCCTACAAATGTGAAGTACATGTGTGTATAACAAGCTATGTTTTCGATCTAACTGTTGATAAATATTAGCTTGTATCTAATCAGGTTTTCATCTAACGACGAATATTGAATGTTTTGTTACTAAGCAAACATTGATTGCAAACCCTGATTTGAAAACTATATAAGGGAGAACTCTAGCAACTGGGAAACCTAATCCCCACATATTCTGTGTGATACTAGTTTGCTAAGCTAGAGTCGATTCTCCTTTAACCTTTGGTTTTCTTTTTCTAAAACCAGGTTAACGACTTAAAGAATTCATTGAGATTGTGAAGCCAGACCGATAATACTTTTATCGTAGTTGTGTGATCTGATCTTGCATCTTCTATCTTACGAGAACATTTTTAATAATTGGCTTGAGATTTCTATCTCCGATAGGAAATATATAAAAGTAGTCACAAACACTTCGTCTCATCGTTTGTGATTCCTCAATGATCTTCTTCACTGCGTCGATTAAGTTTATTGTGAGGTGATTGATCAAGCTGAGCTGTTATTTGGGAATATAAGTCTGGTTTTATCAATTGGTTCCTGTTTACCTTGATTTATCAAAAGACGGAACAAAACTCATAGGTTTATTCGTGGGAGATGAATTTATCTATCCTTGTAGACTTTTCTATGTGATACATATTTGTTGATTAAAGTCTCCGACTCTGGGTCGTAGCAACTCTTGGTTGTGGGTTAGATCATCTAAGGGAATCAAGTGCGCAGTATCTTGCTGGGATCATAGGAGTAGTAGCATAACTGTACCTTGGATCAGTGTGATATTGGTTGGGGTTCAATTACAGTCCAGACCGAAGTTAGCTTGGAGTAGGCTAGTGTCTGTAGCGGCTTAATACAATGTATGTTTAATCTGGACTAGGTCCCAGGGTTTTTCTGCATTTGCGGTTTCCTCGTTAACAAAATTCTGGTGTCTGTGTTATTTCTTTTCCGCATTATATTTCATTATATAATTGAAATAATACAGGTTGTGCGTTGTTCAATCAATTAGAATATCCGACCTTATTGGTTGTTGATTTAAATTGATTAACACTTGGATATTGGTCTTTGGTACCATCCAAGTTATCTGTATTTGATTAAGAATCGCATATTGTATTTGCTTGAGTAAATCAAATTGAGAGATTGAGATAATAACTCCTTGAGATATTTTTTATTGATTGAGTTTGATTGTTTAGTTGATTCTCTATAAAGTAACTCGGAGTTGTCCATACATATTGCTAATCGAAATATTGGGTGTGGTTGTTAGACCCCCGTTTTTTTAGTTCTTTCTAACAATGTTGGTGTTGTTGTGGCCGACCGTTTAGCAGCTTCATGAAGTTCAGAGAACGTATGGAACCGTAGATTCTCCAGTAAGGCGCGATAAATGGGAACCATGCCATTGATGCAAGAGTCCACCAATTAATGTTCAGTTGCGTCTGGGTTGTGATAATCCAGCGCCTGCATTCTGTATCTCTTGACATAATCATTCGGATGTTCATTGTTTCGTCGGAACATCCTTCCTAAGTCTAAAAAGGTGATTTTCTCAGACACAAAGAAATACTTCTTGTAGAAAGTTTCGACCATCTCACGCCAGCTGGATATGCTGTTTAGCACAATGTTCATTGTTCCTCGTGTTCACCCAAAGATTCTAAAAATCAAGAGATATGTTCACGTGCATTACCAGTGCTGTCATATAGGGAGAATTGAGGAGAAGAATATCCCCTCGGAAGAGGAACTCTTTGCATATCAGGAGGATATGGAGGTTGATGCTAGTACATGTACACCGGGTTTTTTATGTCTCGATTTCGGAGAAGTCGTTCCAAATCTTCACGCGTGATGAAGTTGGATGGCTGATTCCTCTCCAATATACAGACCTCTTCATCCACAAGGGTGAGCCCTGCTGAGGTGCTAGGGCCAGGAGTATTAAAATCGCTCCGTTAACATTTTGAGGAAAGTAAGTACCTCCTTTTGAGTTGAAGCTATGTCCGTCTAAGCCTTAGCAAGAACTTCTTGTCTTTCCATCAAAATCTGCAATAGTAATAGTGGGTTGGCCTCATCTGGTTCCTCTAGTTTCTCGTCTCGATGGTGGAGTGGTGACAACTATGGAGACAACTGGGGGCGTCACGCTTGAAGAAATATTGGGGGAGGTGACAACGGCTCTGGCTCTTGTGATCGGAGGTGTAACGCCTGAGAGAACATTTCCTGCGCCGCTGGTGGTGTTGGTCATGCTGACAGGTGGTAAATTGACTCCATTGGAAGGGACGTTGATACCAAGGACGTTCTCAGCGCTGGTGGCATCAGGGCTTGTTGTTGATATGTATCTAAGCTCTATCATCTTGAAATTGGAATCGAAAAAATAAAATCGAAAATTGATATTGCAACCGAGAGATTAATCTCCCACTGTGGTCGCCAATTGTTTATGGGTAAAAACTATTTCTGCTGGTTTTGGTAATTTGGGTGTGTGGATGAGAAACAAATATAAACCTAAAACAAATGCAATGCTCGGGAGTATTTTAGATTCGAGAGATCAATCTGTACAATCCTGTCTTAAACCAAGAAATGGCCGTTCCAGTCTTGCTTTGGTCACAAAGTGGAGGAAAAGGGTTGGTCTTAGGGAGGGAAGCGAAGAAGGTGTTGAGACCAGAATGGTTAATTCTGAAAGTGTGGCTATTTTATGACTTGAACCCAAATTTGGATCTAGCTTGCAGAATGTAAGCTATCAGTTCTTTGCTATTTTTCTAGATATTGTGTTGTTGTTCTAACCAAAACTTGTTGTTTTGTGGGAAATAGGTGAAACCTATTTATACAAGTCATATTGAACGCACCATGGTCTCATAGGAAGTGGGAGTGATTGAGTGATGGAAGAGTGGAGTAATGTGTAATCGTCAGAAACCACGCTTCCACGATGAAGAAAAACGGGTTTGTTTACACCCATTACTTCTTGTCGCCAATAACTGCCCTATTTCTTGTCACTTTCTTATAATGTGTGTGTTGCACGCCGGACGGTGTAAACCTCCAGACCAATACCCCGACGAGTATCCCCTAGTTTGTGACATGTTTGATGTCTCGAGTGTGTTTATGGAAAACGTGTAGCATTTTGTTGCGTGTGGCAAGTCAAGGTCAAGAGACTTTCCGCAATAAAATAGCATGTGATGCCATCAGGCTTGTCTTAGCCGATCACCTAAAACTTGTCATGGGCCTTTTAATTTTGTGGCGAATTTGGACGGTTGAGATTGTGGCCCATGAGAAAAGGTGGTCGTTGATTATGGCCACTTCTGTTAGCATTTGATAATAGCAAAGTGGCGACATTGGCATATGCCAGCGGTGTGATGGCATATTAAACGCATGTCAGTGGCATAATGGCGCCTAGCGTAGCCGTGGAAAAGTGGCTCCTGGCATAGCCGTGGCGGATATTTTGGCATATTGATGTTAAACCCAAATATGGCTCCGGCAACGTTGGCCCTATTGCTATATCAAACTTAAGGCCTTAAGAGAATTACTTGGCTTGGCTAGCGTGATAATCCTAACTGAATTAGGGTTTGGCATATCGAAACCATAATTAGCGCGCGTGGCATGCGGCACGGTGGTGTTTTTATACAAACGGTTCCATAGTTATGCCAAAGTAATTATAACAAGGCTAGAATGTATAAATGTCCACATGAGCAAGGGTTGCTATGAGTGACTATGGTATGGCGCCATTCTTAGGGTTTCCTGGGTCCCACATGGCTCGTGGCCTGTTGTGGGGCCAAAGTGGCATACTTTGGGCTACTACAGTAAATTAGGGTTTTGGTTAATGCGCCTATAGCAGAGCCGTGCTTCTAACTAGAAAACCCTAACTTAAGAACATCATGGCGTTGGCCACGAATATGAGGTATGTTAGCACGTAGGCGCATTATTTACGGCACGTTGACATGTTTTGGCATGCTACCACAAAGTGGCACGTTTGGTGTGGCGAAGTGGCATGCCCTCAACTTTTTAGCAAAGAATGGCACGTTTGGCATGTTGGCGCGGTTATTGGAAAGCCATTGGCTTTGGGACCATCTAACGCCATTTTTCCTCTTTTAATACTATGGAAGGTTTTGAGCGACCTGATTGGTCGATTAAAAGAGGGGCCGGCCAAGCATGGGTGTGGCCACACTTCTAGTGTGCGTGTGACGGATTTAAAATGACCTGATTGGTCGATATGAAATAGGGCCGGTTAGGCAACATGGGGCGTGGCCAATGGAAAATGGCGCCGGTTTGCCTAAGGCATGGCTATGCCTCCCTTTTCTGCTGCTCCTATTCTGCGGCTCCTTTATTTCTCATTTTCTGATTCTGGGGAAGATTTTGCACCTATTAATCCATGGCGGATTAATTACCTAGTTTGCTTAGTCTTAATTTCGACATGCAAGGTCTAATATATTTTGCAGGGCGCAAAACCCTAATTTTTGCAAATTGGTCAGGGTGATATCTGAATCTTGTGAATTATCAAAAAATTGATTGAATTCTATGTGTTGATACAGAGTTCTTTAACTTCATTACCAAGGAGCAGTATGCTTTCTGATTAAATACTTTATGCAAGGACCTTATCCTTGATACTTGGAAATTCATTCTACTCTGCTGCGAGTGAATACAAATTATCATGCCATATCAACATTAAGGGTTCAGTCGGGGAACATAGCACTGAAAGCATTCAAAGAAACTTATATTAACTGAATAATACAAGCAAGGTGCCAAAATTTACAGAATATCTGGGATTGTTGCTACATGCATCATTCTAGGTAAATTTCATGAGGAAATATTGAGTTTCTCAATAAATGTGCCAGTGGAGAGGTTGAACACTCACTGCTTTACATGGATCTGTTTCTTTTCAGAGTGACGACATATTAAATGCAAGGTTTACAATTTTAACCCTAGACTAAAAACCACCATCAACGGTGGCGTATTCTCATTAGGTGATGATGTGGTAGTGGTGAATAGAAAAAGAAAGTGGATTCCTTTGAAATATATAAATACGCTGTGGATACAAGAAAAAGGGGAGGTCCGGGGTCTGAGCGAAAGAGTAGAGTTTTTATTTTATTGTTTTTATTTCTATTTTGTAATAATGGAGTAATTCTTGCGCTAGGGTGGAGGAAGAAACTATTTTTGATGGGTAATATTTAATATCTCATTTCTTTGACATATTTACTCCAATTTTGTGCTTTTAATTTATTAAAATTTTTCTCTTCTTTACATGCTTCACAATAATTGTTTTGGGTAGTTTCTACCGATATTTTATAAGCGAAGGAAAATTAGGCTTTAAAATAACGACGAGAGTCATAAAAAAAGAACTTGTAACGTTATATCTTCCAAATCATGAGATTGAGTTAGAAATTGTTTTGAGTAAATTAGGAGTTTTGTGTCAAAGGAATCATTATTGAGTTTACAAACATTAGAAGTAGTGGAATCCAAAACATTATATTCATCTCTCCTTGGTAACGGAAAAAATTTTTTATTAGTTTTTCTTTTATTTGTCTTAAACCAAACTGTTAGAGCATTGCTCGGTCGAACTTGCATGCGTTGTTATCTCAAGCATGTTTATCAATGTTAGTGATCAGAACTATAAAGTCTTGATTTCTAGTCTACTATAGCTAAGGTCTCGGACTAGGATAGAAAGTGTAGTTGAGCTCAAGAACTCCATGGCGATTATCATACAAGACGAAGGACTACTCAAGGAACCAGTGGATCTTCATCGACTAAAAGGTATGTGGAGACTTAAACTTATCTATCACTCAAAAGTCTATCTATTCTATATCCTATCTTGAGACAAAATTCGTATTACTATATATACTAAGAATATACACATGTCATTTCGAGCTGAGTAAATCTCGCTTATCTATTTCTCGAAATGTGTGTTGGTTAAGCTTTCTATTTAGCCAAGTTCATCTTTCCCTAGTGAAGAAAGTCATGTTATGTTACAATCATTTTGGAAATCGCTCGGACGAAAAATAGTTTGTGAATAACAACTATATAACGTCCTCTGAGAATGTCAATGATTGAAATGAGAGTTTAGACAATATAATCATTGGAGGATATAAACATTGTTGTGGTAACACATATATGTATAAGTCCTTATTGCTTGAACCAAATTTTGCTAACTTTGTTGATCAAGTGAAACCGGAACGTGAACCGTCAACTCAGTCCGCGAACTGGCGTAGTTCTTGAACCCGGGAATTTCTCCTGGAGTTGTAGCTCAGTTTCAGTATGCGAACTGAAGTAAGTTCTCAACCCGAGAATTTCTGCTGGAGTTTGTACACTCCAACCAGTTGACTTGAGTCCACGAACCTAGTCCGCAAACTTTAGTAGGTTATGTCTAAAAACGATGTTTGTGAACTTATCTTAATAAACTAAGGAATGTTATTGCAAAACGTGGCTTTATAGTTCATGAATAGATTCTAGTGAATCACATATTTTTTCCTTCAATTGTGTCTTGTGTAATACATGGGATCTCATAGAAATTGAAAAACTCTCTAACTAGTTCATTTGAGTCATTTGGACTAGTTATGGTGAAGAAGAATATGGTTGATATGAAAGATATCATTTGGCTAACCATTTGGTTAACTATGTTGAACCAACTAGTTGTACACGTTTGGGTACGGTTACACAAACCCAAAATCGTCAAGTACATGTGTGTATGGCAAGCTAAGTTTTCGATCTAACGGTTGATAAATATTAGCTTGTATCTAATCGGGTTTTCATCTAACGGTGAATATTGAATGCTTTGTTACCAAGCAAACATTGACTGCAAACCCAGATTTGAAAGACTATATAAGGGAGAACTCTAGCAACTGGGAAACCTAATCCCCACACCTTACGTGTGATACTAGTTGCATAGATAGAGTCGATTCTCATTTAACCTTTGGTTTTCTTCTTCTAAAACCAGGTTAACGACTTAAAGACTTCATTGGGACTGTGAAGCCATAACGATACTACTTTTATCGTAGTTGTGTGATCTGATATTGCTGTTTCTATCGTACGAGTACAATTGTAATAATTGGCTTGAGATTTCTATCTCCGATAGGAAAAATATAAAATTAATCACAAACATCTTCGTCTCATCGTTTGTGAATCCACAATATCTTTTTTCGCTGCGTCGATTAAGACTATTGTGAGGTGATTGACAAAACTGAGATGTTCTTCGAGAATATAAGTCAGGTTTTATTGATTGGTTCATGTTCACCTTGATTTATCAAAATATGGAACAAAACTCATAGGTTTATTCATGGGAGACAAATTTATCTATCTTATAAACTTTTATGTGTGAGACGGATTCGTTTATTAAAGTCTTCGACTTTGGGTCGTAGCAACTCTTGGTTATGGGTAAGATCAGCTAAGGGAATCAAGTGCGTAGTATCTTGCTGGGATCATAGGCGTAGGAGCATAACTGTACCTTGGATCAATGTGATATTGATTGGGGTTCAACTACAGTCCAGACCGAAATTAATTTGGAGTAGGCTAGTGTTTGTAGCGGCTTAATACAGTTTATGTTTAATCTGGACTAGGTCCCGGGGTTTTTTTGCATTTGTGGTTTCCTCTTTAACAAAATTCTGGTGTCTGTGTTATTTATTTTCCGCATTATATTTTTATATAATTGAAATAATACAGGTTGTGTGTTTTTCAATCAATTAGAATATCCGATATTTTTGGTTGTTGATTTATATTGATTGACACTTGGATATTGGTCTTTGGTACTATCCAAGTTATCTCTCTTTGATTAAGACTCGCAGATTGTATTTGCTTGAGTAAATCAAATCGAGAGATTGAGATAATTACTCTTTGAGATATTCTCTATTTGATTGAGTCTAGTTGATTCTCTAGAAAGTAACTCGGAGTTGTCCATACAGATTGCTAATCGAAATATTGAGTGTGGATTGTTAGACCCCCGCTTTTTCAATTGGTATCAGAGCAGACAAACACGTTCAAGACCTTACAAGTATGTGTTTGTAGCGATCTGAATTTATGGACGAGTCTATCTCTAATAACGTACAAGTTCAAAAATTACCAAATGATTCTGAAAGCTTGGATTCACTTGAGAGAACTGTCACATCTAAGTTAATATCTAAACATTCTCTTGATGTAAAAACTATTTATTGGGAAACACTCCTAGAAGAACAGTTGGATGAACTTTCTGATGAAGGTGATTCAGATATTGATACAGATGTTGATGCGGAAATCTCAGAGTATGATAAGTTTTTGGATTCATTGAAAATGAAGAAGATTACAACTTCTCATGTCACATCTCTTCGGACTCCTATATGTCGAGAAAACAAGAAATTGAAAAGGATCTACGGTAGTATTTATGTTCAGAATCGCTCTTGCGAAGCGGTCCTCAAAGATACCGAGGAAAACCTGAGTATAAAGTCACTTGAATGTGATCTTGTATATCAAAAATACTTCTTGTTGGAAAAGAAACTTGCATAAACTGAAGGATGGATTAACTCTCAGCAAGCAATTTTTAATGACAGAGAAAGAGTTTTTCTCGCTCGAGACAAATGCTTTGAGGCTGATTTAGCTACTGCTCTTGATAAAATCAAGATATTGGAAGATGACTTGAAAAAGTTCAATACTAGTTGAAGCAAATTAACCACTATGCTAGGAGCAAGTAAAAATCATCGTGATACACGAGGATTGGGTTATAAGGGAATATATGCTCCAAGTATTAGCAAAGAGGTAAAATTTGTCAAGGCTAGTGATTCTTCTCAACAAAAGGTTTTCACTGATGGTAAAAGTGAAATACCTTCACCGGAAGTTAAGTTTCGAAAGAGAAAAGTATATCAACCTCCAAAGTCAGCACACACAGATCGAGGTAAGAACATTCCTTATGTTTGTCACTATTGCGAAAATAAAGGTCACTTGGAAAGGAGATATCGTTTCCGTATAAGGAATGAGAAACTTCATGATGTTCTTGTTTGGGAATCACAAGAAGTTGTGAAACCAAGATCATATGTTAAGACTAATCTCCTTAACGTTACAGGTTGTGAATGTCTAACCTTTAGTCAAAGAAATCAGTGCGGTGATATACCTAGTTTTGCCTATAAACGTCATACAAAGCCTTTTCACAATCGTAATGGTTATCAAAAGGATAACTTTGTAAAGACAAAGACAAGATCCGATGCTCCTAATTGGAGAAAGAATAATTTGCAAAAGAATAGTCAATCCAATTCTCTCTCGAGAAATCCAGAAGAGAGTAATGGAAAGAAAGTTCTGGTTGTTCCTAAACGCACTCAGAAGTGGATACCAAAGAAATTCAATGATGTTTTGAGTGTGAAAAGGAATGATCTCCCAAAAAATTCCATGACAATGGAAAATGAAGTTTCCATGATGTTGGAACTTAAAAAGTTCTTTGGAAAGATGGATTTGGATGTGAAAGGTTCTAAAAGTGATCTCTTTCATGATAATCCAAAAGTCACTTGTGGTGAGCAAGATATTGTTCACCTCAACACAACCTGAATGCCCTTCTATGAATACGGTGAGGAAAGCACGAGAATTGGGGCACACAGATTATGTTCGATAAGTCGATTGGATTCTTCTAAAAAGGTATGTCTATAAACTTGAGCAATATTTTTGTTTTTATTTGCTTAGAGTAGTTATAATGATCCATGTACCTTGCGTATCATTCATTTCTACCTAACTTGATCTATGTTTAAGGTTCTTAAATGTTTAGGTTTGAAAATAGTGTTTCGGGATCTTTGGACTTCCTGGTACACATGCCAAGTATGCACAACATCTTTTAAAACCAAAATCCCGGAGTTTAAGTTCGCGGACTTGAAAATTCGTGTGCAAACCCGTAAGTTCGCGGACTTGCTTGTAGACGTTGACATTCGGTCAACGTTTTTTGGACGTAACTTATTCGTTCGAACTCGAAATGAACTAATTCTTTTTTCACTCTCTTATTATTTAAATTCTCTTCAAAATGGAGATGAGAAACCTTGAATTTGGGTGAGTTAAGATTGGTATTTGTCATGTCTCTTGTTTTTGAGTATTTTGCTCCGTTTCATTGCACTTGTTCCACTTCTCTTGAACTTGGGCACTTGGATTCTTGGAGTATTACTCTTATAAGATAATTTGTAGCTCTTACAAGAATGTTGTTGGAAAATCTTTTTATACGCCTTTGGTAGCTATTATTGGTATAAATCCGGGCGAAAAAGATTGATTTTACCCTCTAAGGACAAATCATTTTATATGTGCATTACGAGTTTGTCTTGGTGCCTAGGAAACTTCTTATGGGAATTTATTTTTGTTTTTTAGAAGGATTACTAGAGTTTGGAATATCAATTACTGTGATTTCACATAGCTATGTCCAACGTATTCATCTTCAATGCTTTTAGATTTATTCATTTAAATTCTAAAGTTGATTTGGAAGATGATTTTTGCAGTATTAATCTTTATGGTTTTATATATTGCAATATGTTATGGGATATGTGTGTTTGCGTCCGTGAACTATTATTGCCCCATATGATGTCAAAAGTTATCTCTTTCATATGTCGATATGCATGTATTGATACAAGATCGATGAACTTTTGACAAACAAAAATTGAACCTATTATATCGTTATACAAATAATTGATGGAAGATAGGATGAATTTTTGTTTACAAGGATTATGTCTATTGTATGTCTTATGCAAATAGTGATGGAAAATAGAATGAATCCTTGTCTATTCCGCAGTATTGATCTTCCCTGATCCATATCCTATGTATATACTATGAGGCTCCATAAGTCTTCTTATGTGAGAATTTCCAACTAGACTAATCATAGATTTGTTTGTGGTTATTTTGGTTGTGTATTCCGATTAAATTAATCATGGGTTCTCTTGTGATTAGTTTAATTGAGAATTTTTTGATATAAAATGATTTCTTTTGTGATTTTTTGGTGTCCAAAGAAATCCTTCTTTTCTTTTGAAATTAAGGTCTCTCTTGTTGTTCCTCAGGGAAAGCCATTTTATGGGGGAGAGTTCTTTTGAACTTGTGCTTAATTTCCAAATCTTTGTGGGAAGTGCGGCTGTGGAATATTATAGGGGTTATCTTGTATCTTTATGAACTCCTTGATGAATGCATTTAGCTTCGGCTTTATGATTGCATCTAAACAAGATGATATACATTTACCTTTGGTCATGAAATGTCTCTTACTAAAATTTCATTAGGATCCTGTTCTTGTACCTTTGCCAATTTTATTTACAAAAAAGGGGAGAATTAATATGTAGTTCATACTACAAATACATATAGTTTTCGGATCATTATGTAAGGAGGAGTGGTTTCCATGTGAGATGGAGTATTGACTAAGGGGGAGTGAAGCATCACCATAGTATTTTTGTTAAAGTTGTGATGCAATTGGACTTTGACATTGTGTAATGATAATATGACATTGTATAACAATGATTGAGAACCTTTGTTTTCTCATTGTTATAGCTACAGATTTTCAACAACGATGATACTAAACTTACAACATTTGGGATCATTGGACTACTTGGAAGTGGCGAAGATTTCGAGTATTGTTGAAGATTAGACATGTGGAATATGATCTACAAAGTTTATTTATATATTTTTTTGTATTCCATATGCATTAATAGTTTTTCCACTAAAATTGACAAAGGGGCAGATTGTTAGAGCATTGCTCATTCGAACTCGCATGCGTTGCTATCTCAAGAATGTTTTTCAATGTTAGTGATCAAAACTATTGAGTCTTGATTTCTAGTCTACTATAGCTAAGGTCTCGGACTAGGTTATAAAGTGTAGTTGAGCTCAAGAACTCCATGGCGATTATCATACAAGACAAAGGACTACTTAAGGAACCAGTGGATCTTCATCGACTAAAAGGTATGTGGAGACTTGAACTTATCTATCACTCAAAAGTCTATCTATTCTATCTCCTATCTTGAGACAAAAGTCATATTACTATATAGACTAAGAATATACACATGTCATTTCGAGTTGAGTATATCTTGCTTATCTATTTATCGAAATGTGTGTTGGTTAAGATTTCGCTTTAGCCAAGTTCATCTTTTCCTAGTGACGAAAGTCATGTTATGTTTTAATCATTTTGGAAATAGCTCGGACGAAAAATAGCTTGTGAATAAAAACTATATAACGTCCTCTGAGAATGTTTCAATTATTGAAATGAGAGTTTAGACAATATAATCATTGGAGGATATAAACATTGTTGTGGTAACACATATATGTATAAGTCCTTATTGCTTGAACCAAAGTTTGCTAACTTTGTTGATCAAGTGAAACCGGAACGTGAGCCGTCAACTCAGTCCGCGAACTGGCGTAGTTCTCGAACCCCGGGAATTTCTGATGGAGATGTAGCTCAGTTTTAGTCCACGAATTCAGTCCGTGAACTGAAAGAAGTTCTCGACCCGAGAATTTCTGCTAGAGTTTGTACACTCCAACCGGTTGACTTAAGTCCGCTAACCCAGTCCGCGAACTTGAGTAGGTTATGTCTAAAAACGATGTTTGTGAACTTATCTTAATAAACTAAGGAATGTTATTGCAAATCGTGGCTTTATGGTTCATGAATCGATTCGAGTGAATCACATCGTTTTTGCTTCAATTATTGTAGTTGCAGGAATTCCTACAACACACCCCTTATTAAATCTTGATAACAATTCCTAGATCTAACTATAAAAATGGTGATAAAAATACTAAAATTATGAATAAACACCAAGATTTTTACGTGGTTCGATCAATGTGATCTACATCCACGGATCTTCACTATAATAATTTGTAACTACATTAATTTACATTTACAATCTCCATTAATGGAGTTCTTGGAAGAATTCTAGATCTAGTTTTTGGGAAAAAGATGATAAAGAAATTACATTTTCTCTCTCTAAAAATCTCTCTCTGCAAAAGAACTTTTTATCTCTTCCTAAAATTATCTCTCCTTTCTCTCTCCTGCTCTCTTCTTTATATAGGTAGTTACATAGTAGATGACAGCTCATAGACAGATCATTGACAGCTCACATTTCCCCTAATTTCAGATCCCAGTTATGCGGTAATATCTTTCGCAAGCTTTCTTCATTTCTCTCGAACTCCTCCATGTCTCGCAGGATGTTTCCATCTTGCTATATGTAGTTGCAGAATTACCTACAACTACACCCTCAGTAGAATTTGTAAAACTTAAGAAGTTCTTGATGATGAATGACAATTTTCTTATTAATTCTCTCAATTGATTACATAAAAGTATCTAAATGGAACTAGAATAGTTACAACTTTCTCTATTCTCTTTCCTAAGATATTTTCTAACACTCGCTCAAAGAACCTCTCGAATTTTACATTTGAACTCCTATTTATAGTGAAATTTGTACAACTGTTTACATATTGCGAAGTATCGCAATACGTCTTCGTAAGATTATTCTATCTTCGCAAATCTTTATACTTCTCCGTGCTTCCTCTATCATCGCATCGTTTTGTAATTCTTTCCTCTTATATTTATTACGATATTCGTAAGCTAACGCCTTGTGATATCCGGTACCTACATCTTGCATCTTCTCATGTCAATTCTACGAAGAAGAAATGTCATGAGAACCTTTATTCTCGTAAATTTAATACAGTTATCACCACCTGTTAAATTCGCAACACGTATTATCCTTTTTCATTGAATTTTTGACACGTTTCTTCGTAACCGTTCTTTTCAACCGTTCACGTCTAATCGCATTGATGATTTTCTAACTTCATCGAACTCTCTCTTCTTTATAAATATTATCTTTTGTTTTTCTTTTTATTCTATTATCCTATTCATCTTCCTCATCACTTCTGCCTCTGTAATTTATTCCCTTTTTCTGCTACTACGATTTCTTATCTCTTTCACCTCTTTTCCTTTATATTTTCTATCATACATCCAATGGCTCCAAAGAAGAAAACTATTGAACAAATTAATGCAGAGCTTGCTGATAGGGACCCCATTCTTTCTGAAATTGATGGTTATGACAAGAAGTATTCTCTCTGTATGGAGCTCTTTACCAATCTTGCTTGGAATAATCAGAAAATTTTAATCTCACGAGGTCAAATCCTCGCAGGTCTTCCTCTCCCTCTTTATGATGTCAATCTTCCTTTATTCTATGAAATTGTTTCCCACCCCAATTTTTCATGTGCCGTTTATCAATTGACTGGTGATTGCATTCGCATTCTGTTCGAATTCGCAACTCGTGCTGCTACTGGAAAATCTTTGTATTCAGTTGATCTTAGGAAACCTGGATTTCGAGATATGGAGATTATCGCTGCTGATTATACAGTTGAAAGTTTCTTTAAAAATTACACATTAACTCCTGCGAAGAAGGAAGATAAACGTTGGGGAGTTCGTCTTCATCGTAAAGCTAATATCGCAGCAGAAGAACTTCTCATGCACGATATTGATTATGCCTCGGGAAATAATAGAACTCCTCGATGTTATCATGATGAAGATTGGTATAATTACCCTCTAGCATTATCGGGTTCTTACATTTCTGGGGTAGTAGATCTTCCTGCAAACCTTCGTGATCGTAACTATCAACCTTGGGTCTTTTCTTGGCCTAGCGAAGATAAAAAAGTATGTATCTCTATCTCCTTTTTTTTTTGTTATTCTTCAACTTATTTTCAAATGAGGTAAGAAACACTCTTATATGCTTTCTAAACAATATATTATTGCCTCTGTTTCTTATCCTTATTTGAATTTGTAGGCTCTTCCTGATTTTCCTGAGGTTGTTGCGAGTGAGAATAAGAATTCTACTTCTTCCAAAAGGCTAACTGCAATACAAAAAACACTTCGCTCTGCGAAGGATACCCAAACTTCTAGTAGTCAAGATGATGCTCTTCTCAAAGGAAAAAGGAAACTTGAGGATGTTGTTTATGAGAGGAAGAAGAAGAAACTCTCAACCAATGTTTACTCCAATGTGATCTCTTCTAGTAAGGATGTTGACGAAGATCAAAGTGATGAAGATGATAAATTTCCTGAGAAGGACTTTAATTCTAATTCTGATACCCTTTCTAATAAAGGAGATGATGATGATACTGATGAAAATGAAGATTATAGTAATGCGGAAACTTTTGATTCAGTAATGGTTCGAGTATCTGAGGCTTTTCTCTATTCTTCTCGTGGGTTAGGAAACTCTCCTACTGCGAATGCTCGTAAGCTTATTGCTAAGGCTTGCAAAGTTCCTACTGTACTCAATAACAACTCTCTTAATGGAATTTCAAGATTCGTCTCTCCTGCTACATTATATGCTTTAGGGAGTATGGTAAGTTTCTTTTTTGTTCCTTGTTTGTTTCCCTTATTTCATTAATTTCTAACCCTTTTTATTCATTCAGGTTGGAAGGGTTAGCTGCGCAGCTGCTTCTGATTGGGAAAGACGTCATTCCATTGCTGAGAAGAAAACTTTAAGCCGTTGTCAGAAGTTAGAGGTTGAAAATTCAAGACTTCGTCAGAAAGTAGAGGATTTAAGTATTGATAATGAATAATTAACATCCCGTCACGAAGATAATCCACAATTTGCGAGCATCGCAGCTGATAGTTCTTCTCTTCTCGAGGAGAATAATCGACTAAAGCTTGAAAACTCTTCTCTTCGTAATGATAAGAAACAATTAGAAGGTAAATTCTTTGTAATGGTAAGTATTTTAATTACTTTTCCTTCGTAACTTGCTAACCAATTCCTTAATTTCTTCCCTTGCTGCAGAAAATTATACGAAGATGAATGATGATCTGGAAACTATTCTTGCCAGTCGTAACAAGAAGATTTCTGATTTAAGATCTCAATTTCTAATTTCCTAGAACAACCATAGTTTATATGTCAAACGTTTCCGAGCTAAGATGACTTGCAAGATTTGTGAAGACAATCAAATTCCTCTCAAGAAGTACCATACGCTCCTTTATAAAGAAATTCCTGAGGATACTCCATATCTGGAAATCTCCGATAGTGAAGTTGAAGATGATCCTTCTGAAGAAGAAAAAGAAGATCATTTTGATGGGAATAAATCACCCGAAAAATAGCTTCATTCTTTTTTGTATATCTTCTCTAGTTCTTTTCATATTGTCTGTTTGAATACAATACTTTCTTCTTTCCTGCACTTTTGATCAATCAACAATTTCTTTTTGAAGTTTAACTAGTATTAATGTCTTAATTTTGCGACGATGAATTGATCTTTCTTTGATTGAGTGTTTCCCTTATTCGCATAACTTGATCATGTGGAGAGAAATAATATATCTTAAAGACTTATCTTAGTATCCCTTTCCCCCTTATTATTGCTCTTCAGATGATCAAATATTGTTGGAAGTATTAGTATATCTTCCTCAATTTAATTTGCGAAGCTTTGTAGTTGCGGATTATCTCACAACTACACCCTCATAAGAATCCATTAAAATGATTCCTAAATCTAATTAATTTGATATGAAACTAAGAATTAAAGTACTAAAATTATGAAAGTGACACAAAGATTTTTACGTGGTTCGATCAATGTGATCTACATCCACGGTTCTTCACTAGTGATTGTATGTAATTACATGATTTTACAATTGAGACTCCATTAATGAATATTTGGAGCTCTAGAATTTTGGGGAAGAAGATGATAAAGAAAATAAATCCCTCTCTAAAATTTTCTCTCCCCTCCTAAAATTATCCTCCTTAATAAAAAGATCTCTTCCACTTCTCATACCTAAATGGCTATTTATATGATTTTACAATAGATGACAGTTGTGTTGTCCCGCCATTTCGGATTTGAAGAATATCTTGCGAACCTTCGTGGTTTCCTTTGCTTGCAAAATGTCCTTCTTGCTCGCAAAATATTCTTTTCTCGCAAAATATATTTTCTCTCCACAATTTCGTAAGTTATCATTTGCTGTGATATTCCGCTCCTACATCTTGCCTCTTTTTTCTTGAATATTGCTTGAAGAGCGATCTTTAAGAAAAAATCACTTGCTGTGGTTGTTGGAGTAGTCTTTGATCTTTGTTGATGAAGGAACGAGCTAAAGAATATCAAACTCAAAAAGTATATACTTGCCTCTATTCTTTTGCGAAGTTCTGAAGCTTTAAGAAGTAATTAGAAGTATCATCTTGCGAAGTATGAAGTATGCGAAGTATCTTGAAGAAGTATGAAGTATAATAAATATAAAATATCCTTGAAGAAGTATAATAAGTACTTAATCCTCGAAATATATAAGAAGTATGAAGTATCCTTAAGAAGTATAAGAAGTATTTAATCCTCGAATTATATATGAAGTATAAAATATCCTTGATGAGAGTGATAAATATTGCCTCTGTTCATGTGAAATTATTATTCCACTTTTGGTGAGGATTCTTGCTGAGAAGATAAAGAACATCAAATATTTTCTTGGGTATCCATAGTTGCCTCTGTTCTTTATCTATGAAGGAGAATCCTTGAGAAAATGTTGAATAATTAAATTGCATCTCTATTCTTATCTTGCCTTTGCCTCAAGTGGTAACCCTGCTAACTTCTGAATTTTTTTGTGAATTTTTGTGATTTTCTGTGAATTTCTAAACTTCTAAATAGTGCTGTGAATAGTGCTGCGAATATAGTGCTGCGAATATAGTGTTGCGAATATAATGTTGCGAACATAGTGTTGCGAACATAGTGTTACGAACTATGAATAGTCCTGCGAATTATGAATTTTTCTGCGAACTTTCGCGGTGTTTTCCTGTAAAATTTTGTAAAATACTTGTGCGAATATAATATTTATGTTATGAAATGTTTATGCGATGCTTATGCCATGAAATGTTTATGCAATGCATTTATGATGCAAATATGATGCTTGAATGATGCGAGTATGATGCTTGTATGATGCAAATATGATGCTTGTATGATGCAAGTATGATGCTTGTATGATGTGAATACTTATCTATTATAATGCATAGCTAATGTTTGTGTTACTTAGCTTATTTTGCTGCAGTAAAATTGATATATCGTTGAGTTGCCTCTATTTATATAATCATCTTCGCAAGTTTACTTGTGTATTTTCGCGAATGAAATCGCCTCTTCTGGTATGACTTCGTGATATATATTCTTGTAAGAATTCTTCAATGATCTTGATGGGATTGTCTTCTTTGTTAGGACTTCATGATATATCTTCTTGTAAAAATTCTTCAATGATCTTGATGGGATTGTCTTCTTTGTCAGAACTTCATGATATATCTTCTTGTAAAAATTCTTCAATGATATTGATTGAATAAATTTCATTAATTGCTGTGGTCTTATCATGCCTTCCTAAGTAAAGGTCTTATTTTTCCACCTCTTTTGTAGCGACAAAATCGCAGGACATTCTTACACTTTCATGCAAAAACCCATTGATCTTGCCTTATCTTTTTTGTATAGTATTTTAGCCTCTTCAGGAAGTGTTGCGACAATATGATAGGCCTAAATATTCTTGCGAACATAAAGCCCCATGACATTTCCGTCTTGCGATGAAATCGCAGGACGTCTCTACACTTTCATGTAGTGACCCATTGATCTCATCTTAACTTCTTTATTATGTTCTGCGAGTTCTTTTTGTATGTTTTCCTTCTCTTTTTTTTTTTTTTTTTTTTTTTTTTTTAGAATGCTCGCAGAACTTCATTTGTTGCACAAATATGACAAGCCTTTATGTTTTCGCAAACAAGAAGCCTCGTGACATTTGCGTCTTATAGCACGTATCAGCTCCCTAATGGAGGGTGCTGCCCTTTATCTTCCCCCTGGTTGCCCCTTCAAGGAAGCGTACATAGACCATACAAGGTTAGCTCTTCCCATCCGGTTCTGCCAACAACCAGTTTTTGATCGCAACCTCTTATCCTTTTTGCCTATAGGGCTTATAGTTACGAGGTTGCACCCTATGGGGTATCTTTGGGCCAAGTGCATCATTTGCCAAGACTTGTCAAAAATGGCAGATGTGGTTCAACCTCACCCGGCACTCTTGACTCAACCGTGTACCTCGGCGCCTTGATCGTTTTCTGCACTTCTTGGGAAAGATAGTATGCCTTAGTCGCCCAACCTAAATCCTCTTACACCGCATTTTATATTGCGTAATGTCGCTAGATTAGGTGAGAATCCAAGGTGTCTAACCCGGATAGGTACCCAATTATTGGGTTGTACCCCTAAATTTTTACCATGTACTAAGGGCCCTTGGTGGTGTTCCGGTTACCCTTAGCCACGTTTATAGGTACCCCCTTAAATGACGTACTTTAGGACTTTGCCTCTTACGAAATATAGCTTCGCGAACTAGGGTGTACGCCACAAAGGTTTGCCTGTATAAAATTTTCTGCGGCTCTCTTTCTTTTTTGGAGGTTGATCACAGATTGCGGTCTTTTATTCGCAAGTTAATCGTAAATGGCGGTATTTTTCGCCTTTTGAAAATTCATCGTAAATTTTTCATGTACATAAAATGTTGAATGTTTTCATGAAATATTTAGTATAAGAAGTATGAAAAGTATGCACATCACATCTTTAAATCAAAATTATTCTATAGAAATATAGGAATTTAATTTTCTCTGTTTTTTGTAATTTTGAAGTCTTTGAAAAATTTTGAGATCTTTAAATTTTTGCGATAAATTCATTTTTGAATCTTGCGATTATGTCGCTTTTGGTAAATAAAATCAAAAATATTTTGTCTTTTGTAAATAAAATACTCAAGGAAATGGTACTTACCTTTTTAGGCTTGTTGTTGTCTCTAGCGAAGTATATGGTTTGCTTGAAAATTGAGAAGAAATGAGAATTGGATTTTTGACCTGCCATAAAACTCATACTTCTGGTGGATTGCTGGTTGTTCATGAAGTAGTTTACTTCTTCCCGAAGTAGGTTATGTTGATGCAAGCCTTGGAAAATATATGCGGAGTAAACATTCACGAAGTTAAATAGTTGCGAACTTAAATGAATATTTATGTAGTAAATGTTTGTGAAGTAAATGTTCACAAAGTTAAATAGTTATGAACTTAAATGAATATTCGTGAAGTAAATGTTTGCGAACTTCCCTCTTTACGAAATGGATTCTCGTTACGATCTTCCCTTTTTTATGAAGTAACGTTGTGGTATAATATTTCCATTGATCTTGTTGGAGTAGAAAAATCTTTCCATTGATCTTTATTGTTAGCTCTCCTTGCGAAATATTAACAGGATTTGTGAAGTAAACCTCCGTATGAAATCCAAGTTCGTATGAAGTACTTATTTGTGTTGTTACTCGCAATTGCAAGTCTATCCGGTCCAAATTGATTTCCTGACGAGACATAGATTATTGATGAAGTGACTTTTCTGCTGGTCTCCTTTGATACTGCATTGGTTACTTCTTCTTGAAATCGCTTCTTCTCTTTTCTTTGCTCGTAGCCTGTAGATGGAGCTGTTGGTGAAGTGAGATACCAATTAATCTTTACCAGACTATTTACGGACGCAAATTTCTTCTTTAATTTCCTTTGTCTATTGCTCCTATCAATTGACTAAAATGCTTTTACTCTTTTAATGAACCATCTGTGCTACGTTTTGTTTGTGTCAATGGAGTGAAATTCGCAGAACTTCTACTCTTTTACTCGTTCTTTGTATAATCTTTCTGTTCGTTCTTTCTTTTTCTCCAGCCATTGCTTAAGTTCATAAAATTAGATCATATAACCTTTGTATCATGAACTGATCTCCATGCCTTAGTTTTGATTCCTTAATATTTTTTCCTTATGTCTTCTTCGCAGTATTGATATCTTCGTGGAAATTGTTATCTTCGCAGTATTGATTTTTTCCTTGTGCTGCGAAATTATCTATTGTTGTAACATAGATTGATTGGTCTTACTTAGTTTGATTAATGAAGTGATTTCTTCTGAAATTGGATGAAGTAAACTGAACTTGATTTTTCTTCTTCACTATCCATTAATGTTTCATAGCAGTTCCAGTGAAATAATGATAACAATAAAAATTAAGAGAGATTTCTATTCCAACTTGGCTGCTGACGTCTTATCGTAACTCATACTTCATTTCCTGAATATTCCTTATGTGCTGCGGTGAAATGAACTCTTATTTCTATGAGAGTGTAGCTAACTGAGATCTTTCTTATATGCATGTAAGTTGGCTCTTCTTCTCATATTTCACGAAGTAAACGAACATTTGCGAAGTATTCATGCTGCGAACATTCGTAAGAAATACATTCGTAAACTATTTGCGAAGTTCTGAAATTCTCGTAAGATATTCGTAAGTGAAGTTGTGAAGAGCACTCGTGCTGAAATTCTCAGATCTTCATCCATATAATAATGCTGCGAATATGCGAACTAAAGCTGGTTCTCCATACCCTTTGCCATTAGTGCGTCCTTGTCTTTTGGTTTTGTTGCTCGTAAGTCCGTTCGTTTCAAAGTAATTAAATGGCCTAGTTTCGTCCTGCTGGTGTAAGCTTCCGTATTGTTTCTGTTCTATTTCATCGTCATTCATTTTGTTGCCGATACCTAAATATGGTTTAACTCCATACGTTATATTCGTCTTTGTTTGTTGTTTCTTTTCTCCAACTCCAATCATTTGTGTTTGGGCTGCTCTGCGAACTTCAATCAACTTGTCCAACTAATTGTATTTAGAAATTTGCAACTGTAATTTGTATAAATTTGTTGGCAACTATATTTGTACTATATTTTTCTTTTCCTTCATAGCTGTTGGTAACGTCCTTGATATAGTATTCAAGCTGACCATTTCGTTTTGTTATATTTAAATTCGCAAGATTGTTTTCAGTGTGTTCTTCTTTCGAGCTGTATTCTTCTTTGCTTTGTCATATTTCTTTTCCTTCTTTAACTGAGCTTGGATGCTTGATAAACTTTGATAAAGTATACTTCGCAAAATCTTTCCTCCTTTTGCTTTGAGTCTCCAACAACTACGAAGTAAAATGTTGTTTTCGCAAGATTGTTTTCAATCTCCAACACAATTGCTGACAAAACTGTTTTCTACGAAGTAAAATTGTTTTCTCCAACAGCTACGAAGTAAAATTTGTTTGGTCCAGTGAAGTTGCACCACCATATCTAGCTGATGAAGTAATTCATTGCTGATCTTTGGTCCGAGTAAAGCAAAAGATGTTACGTTTTTCGTTAACTTAATGGCCCGTTTTAGCTTACTGGTGGGTTGTACAAAGATTTTTGATTTAATGGCGTTGTTTCAGGTTGTCCCTAACTCAAGATCATTGCTGCCTTCGTTAAATCTTCGTTCGCAATATTTGGTTTCTGCTGTTCTTCGCAACTGATAGTTTTTTGCTTTGTGAAATCCTATCCAATCTCTTCACGTTATATCTGTTATGTCTTCTTCTTACTTCTACATTCCTTTTCTTCTTTACTTCTGTTGTTTTCTTCTCTGTTTCCATTAGGAATTATGAACCAAATTCTAACTTGAATTAATTCGTCTTGGACGGTATTGGTACCCAGTACTGCGGCATTCAACTTGTTTGCTCGGTTTCGCACGCTTGTGAAACCATTCTTATTCGTTTTATTATATGATATCCCTTAACTATTTAAGATTTCTTGTAAAATTGAATAAGCAGGTGTATGATTCGCAGAACGCCTCCAGCCAAAGTTCCTTCATGTTAATATCATATCTCGTCTGTGCGGCTTTGAAGCTTCATTACGTATTGCTCTATACTCGCATAATAATTTTGTTCTTTTTTGTGACAATTTCTGCGAAGAAAATCTTAAGAGGAATGGGTTGTAGTTTTCTCTTCTTCGTAATTCATAATCCCTCTCCATTATCTTTCATGCGTGTTTAAACTTTTTGTTGGTGAAGACTCATTAAATTTCAATGTTGCTACTGTTTCTTCATCGCTACTTTTATTTCCTTTGACAATTTGCCTTCCTGTCCTGAACATGTATACTTTTTCACTGAAACTCTAATTTTCTTCCACAAATTTCACCGCAACAACTAATTATTTCTCTTTTTCTTTTCTTACTTTTGAATTGTTGATGATGTTTATTCCCTGAAAGTGTATCTTCTTCCATGTAATTTCCATTTTTGAACCTAAAATTTGTAGATCTAAATAAAAAGTATGGAAGTTAACTAATCTTCATAGAAATTCTTGATCCAACAAGTTACAGGAAGGATAAATCCATTACTCTCTCCTTGTTTCTAGCGCCAATTATGTAGTTGCGGATTATCTCACAACTACACCCTCATAAGAATCCATTAAAATGATTCCTAAATCTAATTAATTTGATATGAAACTAAGAATTAAAGTACTAAAATTATGAAAGTGACACAAAGATTTTTACGTGGTTCAATCAATGTGATCTACATCCACGGTTCTTCACTAGTGATTGTATGTAATTACATGATTTTACAATTGAGACTCCATTAATGAATATTTGGAGCTCTAGAATTTTGGGGAAGAAGATGATAAAGAAAATAAACCCCTCTCTAAAATTTTCTCTCCCCTCCTAAAATTATCCTCCTTAATAAAAAGATCTCTTCCACTTCTCATACCTAAATGTCTATTTATATGATTTTACAATAGATGACAGTTGTGTTGTCCCGCCATTTCGGATTTGAAGATTATCTTGCGAACCTTCGTGGTTTCCTTTGCTCGCAAAATGTCCTTCTTGCTCGCAAAATATTCTTTTCTCGCAAAATATATTTTCTCTCCACAATTTCGTAAGTTATCATTTGTTGTGATATTCCGCTCCTACAAGCTTCATCTTGTTGCAATTGTGAATAAGAAATCCTCCCTTTAAAATATAAGAAATACGAAGTATGAAATATCCTTACGAAGTATAAGAAGTATAAAATATTTTTTAAAAATTATTAGAAGTATTCAATCCGTGAAGAATTATTCAATATATGACGAAGTATAGGAATTATTCAATTCGCGAAGAATTATTCAATGTATGAAGAAGTATAACAAGTATTTAACCTTCGTAATATTTACTAAATATGAAATATCCGTTATAGAAATATAATAAGTATGAGACGTTTTTGAAGAAGTATTCAAACTATGGAGAAATATTCAATGTATGAAGAAGTATAAGAAGTATGTAATCCTCGTAAAATTTAATGAACATGAACTATCTGTTTTTGATTGCGAATAAAATCGCATCTTTTGTTATGTCTTCGTGATATATATATTCTTGTAAAAATTCTTCAATGATATTGATGGAATTGTCTTCTTCGTCAGGACTTCATGATATATATTCTTGTAAATATTCTTCAATGATATTGACGGAATTTCCTTCTTTGTCAGAACTTCATGATATATATTCTTGTAAAAATTCTTCAATGATATTGATGGAATAGATTTCATTAATTTCTGTGGTCTTATCATGCCTTCCTAAGTAAAGGTCTTATTTTGCCACCTCTTTTGTGATAATATTTTTGTATTTGCGATAATAAGACAAGCTTGAACATTCTTGCGAATATACAACCTCGTAACATTATCATCTTGCGATGAAATCACAGGACGTTTTTACACTTTCATGTAATAACCCATTGATCTCATCTTAACTTCTTTGTTATGTTCTACGAGTTCTCTTTTTTTTTTGATGATGCTCGCAGAAATTCAGTTGTTGCACAAGTATGACAAGCCTTTATGTTTTCGCAAACAAAAAGCCTCGTGACATTTGCGTCTTATAGCTCGTATCAGCTCCCTAATGGAGGGTGCTTCCCTTTATCTTCCCCTTGGTTGCCCCTTCAAGGAAGCGTACATCGACCATACAAGGTTAGATCTTCCCATCGGGTTCTACCAACAACCAGCTTTTGATCGTAACCTCTTATCCTTTTTTCCTATAGGGCTTATAGTTACGAGGTTGCACCCTATGGGGTATCTTTGGTCCAAGTGCATCATTTGCCAAGACTTGTCAAAAATGGCATATGTGCTTCAATCCCACCCGACACTCTTGACTTAACCGTGTACCTCGGCTCCTTGATCGTTTTCTGCACTTCTTGGGAAATACAGTATGCCTTAGTCGCCCAACCTAAATTATGTTACATCGCATAATATTGCGTAATGTCGCAAGATTAGGTGAGAATCCAAGGTGTCTAACCCGGATAGGTACCCCGTTATTGGGTTGTACCCCGTAAAGTTCCATGTACTCAGGTTCCTTAGTGGTGTTCCGGTGTCCCTGAGACATGCTTATAGGTACCCCCTTAAATGACGCACTTTAGGACTTTGCCTCTTACGAAATGTTTCTTCGCGAACTAGGGTGTACGCCACAAAGGTTTGCCTGTGTAATATTTCTGCGGCTTTCTTTCTTTTTTGAAAGTTGATCACAGATTGCGGTCTTTTATTCGCAAATTAATGTTCGCGTCTTTCTTCCATGAATGTTAATCACAATAAATTGTTTTAATTCGTAAAATTTTATCACAAAAAAAAAAGTTTTTCGTGTTGCAAAATACCTCATTTCAATTTCTTGTTCCTCAACGTATATCTTGTTATACTTTACGAGCAAACATATTGATTATCTTCTTGTTTCATTACCTTCTTTCTTCTTCCTTCGCAAATCACCTCCCTTTGTTATCCTCGTAAATTTCCTGCATGATTAACATTGTAATTTTATTCTTTCATGTCTTAATCCTCTGCCATTAAATTTTCACTTCTTTTTACAGCCTTTGCTCTTTTTCTCCAATTTTCCTTTTCAGTAGTTTTTCCTTCGCAAACTTCTACCTCTGTAACGTAACATTTCTTGCCTTCAGCCCAATCACCCTTGATAACTCCAACACCCTTCATATGAGGAAACTTTATGCATTGATGTAGAGTGGAAGCTACGCCCAGAATTCCATGAAGCCAGGGTCTTCCTATCAAAGCATTATACGGTGATTCGACATCAACAACGCAAAACAGAATTTCAGTTTGCATTCCACTTAAGGGAATTCGCATGCTTACTTCTCCTTTAGGTTTATTAGCAGTTCCATTAAAACCATAGATCCTGTAGGTAGAAGGTATTAGATCTACGTCTTTTCCCCCCATAGTTTTGTAAGCAGAATAGAATAGGATATTGACAGAACTTCCCGTATCAATCAAAATTCTATTAAGACCAATTGGTTCTTCCTCCATATCATCTTCACTTTCTTCCATATTCATGCAAATTGCTAACCTTACTACCAATGGGTTATCATGTACTTCACAACCTTATGGAATTTCAGTAGCTTCAAAAGAAATTTCACGCTTCTGCCAATCTTCAAGTCGCGAAATTTTTGCGATGTTCATTATCTCCTTTCCTTCACCATCCCTCGCATATACCCCCGCTTAACACATTATCATGAAAATCTTCTATGGTTTTATAGGAGTGAACAATAGAATTACGGAAAACATTCCTTGCTTTTGACCCCACTTCTATATGTAGGGTTTCTTTTCCCTTTTCTTGTCTGTGTGTTCTCCTGCGAGTTATGACTGGAGCTCTGTGGTAATTGTTGCGATTTGTGTTTGCTTAAGTAAAAAGTGATCCAGTTTTCCTTGATCAATCATTCGCAAGATAATCCTCTTGATATTATTGCAGTTATTTGTAGAATGTCCATGAAAATGATGATACGAAAAAAATTCATGACTTCTTGGACCTATTGGTGGTTCCTTTCCCATATTCCATGGAGTTGGTATATGTTCTATCAGGATAATCGCCTGCCATATATTTTCTACACTTGTATTCAAAGGTGGCAACTTTATTTCTTCTCTTATCATTCTTTGACCTCCTTGACCATTGTTATAATTTTGTCTCTGAATCCCCTGTCCAAAATAATTTTTCCTTTGTCCCCCATAATTTTCTTGCTGTTGATCTAATCTTAGGATCTGGTTATTTCCTCCTCGATTATAGAAATTCCTCTCTCTATCATACTCTTCTTGATCTTTGCTACCCATTGCTACCATTTTTGGCTGGCTATTATTTATTTTCTTCTCTTCTGAAATTTTCGAAGAAGTTTGCGAGGATGTTTGCGAAGTACCTGCTACGACATTGATTATTTTAGAAAGTAAATTTGCTCCTGTATCTTTATTGTTAGTGTTTGCTACTGGATATGACTCCATATTGTTTTGCTTTTCCTCTAATGTAATGTACTCCTCTTGCAACTCTCGTAACTCTGTCATCATTATGGAATTCTTTCTTCGGAAGATTTGAACATACAGTTGTTCAGTTGCGAACATCGCATTTATGAAAGACAGAATCAAATATCTCTCATCTACGCGCCCTGCCATATCACTGCACAAAGTCTTCCATCTTCTTACCAAATGCTTCAAACTTTCACCAATTCTTTGTTTTAAACCAAACACATCTTCAATACCAAGCCGTGAGGAATGATTTGCGATGTATGCTCCAAGGAAAGTTGCTTGTAAATGATTAAATGATGTAATAGTGTTCTTAGGAAGTCCTTCGAACCACTTTAGAGCTTCTCCTGTTAAGCTTGATGCGAAGTACTTGCATAATATAGCATCGTGATTCTCCCATTGTAACATGCATCTTATATATGATTTAATGTGCTGAATAGCACATGAAGTCCCGTCAAAGATACCGGTAAGTGTAGGCATATTGCATTTTGGTGGAATCCCTCCCAATTGTACTGCTCTAGCAAATGGATTCCTCGCAGCTTTTTCTATTGCTTCATCTAATTGCCTTCTATCTCCTCCTCTTCTATTATTTATCATCCCTCTCATTTCTGCTAATTCTCGCAAAATCCGTGCATTTTCCTCAGAATTCTCATCCATTGGTCTCTTCAACGCAGCCTCTCTTCTTCTACGTTCTTGCGCCTCTTCTCTTGCGATCCTTCGCATTCTATCATATTCTTCATTAATGTTTTCATTTGCACAATTTTGCAAATATCTTCTTTCTAAATTATCGCAATTGTTTTGTTGCAGAGAATCTTGAAATTCTTGTTCTTCCCTTTCCATTCTTCTCATTCTTCTTATGCAAATATCAGTAATTTCTTCTTCTTCGTTTATCCTCCTTCTGTGATTTATTTCTTCTTGATTCGCATGTATTCTGGTTCGAAAGTTTGGTTCATTCCTCATTATTTCTATTCGTTGATTTCCAATTCTTCTCTGAATTCTTTCATACTCAATATTTTGATTGTTACGAGCCTCTTCATGTCTTCTTACTCCATTCTCGTAATTGTTTTGATGTACTGCTTGTTGCCTCTCAGTTTCTTCCGCAAGTTGCTGCTCTTCCTCTCGATTTTCTTCACCATTCTGATTGTTTTCTCTAGGATTTGGCCTGGTTCGTGAAGGAGGGTCTGGTACTAAAATGAAGCGATTCTCTTGATTTCTTTCAACTTGATTCTATGCTTGTCCTTGCATAGTACTTTAATTATTGATTGTTGGTGAATTTTGTCCTTCTCTTTATGGTCTAACATTTGATCTTGCAACACTTTGAGATTTCCTCCTCTGTAACATCTCATTTTCCCTCCTCAATTCTTGATTTTGTCTCGTTAGATTAGCACGTTCTTCAGCTTCAAACCTTAGTTCTTCTTGAATTCCTTGTCTCAATGTTTCCAATACCTCCCTTTCTCTTTCAAGAATTGTTCCTCCCATCAGTCTCCCATTTTCTCTAATTTGTGGTGCTCTATATTCTTCTGCTGGTGTATCAGTTCTCCAAGTGTGTATACTCACTTGATCATGATCTATTATTTGTTGAGCTTGATTTCCTCGATTATTCCCTCTCCTACTAGGTTCTCCTGTCATATTTGCTTCTCCTCCTGCGAGTCTTATGCTTCTTCTTACTGCAGTTAATGGTTCTGATATATTTCTTCTTCTTGCCATTTTTCTGATGCAGGAATTCTTCAGGTCCCTGTTTCTAGCGCCAATTATGTAGTTGCAGAATTACCTACAAATACACCCTCAGTAGAATTTGTAAAACTTAAGAAGTTCTTGATGATGAATGACAATTTTCTTATTAATTCTCTCAATTGATTACATAAAAGTATCTAAATGGAACTAGAATAGTTACAACTTTCTCTATTCTCTTTCCTAAGATATTTTCTAACACTCGCTCAAAGAACCTCTCGAATTTTACATTTGAACTCCTATTTATAGTGAAATTTGTACAGTTGTTTACATATTGCGAAGTATCGCAATACATCTTCGTAAGATAATTCTATCTTCGCAAATCTTTATACTTCTCCGTGCTTCCTCTATCATCGCATCGTTTTGTAATTCTTTCCTCTTATATTTATTACGATATTCGTAAGCTAACGCCTTGTGAAATCCGGTACCTACACTATATTTCTTGCGAACTATCACCTTATTCTTGCGAGTAATGATAAAATCTTCACATATTTCGTCATTTCTTGTAATTATTTGCGACACTTGCCATGTGTGGCAGAAATCTTTGCAAGAGCGTTGTTATTGTGAGATTCTGCTCCTACATTTTGCCTCTTTTTTCTTGAATATTGCTTGAAGAGCAATCTTAAAGAAAAAATTCGTTGTTGTAGTAGTCTCTGATCTTTGTTGACGAAGGAACTAGCGAAAGAATACCAAACTTAAAAAGTATATACTTGCCTTTATTCTTTTGCGAAGTTCTGAAGCTTTGAGAAACAATTAGAAGTATCATCTTTTGAAGTACACGAAGTATGAAGAATGAAGTATGCGAAGTATCCTTGAAGAAGTATAAGAAGTACTCAATCCTCTAAATATAAGAAGTATCCGCTCTTGAATGAAAAATATTGCCTCTATTCATGCGAAATTATTTCTTCATTTTTGGTGAGAATTCTTGCCCATTTTGGAAATGATTCTTGCCGAGAAGATAAAGAACATAAAATATTTTCTTGGTAATCCCTAAATGCCTCTGTTCTTTATCTATGAAGGAGAATCCTTGAGAAAATGTTGAATGATTAAATTGCTTTTTTATTCTTATCTTGCATCTGCCTCAAGTGATAATCACTTTAAGAAAATAATCACATTCTGCAAATTAATCACAATTCCTGCGAAATTCTGGGTGAATATGCGAATTTATGAATGAGTCTGCGTGATTATGAATAACCTTGCTAATTTCTGAATATTTCTGCGATTTTCTGAACATTTCTGCGAATTATGAATAGTCCTGCGAATAGTGTCGCAAATAGTGCCGTGAATTATGAATAGTGTCGCAAATAGTTCTGCGAATAGTGCCACAAATAGTACTGTGAATAGTGCTGCGAATAATGGATCAAAATATGAATAGTCCTGCGAAATTTCAAGGTATTATTCTCATTTCGCCGCGGTAAAAGTGATGTAGCTTTAAATTGCCTCCATTCTCCATTTCTTTGTATTTTTATCTAGTGAATACATTCCTCTTTATTCCCGCAGGTTCATTCTCTTGTGCCTCATTTTTCTGGCTCATTGTATCTCATTGTTATTTTCTCCACTGTTTTTTTCCTGTAATATAATTATCTTCGCAAGTTTATTTGCGTTCTCTCTAATGGTCTTATTTTCTTTTTGGCCTGTAAAACTTGTGTACTTCTCTCTTTCTTTCTTGCGACTATTTTCTGCGACAAATTGTAATTTCCATTCTATGCATTCCCATACCTGCCTCTTGTTATTGATCTGTAATGAAATAAGACTAATATAAAGTCGTTAGCAATCTTTTATACGCTTGTAGGTATAACCTCTCTTGTGGTCTTATTTTTCCTTCCTAGTTAAAGGTCTTATTATGCCACTTGTCTGCGACAAGATCGCAGGACATTCTTACTTTTATATGTAATAATCCATTGATCTTGTCTTATTATTTATTTTGATCTCTGCAACAATATGATAAGTCTAAGCCATCTTGTGAGATTAATCTCTCTTTGCTTTTTAAGACTTATGACATTGCCGTCTTTGCGATGAAATCGCGGGACGTCTTTGCGATTTATATCCTCTTATTATTGATTTCATTTATCTCATCTTTTGATCTTATCGCAAAAACCCATTGATCTCATCTTAACATTTCTCTTGAGGCTTTTTGGCATGTCACGCGATAATATGACGGGCCTAAATATTCTTGCGAATATAAAGTCTCATGACATTGCCGTCTTTGTCACGCGATAATATGACGGGCCTAAATATTCTTGCGAATATAAAGTCCCATGACATTGCCGTCTTTTTTGATACACAGCTCCATAATGGAGGGTATCGCCCTTATCTCTCCCCATGGTTGCCCCTTCAAGGAGACGTACTTCTGCCATACAAGACTAGCTCCTCCCATCCGGTTCTAGAAACAACCAGTTGTTTTCGTAGCCTCTTATCCTTTATGCCTATATGGCTTATAGTTACGATACTACACCCTAGAGGGGTTTTCTTCGGGCCGAACACATCGTAAGCCAAGACTTGCCATGGATGGCCAGGGTAGGTTCATCCGTCCCGGGCACCCACAGCTCAACCGTGTACCTCGGCGCCTTGATCATACTTTGCATTCCTTAGGAGAAACTCTCGGGCGCCCAACCAGGGTATAACCTTATATAGCTGGGAATCCAAGTTATCTCTCCTGGATGTATTTTCTATAATCCCAAATCTCCATAACTAGGTCCCAGCAGCAGTATAGCCTTTCCCATAGTCATGCAAAGAGATACCCCCCTTATGACGCACTTTAAGGACATTGCCTCTTACGGAATAGAATCCGCGAACTAAGGTGTACGCCATAAAGGTTCGTCCCATTCTTGTATGTTTTTAGGCGATTTGCGCCCGTCTTATGCATTTGCATTTCTCTCTTGCGAAATTTTATTCGCGTTTCTTGCGATAATTTCGCATTTCTTCATTCATTCTTTCTTTCATTTCTGTCATTTCTTCTTTCATTCTCATAATATCATTTTTGAAGTAAATTCTCTGTAAAATATTTTGAAATCTTAGAAATCCTCTTTGAAACCTTGCGATTATATCGCGTCTTTAAATCAAAAATGTTCGATATAAATTTAATTTTCTCTGTTTTTTTTTTATTTTGAAATTTTTTGAAATCTTTAATTTTTTGCGATGAATCTTGCGATTGTATCGCTGTTTTCCAATCTTAATAAAATTTCTGTAAAACCTTTTGAAATCTTAGAAATTTCAGAAATCTTGCGAGTATATCGCTTTAGGTAAATAAAAAAATAATCTTTTATCTTCTGTAAATAAAATATTCAAGGAAATGGTACTTATCTTTTGCGGCTTGCTATTGTCTCTTGCGAAGTATTTGAGTTTCTTGAAAATTTAGAAGAAATGAGAAATGAAGTCTTGCCAATTTTACTCTTGATCTGACTCTTATATAATGTTCCACCGTATCAACTGATTTAACCATTTCTTGAGAAATATATCTGCGAAATAATCTCCAATTTTCTTCTTGCGAAATAACCAAAGATCTTGTGAAGTAATGAAATACCAAATTCCTTCCTCTAATCATTCTTGGCGAATTCTCTTCATCACACTGGTACGGCTGTTCGCAAAGTATTCATTCTGCAATTGTTTGCAAAGTAAACGTCTGTGTCACTGAACTCCTTCTCATTGCTACTAACCATCTTTATTGGATTCTGTTTGCGATAACAACCCCCATTTCCATCCTCTTATTACTTTACTTGTCTATGCTGCAGTAAATGTCGCAACATTTGTTCTTGAATATTGCTTTTTACATTTCTACCTCCAAAAATTTGTCTTCCTCTAATTTATTAACACTTCTTTTGCTAAAGTTTTTCTACGTAACTTTGGTTGTATTTACTCGCAACTTCTTTGGTTGCTTCGCTGGAATTAATATAGTAAGCTTTGCAGAAGGTTTTCCAATCTATTTCTTCATAGAAAATTTCTTCGCATAAACACGTAAAAATTTCTTCCCTGCTACTTTATTCATTAACTTGTTTATGAAGTGGGAGAACTACTGTGATGAAATGCCCATCTTCGCTAATCTTCTTTGCTCTTCGCAGAGGTTCCAGCGATGTGTCATTCCTTCGTCTTCTTAGTTGTTGGGAAATGTATGGCAATGCCACACAGACGGAAAAAATACATGAATCAAGTAATAAATCATTTTGAGGGATTTTCGACACTACTTGATAAAATACATTTTCGCAAAATACACCCTATTCAAGAATCGCAAAGATGACAATGTATGTAGGGACGTTGTGTATGTAGTTGAGGGAATCTTTAAGATGACCATGGGATTTTGAAAATAAAATCTTGAGAATATAGGAGAGAAAAAATGTATATTCGCAAGAAATGAAGATTATTAATCTTGTTTCTTCGCAAAACATCAGTGGAGAATTTCTCCTTTAAGAAAATGTATATTCGCAAGAAATGAAGATTATTAATCTTGTTTCTTCGCAAAACGTCAGTGGAGAATGTCTCCTTCAAGAAAATGTATATTCGCAAGAAATGAAGATTATTAATCTTGTTTCTTCGCAAAACGTCAGTGGAGAATGTCTCCTTCCCATTCAACTTACGCAAAACTAGATTGAATTCACGCAAAACTAGCTATTCTTCAATTCACGCCCATAGTAATTAGTATGATGGGATTGCATTTTCCGCTAGGCTCCCGACCAGTTTACTTGTAGCTTAATCACCCTTCTTCTCCTCTATGCGTCTTTCATTTCCTTCATCTTCTGAATTGGGATATTCTGCGAATTAATTCCCTCGTGATATCATTAGAGTCAACATTTTATCACTGCTGTAAGATCTTAATTGCAATCTTTCCACCAATATTTCTCTCTACTAGTTACGTTGCTTCTCTAAGACTCTTCGTAAACTCCCTTCATTAATTTTAAACTGCTTTCCTTTGCAAGCTATCTTCCAGATCTATATTATGAAAAAATAAATAAAAAAGATAAGAAAAAATTTGTCCTGTTTTGAGCGGTGAATTGATGCCGTTCCATTTCATTTCAAGATTTCTTCGAATCTACTCCAGTTTAGCGTCCGTATCTCTTTCTTTTTCATTTTCTTTAACAATTTCTCCATTGAAATTTCCATTATTCCTCTCAAAATTTTTAGATCCAGTAATGTATAACTCTTCCAACAACTAATTTCTTTGAATCTTCTTCTATCCAACGATTAGCAGGTCCCTGTTTCTAGCGCCAAAATGTAGTTTCAGGAATTCCTACAACACACCCCTTATCAAATCTTGATAACAATTCCTAGATCTAACTATAAAAATGGTGATAAAAATACTAAAATTATGAATAAACACCAAGATTTTTACGTGGTTCGATCAATGTGATCTACATCCACGGATCTTCACTATAATAATTTGTAACTACATTAATTTACATTTACAATCTCCATTAATGGAGTTCTTGGAAGAATTCTAGATCTAGTTTTTGGGAAAAAGATGATAAAGAAATTACATTTTCTCTCTCTAAAAATCTCTCTCTGCAAAAGAACTTTTTCTCTCTTCCTAAAATTATCTCTCTCCTTTCTCTCTCCTGCTCTCTTATTTATATAGGTAGTTACATAGTGGATGACAGCTCATTGACAGCTCACATTTCCCCTAATTTCAGAACCCAGTTCTGCGGTAATATCTTTCGCAAGCTTTCTTCATTTCTCTCGAACTCCTCCATGTCTCGCAGGATGTTTCCCTCTTGCTATATTTCTTGCGAACTATCACCTTATTCTTGCGAGTAATGATAAAATCTTCACATATTTCGTCATTTCTTGTAATTATTTGTGACACTTGCCATGTGTGGCATAAATATTTGCAAGAGTGTTGTTATTGTGAGATTCTGCTCCTACAATTATGTCTTGTGTAATACATGGGATCTCATAGAAATTGAACAATTCTCTAACTAGTTCATTTGAGTCATTTGGACTAGTTATGGTGAAGAAGAATATGGTTGATATAAAGATATCATTTGGCTAACCATTTGGTTAACTATGTTGAACCAACTAGTTGTACACGTTCGGGTACGGTTACACAAACCCAAAATCATCAAGTACATGTGTTTATGGCAAGCTAAGTTTTCGATCTAACGGTTGATAAATATTAGCTTGTATCTAATCGGGTTTTCATCTAACGGTGAATATTGAATGCTTTGTTACCAAGCAAACATTGATTGCAAACCAAGATTTGAAAGACTATATAAGGGAGAACTCTAGCAACTGGGAAACCTAATCCCCACACCTTATGTGTGATACTAGTTGCATATCTAGAGTCGATTCTCCTTTAACCTTTGATTTTCTTTTTCTAAAACCAGGTTAACGACTTAAAGACTTCATTGGGACTATGAAGCCAGACCGATATACTTTTATCGTATTTGTGTGATATGATCTTGTTGTTTCTATCGTACGAGTACAATTGTAATAATTGTCTTGAGATTTCTATCTCCAATAGGCAAGATATAAAAGTAATCAAAAACATCTTCGTCTCATCGTTAGTGATTCCACAATATCTTTTTTCGCTGCGTCGATTAAGACTATTGTGAGGTGATTGATAAAACTGAGATGTTCTTCGGGAATATAAGTCTAGTTTTATTGATTGGTTCCTGTTCACCTTGATTTATCAAAATACGTAACAAAACTCATAGGTTTATTCGTGGGAGACGAATTTATCTATCTTATAGACTTTTCTGTGTGAGACAGATTCGTTTATTAAAGTCTTCGACTTTGGGTCGTAGCAACTCTTGGTTGTGGGTGAGATCAGCTAAGGGAATTAAGTGCGCAAGATCCTGCTGGGATCAAAGGCGTAGGAGCATAACTGTACCTTGGATCAGTGTAAGATTGATTGGGGTTCAAATACAGTCCTGACCGAAGTTAATTTGGCGTAGGCTAGTGTCTGTAGCGGCTTAATACAGTGTATGTTTCATCTGGACTAGGTCCCGGGGTTTTTCTGCATTTGCGGTTTCCTCGTTAAAAAAATTCTGGTTCTGTGTTATTTCTTTTTCGCATTATATATTTATATAATTAAAATAATACAGGTTGTGCGTTGTTCAATCAATTAGAATATCCGACCTTATTGGTTGTTGATTTAAATTGATTGACACTTGGATATTGGTATTCGGTACCATCCAAGTTATCTCTCTTTAATTAAGACTCGCAGATTGTATTTGCTTGAGTAAATCAAATCGAAAGATTGAGATAATAACTCCTTGAGATATTTTCTATTTGATTGAGTCTAGTTGATTCTCTAGAAAGTAATTCGAAGTTGTCCATACAGATTGCTAATCGAAGTATTGGGTGTGGATTGTTAGACCCCCGCTTTTTCACAAACCTTTAAAATAGTCCGAGCAACGAATCCTATACTTACCACTTGTCAAAACTACATCATTAAACTCATGCAATCAAACATAGTTTTCTAGGCATGAAATCAATCTTAATTTCATTAAACAATCTAGTAACAAGTTACAAATTAGATTATGTCTATGTCGCAATTACATAGTTCAAAAGATAAACGTTATACTTCGTAATTCAACATACCTAAGTTGTAAAACAACTTGTATATTCTTCCTTGACACTTTTATCATAATAAGATGATCAAGTCTCTAATACTAGAGTTTCATGTATATAATTCACATGTTATATTTTTAATCTAAATAACTTGAAAGTAAGGATAGAAAAGAAACAAGTCAAGTATTGTGTTACTAACTTCAAGTAGAAGGATAATGTCTTCGTTGCTGTCGATGTGTGTCTTCAGATTCTTCAGGTTCAAAGTATTACTTGTATATCTCATCATTTCCAGATTTCCTAGTCTAACCTAACGAAGTTGACTCTTGTAAGCACACCATATTAATTATATATTCGTATATGATAAATTTCCATATTTTGTAACATATGTATTAGACAGATTATGAGTTTTCAATTTAGAATTCACATATTATTTAATACCTAACTAACGAGTCATGGTCATTTAAATTTAAATAACATAAATAAAAGATAAGTTACTCTTAAATTTCGCCAAGTTTCTCTTTAAATTTTTATTGTCAGGATATCAAGAGCCTGAGCGCGAAAAATTCGTGATTTGGAATTAACAACCTTCGTTTCGAACACTTTCATCCATGTGCGCGGTTTCTGAGAAAATGTGTTCGCTTGTTTTCTTGACCAATCTGTAGTTGTAGGAAATCCTACAACACACCCCTTATCATATCTTGATATTAATTTCTAGATTTATATATAAAAATGGTAGTAAAATTGCTATTTTTATAAGTGGACACCAAGATTTTTTACATGGTTCGATCAATTTGATCTATATCCATGATTCTACACTATGATTGTCAAAATTTACATTTGATTTTACATTTAATAATCTTTATTCATGGAATTCTAAATCTAGTTTTGGGGAAGAAGATGATAAAGAAAAATACACTCTCTCTCCTAAAATCTCTCTGCAAAGTATCTCTCTCTCTTCTAAAATTGTCTCCTCCCTTTTTCTCTCTCCTGCTCTTCTCTTTATATAGGTATCTTCATGGTGGGTGACAGCTCGTATTCAACTCATATTTCCCATTTTTTAGGATTTTTGCTATGCTCCTTGCATGCTCTGTTATGCTCCTCGTAGGCTCTGCTATGCTCCTCGCGAGATCTGCTATCATGCTCGCGAGATCTGCTATCGTGCTCGCAGGATCTTCTATCGTGCTCGCAGGATCTGCTATCGTGCTCGCGAGACTCTTCTATAAACACAAAATCTTCATTTCCTGCCTTGTGCTCGCGAGCATTCTCTCTAACTACAAAATCTTCACATCTTTCTCATGTTTTATGATGTCGTTGTTTATTACGTCATTCTTTGAATTATTCTGCGACGATCGCAGTGTGTTGTTGAAGAACTTACAGAAATGTTGTTAATAATTTCGTACGAATATTGTTGTGGCGATATTCTGATCCTACATCTTGCCTCTTTTTCTTGAATATTGCTTGAAAAGTAATCTTTAAGAAAAAATCTTTTGTAGTAGTCTTTAATCTTTGCTGATGATGGAACGAGAGAAATAATATTGGACTTGAAAAGTACGTACTTGCCTCTATTCTTTTGTGAAGTTCCATATCTTTGCTAATTAAATAAGAAGTATTAACTCTTGAAGTATGCGAAGTATGAAGTATCCTTGAAGAAATATAAGAAGTACTCAATCCTCAAAATATAAGAAGTATCCATCCTTGAATGAAAGTCATAAGTATTGCTTGAAATTATTACTTCATTTATGGTGAAAATTCTTGTCCGTTTTGGAAATGATTCTTGCAGAGTAGATAAGGAACACAAAATGTTTTCTTGGTAATCCATAGTTGCCTCTGTGTTTTATCTATGAAGGTAAAATCCTTGAGAAAATGTTAAATGAACAAATTGTTTCTTATTCTTATCTTGCCTCTGCCTCATGCGATAAAATAATCACATTTCCTGCGAAATTCTGGAATAGTTTGCGAGGTGCTAAATGAGTTTGCAAGTTTCTGAATGTGTCTGCAAGATTCTAAATGTATCTGCGAGTTTCTGAATGTGTCTGCGAGTTTCTGAATAACCCTGCGAAATTATGAATAGTGCTCCTAAAATAGTGTTGTGAATAGTGTTGCGAGCTGATGAATAGTGCTGCAAGATTGTAGATAATCCTCTTGATAGACTCTGAATAATACTTCTGAGAAATTCTGAATAGTATTTCTGAGAGATTCTAAATAGTACTTGCTATCTCTCTTGCGATGAACAAATCTTTCGTGAATTCTTAAAAGAAAATAGTTAAGTTTGAGATTATTCTATTGGTCTTATTGTGGCTTCCTAATTAAAGGTCTTATTTTGCCAAAAAATTTCTGTCTGCGACAAAATCGCAGGATTTCTTAACATTTGCATGTAAAGATCCTTTGATCTTGTCTTATCCATATTTTTTCAACTTCTCTGCGACAATATGATAAGTTTAAGCTCTTTTGCGAGAACTAAACCTTATGACATTGCCGTCTTGCGATGAAATCGCAGGACGTCTTTACATTTTCATGTAAAAACCCATTGATCTCATCTTAACTTTTTCTCTTTTTATGGCTTGTTGCCTCTGTATAATTTCGTCACGCGACAATATGACAGGCCTAAATGTTCTTGCGAGCATAAATTCCCATGACATTGCCGTCTTAAGACACTTATCAGCTCCATAATGGAGGGTGCCACCCTTATCTTCCCACTAGTTTCCCCTTCAAGGAGGGCACATCGGCCATACAAGACTAGCTCCTTACATCCGTATTTACTAACAACCAGTTGTTTTCGCAGCCCCTTGTCCTTTATGCCTATATGGCTTATAGTTACAAGACTGCACCCTAAGTGGGTTTTTCTTCGGGCCGAGTGCATCATAGCCAAGACTATCCAAGGATGGACAGGGTAGTTTCGTACGCCCCGGGCACCCTTGAATCAACTGTGTACCTCGGCGCCTTGGTCATACTCTTCTCTCCTTATAAGAGACCCTCGGTCATCCAACCAGGGTATAACCTTATATAGTTGGAAATCCAAGGTACCTCCTTTGGATAGGTATCTCAAAGATGGACCCCTTTATCTCCATGGCTCAGGATCCAGCAACGGTATAACCTTACCCCTGAGCCATGCAATCACTTACCCCCTTATATGATGCACTATTAGGTCTTACATTTGCCTTTTGTGAAATTGTATTCGCGAACTAGGGTGCACGCCATAAAGGTTCGTCCCATTTTTATGTCTCTGCGAAATTTTATTCGTGTTTATCGCGATATTCTCGCGTTTCTTCATTCTTTAATTTCTGTCAATTCTTTATATAATCTTGAATAATCTCGCGATTACACTCGCAGCTCTGATAAAAATTTGTTTTGCTCATTTCTGTGAGTTCTTCTTTCATTTCAGTCCTTTCTTCTTTCATTCTCATAACACCATATTTGAAGTAAATATTCTTTAAAATCTTTTGAAATCTTATAAATATTCTTTGAAATCTTGCGATTGTATCGCATTGTCAAATCAAAAATCTTTTTCTATAAAAGAAATATTCTAGAGAAATCTTTGAAATATTCTTTGAAATCTTGCAATTGTATCGCGTTTTTAAATCAAAAATCTTTTGTAAAAGAAATTTTCTAGAGAAATATATAAATTGAATGTTCTCGGTTTTTTGTAATTTTGAAGTCTTTGTAATCTTGCGAGGATATCGCTTTTTTGGAAATTTAATCAAATTTTTTTGAAATCTTAAAAATCTTTGAGATAATTTCATTTTCTGTAATCTTTGAAAAATCTTTGAAAATTTTGGAGATCTTTGAAATCTTGCGATTGTATCGCAAATAGAATATTTTTTGTAAATTAAAAATCTTTTATTTTCTGTAAATAAAATATTCAAGGAAATGGTACTTAGCTTTTATGTGATTTTCTGTTGCTGCCGTCTCTTACGAAGTATATAAATTGCTTGTGAATTGAAAAGAAATGAGAAATGAACTTTTGATCTTCCTCTTGTACTAACCCTCTCTTGTGAAATTAACTTGCAAAATAATCATTAACTTTCTTTATTCTTGGCGAGATAATCATCAACTCTTTTCTTTGCGAGAAGACCTTCTATTCATTTCTTCTTTACGCTTGTATTTGGGAAGTAAATATCTTTGCGAAGGAATTGAACGTCTGCGATCTTCTCTCTAGGCTATAGAGAAAATGTGAAGAAATTTGCGATCTTCTCTCTAGGCTATAGAGAAAATGTGAAAAAATATGTCTGCGGTGAGAATCGATCTTGCGATATTAAGCGTCTTCTTCTCGCTGCTAACCAATTGTTTTTGTTTTTGAAAGAAAATTATACTGCCACCCTCTTATTACTTTTCTCCCTGTACGTCCTTACTTTTTCCACATGTCTTATCTTGCGATATTTACTAATCTCCTAGTCCCACTTGTGTTTTTTCTTCGCATGTTGCTGATGATCATGCCCTTGCATGCACCATTTCACGCTGTTGAATTCTGTGTTCCATTATTTTATGTTTGCTCTTCGTTTGTATTATCTTGTATACTCCTCGTCATTGACCAACTTTGCTGGCTGCTGCTTTGCGATAGAAATGTAAGATTTGCGTTATTTACTGATGGCTTAAAGGAGGGTCTGCGATGATTGCTGCGATTATGTGCTTTTCTGCTTCATTTGCTAATGATGATGACCAGTTGAAGTAAGCTTCGAATAATCTCATCTTCTTCTTCCTACGTTTTGTTACTTCTTTTCTCATGTTATTTTATTCCTTGCGTCCGTTACGAATTGTGATGATTTTTTATTTTTATTTTTGTCGTTGTCAAAGTAAGTTTGGGTATTGCGTCTTAGTTTTTTATTTTTTCGCTGGGAGCAATAACTGAAATTGCTGATCTGCTACTTTGGCCATTTGTTCATAACAAAGGAGCCATATTTCTTGCAATCTCAAACTGAACCGATAACAAAGTGAACTTGATTCTTATTCATTTCCTCGCTGATGGGTCTGTCTTGTAATAATAATAGAGGAGCAATATTTCTTCTCAACTTTGGTTTGTGTTGCTCGCAGCTTGGTTGCTTCACTTTTCGCTGATGATCTTACAGGTCTACCATGATGGTATTGGGGTTGTCTTGACGATCAGTGATAGTTATTTGCCTCTATTGGGACTGTTGACGAATCAACTTCGTTGTTGTCTATGATTTCCTATAAAAATATATAATAGTCTGATGAGTTGGTGTTGCTGTAATGTGGAACGGAACAGCTGAGTTAACAACTGATAGAACAGGTTCTCCGGCTGAAGATTGTTAGGTGTATGTGGAGCTGCATTGCAATCTATGCCTTTTCTAGAAGTTTGCATCTCTCGAATTTAATTATCTGAACTGAAGTATTTGTGTTCTTCTTCTTCTCTTTGGTGAATGACGATGATCCCTCTCGTTGTGTTGCATCTAAATCTATACTGCGAAATTATCATGTTGTCATATCCTCTTGCTTACTTCCGTTGCTTGCGAGATTATGGTACGTGAAGAATTTACATAGAACCAGCTTGCCTTTTAGAATCATCTTGGTATCTCCAATATATTAATCTTTCTTGATACCTTTTTCTTTGTTAATGACTTCGAGTTGGTTTACAAAATAACCTGGCTAGTTTCGGCATGCACCTGATACTTCGCCAAGGACATTCTTCTTTCCTCCATGGTCATCGCCTCGTCATCCCAAACTAAATAAATCTCATTTTTGGCAAGCTTGGATGTTTGGATCGCGGTAGCTATTTGTATTCATACTGGATTAGATGTCCACTGAGTTTCAAATTTCCAGTGAAGAACTTAAAGGAGTTGTAGCAGAAATTGTAGGTGTAGAAAAAGGTGAGTTTTGAATAGATGCAACAATATTATTACCACTAATAGGAAATAGGGGTTGTGAGACAGGTTGAGAAGGTTTTGGTGATGGAAGTCCAGGTGGAGTAACGTGAAGTGGTGGTGGAATTGCAGGAGATGATGTGGTTGATCCCGGTTTCACGTTCTGGGTAGGAAATAAAGCAGAAGCACTTTGAAATAATAAATAAGAGGAACGTGCAAATTTATTCTTGCCACATCATCGCGCCAAAATGACAAGGAAAAAGGTTGGAAATTTCTTCTTGTGATGATGATAAAGGTTTGAGATGATGATATAATATTCCCATTTAATTCTATTACTGCAATGATGTGGTTGATTTTGTGGTGTATAATAATAAAGGTTGCTGAACTTGTGTCAATCCCAACGAGAGTACTACTTTTGGTTCTGAGTGTGAGCTGGTGGGTTATAAACTTCAGATTTCTTTATTTTGCTCGCGGTTGCATCTCGCTGGATTGGCTGTCTTCTTTTATAAGTTGTCCTTATTCACTCTTTGACGTTGTTGCTCGCGGCGATCCAAAAGATTTTCCATTCTATCTCTTCACAACAGTGGCGATAATCGCTAATGCCCTTCGCAGATGGTAATTATTCTCCAATAGCGGCATTTAAAATTTCCAAAAGTTGTTTATATCCTTCTTATTGCCTGGAGTAGATTTTTTGTTGTCGCAAGTGACTTTCCTCCTAAGTTGAATTGCTGCGAAATTCACCCATTTAATTCAGTGAGTAGTCTTGTAAGCCTTAAGAAAACATAATCAGTCAAGAAATTAAATATATCAGCGAAATTCTAATGATTGTATTCTCGCAAAAATTTGAATTTTCATGAAATGGATTCTTACAACAACCTCCGCAAATCTGTACTTCGCAGATCTTATTTTGAGAGCGTTTTTTTTTTTGTTTTTTTTTGTTTTACGATCAAAAATATGATTCAAAGCAAGGTTTATAGGTATAAATTTATGATCAAAGCTCGTTTTAATTCAAAATATTAACCAGAAATCAATTTTTGTGAAAACAAAGTTTGATGGTTAAAAACTCAAAATCTTCCAGATCTAGATTATTAACATATAATTAAATAGATAAGAAAGAATTTGTCCTATTTGAACAGTTCATTTAAAGATTTCTTCGAATCTGCTCCTGCTTCCTGTAGTACCAGAATATCGCTACAACGTTATTCCCGCGATATTAACAATATTTCTGCGAGAAGCCCAAACGTTTCTACAAGTATTAACAACACTTTGACGAGATTGTCGCAAGATTCTTCAACAACATTTGGCGAGTGTCACAAAAGAGTGATGTAACGGTTAACGATTAAAGATATATGAAGAATAAGTCTGCTTCACGATGGTTATAAAGATGGCGATGGTGAAGACTAAAGTTATGGTGATGAGATCGCAGAGTAGATACAAATTAAGGGGAAATCTTAGCTGTCTTCCACTATGTATTTTCCTATATAAAGGGTTCAACTAAATCCAGAAAAAGATGATGCATTTTTGAGAGCTGAGAGAATTTTGAGGAGAGAGAAACTCCAGAAAGAAAGTTGTACTTCTGAGTTTTAATATTTCTTGTAAATCTTCCTGAAAGTGAATTAATAAAAGTGTTGTTGTTCATTCACAATTATGACTTAGTTTTCATAGATTCTTGACAAGGGTGTAGTGTAGGAAATCCTGCAACTACAACTATGCTTATATCCAATTGTTCTAAACTCTCATTTTAACTATTGAAACATTCTTGGAAGACGACAATAGCTGTCTCACACAAACTATTATCTTCAAAGCAATTTTCAAGTGATCGAATGATTAATACGAAACATTCCGAGTCTACATCAAATGATTGTCTCACACAAATCATAACTTCTTTTGATCATTTACAAGCTACATTTTTAGGAGCGTATATTAGCAACAATTCATCGCGGCCAGGTATTGAAGATGTGTTTGGGTTAAAACAGAGAGTTGGAGAGAGTTTGAAGCACTTGACCATAAGGTGGAAATCAATGTGCGGTGAGATGGCTGGAAGAGTGGATGAAAGATACCTGATCTTATCCTTCATTAATGCAATGTTTGCGACTAATCTGCTGTACATTCAAATTTTCAGAGTCAAAAATACAATCACCATGACATAGTTGCGAGAATTACAAGAAGAATACATTTCTTTAGAGGAGAAACAAAATGAGATGGAATCATATCCAATCGCGAACACCAGCTCGCTAGAGGCAAGTGGAAGTTTGATCCCTAAAATGATAAATAATGTGGCGAGTACCTCGAAAGCACAACAAGAGAAAGTAGTAATTGATAACCAACAAAAATTGGTAGCGATGGGCAGTCGAGATCAAGAAGAATATGAAAGGGAGAAGAATTATTACAATTGCGGTGGAAATAATAAGATTCAAAGACTCGATCAACCGCAAGAAACTTATGGTGGACAAAGACAGAATAACTTTAGAGGGCAAGGTAATCATAAGATAACATGGGAAGAAATCAAGATGCCACCTCTCAATACTAGCATAGAAAAAATTTGGGAAGCTATCATTTTGATGGAAAACATACCATCCCCATGGAACATGGGGAAAAAAACCCCATCCAAATAGCCGAAGTCAAGAATTCTGTCCTTACCATCATTTTCATGGCCATTCAATAAATGATTGTAGGAATGTAAAGAGGATAATTTTGAGAATGATTGATCAGGGGAAGCTAAATCATTTTCTAGTAGGACATCCACAATCTCAGCAATTACCGCCAACACCAGAAACTCGCAGAGTGAATGCTGTAAAAGGAGCAGAAACATTTGTGATTGAAGTAGGGGCTAAAGCAAAAGACTTGTTCTGTAATTCCATTGTGCACTCATATAGAACTGTGGAGGATTTCCATGATAACATCCTAAGTAGAGTCTTCGCAAGAGACATGAATGGGAAATAAATAATGAATATAACAAGAGCTTCGCCATTGGAAGAATGGAAAAAACAAACTCTTTCTTTCACTACGCAAGATGTACCTGAGATTGGCGAGCATCATGATAACCCATTGGTCGTGAGATTGGAGATTAACCCAAAACAAATGCAAGAAGAGGATGAAGAAAATGATAGTAAATTTGAAGATTCATGGGCCATCAACAGAGTCTTAATCGATACAGGGAGTTCAGTTGATATCTTATTCTATCATACCTTTAAAACCATGGGTGGAAAGGATGAAGATCTGATACCATCAACATACAAAATCTATTGATTTAATGGTACAACTAACAAGCCGAAAGGGGAAATTGAAATGCAAATACCGTTAAAAGGAATATCTTCAAAAATCTTATTATGTGTGGTAGATATCGAATCACCCTACAATGCTTTGATAGGAATACCTTGGTTACACGGGATATTGGGTGTAGCATCTACTTATCACCAGTATATCAAATTTCCTCATACAAAAGGTGTTGGAGTTATTAAAGGAGACTGGGGAGAAAGTAAGAAATGTTATGAAATCGATATGAAGTCTTGCGAAGAAAGAGCTGAAAAGAATAGCAATTGGAAGTGCAAAATCAAGCAACGACAGAAATGTGAAAGGTTAATGATTGATTCAATAGAACGAAAAAAAGATGTGAAAGCTGATGGCGAGCGTCTCGCAGAAAAAGAGACAACATCAAAACGCAACAGAAAAGCAGAATCAGAAAATAGTAAGTAGAGAGGTAAAATGATGAACCTTAGAGAACTCTACGAATAATTTTTTTGGAAAATATGTAATTGAACAAAATATTCTGCTTGAAAGAATCGAAAAAACTTTACCAAAATGATCAAAGTTATGAAATCTTATCAGAGTTACAATACTCGCGAGAAGCGCGAATAAAATTTCGCAGAGACATAAGAATGGGACGAACTTTTATGGCGTGCACCCTAGTTCGCGAATAAAATTTCGTAAGAGGAAAATGTAAAACCTAATAGTGCGTTATAAATGGGGTATCTCTTGACATGACTCAGCGATAAGGTTATACCGCTGCTGGAACCTGAGTCATGCAGATGTTGGGGTTAAAGAAAACCTATCCGGGAGAGAGATCTTGGATTTCCAACTATATATGGTTATACCCTGGTTGGACGACTGAGAGTCTCTTCCAAGAAGTGCAAAGTATGACCAAGGCGCCGAGGTACACGGTTGAGCCAAGGGTGCCCGGAGCATACGAAACTCTCTTGCCATCCTTGGTAAGTCTTGGATACAATGCACTTGGCCTGAAGAAAACCCCACCTAGGGTGCAGTCTTGTAACTATAAGCCATATAGGCATAAAGGACAAGAGGCTGCGAAAACAGCTGGTTGTTGGTAAATATGGATGGGAGGAGCTAGTCTTGTATGGCCGATGTGCCCTCCTTGAAGGGGCAACCAGGGGGAGATAAGGGAGGCACCCTCCATTAGGGAGCTGATAAGTGTCTTAAGATGGCAATGTCATGGGGCTTTATGATCGCAAGAACATTTAGGCCTGTCATATTTTCGCATAACGTAAATGATACAGAGGAAACAAGCCACGAGAGCAATGTTAAGATGAGATCAATGGGTTTTTACATGAAAATGTAAAGACGTCCTGCGATTTCATCGCAAGACGACAATGTCACGAGGCTTTGATATCGCGAGAGAACTTAGACTTGTCATATTGTCGCAATACAATCAAGATATAAAGATAAGACAAGATCAATGGGTCAATACATGCAAATGTAAAAACGTCCTGCGATTTTGTCGCAGAAAGAAAGAGCGTGGCAAAGTAATACCTTTAATTAGGAAGGAAAAGTAATACCTTTAATCCTGATCTCGCCAATATTAAGGCAAATTTTAAATTTTTATTTAATCTTTTAATCAATTTTTATATTGCAGATGAATAATAGAGGCAAGTATGGGAATGCATGAGAACGATGAAATTATTATTCATCTATCATATAAAAATTGCATAGAAATAGGCACACAGATAATTAAAAGAATAATAGTTATATTGATTGATTAACTTGCAGAAAAAGAGATGTTTTCTGATTCATACAGGTAGAAGCAAAGAGGCAAAAGAAATTTACAAATTTAGAGAAACTAACGGCAATGTTACAAAAAAAAAAAAGGAAAAGGAAAAGGAAGAACTAGTTAGATCCATCGCCATCTTCTTTATCAGACTCCTCTTCATCGTTAGATTTTTCCCTTTCATCATTGTCATCATAATCTTCTTCTTCGCCAGATTTTTCACCTTCATCATCATTATTATCATTTTCTTCCTCGTCAGAATCCTCAGCCTCACTATCAGATATGTCGAGATTTGAAATCACTTCGGGTACTTATTTTACAAGATCAGGATATATAGAAGAAGAAATCCCATGGTCATTGCAAACCAAATTAACAGAATCATTGCGAACAAGAATGAGAGATATATTGAAGTTCGCGGTAGTGATGCCAAATTGCTTCTTCAATTGTGAATATTTATTATTGCGAGCAGCAAGAGTATTCTTGAGTTGATCCTTCTCCTCTTAAAGCTCCTTGATTCTTTCAAGATAACCTTTCTCAGCTTCTACAAGAATATGGCAACAAGTTAGAAATTTTATAAAGAAGAATAATAAAAACAAGAAACTAGCGAGAAGAAGATTAGCTAATGACCTTCTCTGTTAGAAATCATATCTCGAATTAGAGCCACCTGTTCAACTTGAAGGCTAACATTTACACCTAAATCATTTCTGGCATTGTCAAGAACCTTCGCAGCCCAAGCAAACTCATCATCGCTATTAATGAGGAGACAAGATCGAATCTGAGTCTCCCTCGCAAGAAGATCTTCATTCTCGCGGATAAGTTTATCTCTGACCATTTGAACGTCAAGGAGAGTTTTATGAAAATCTTCTAAGGTTTTAGATCCCTTTTTTATGGCAAGATCCTTCTTGTCAATAAGATCGCTATTCTTTGCCTTAATTTATCTATTTCTTTCTTTGAATCAAAATAAAGGCGCCTATATTTGTCAGTCAAGCCTAAATTGAATTTGTGTTCAAGTTTTAAGAGATTAAACTTGGATCTAAGTTCGTCTATGGGGAGGGAGTTAATCTTATCATCTGAGAAATTACTTAAGGAATTATTAAGACTAGTAAGAAGAGTATGATCATCTGAGTTCAGGGAAAGTTTGAAAGATTATAGCCTCGTCAGTAAGACCATAAATATCTGCAAGTTAAAAGTGATTGCTTGAATAAGCCGTGATATAATAAAAGGAATTAAGAGAGATGGGAAATCAGTCATACCATAGAGTTGTTGGTTAGCTCTATCAAGATTAATGATCTTTTTCTTATTAACAGAAGCTTATGTCTCCAATTGTTTATTCTTCTTGCGAAGCTCTATATTTTCAGACTCTAGTTTTTCCTTATCTTGGCGAACTTTAGCTTCTTTTTCTTCAGCGTTGATGCATATTTTATCTAAGTCAGAAGCAACAGCAAAAGAAGCTCTTCCAACCTGCGAAGAAAAGAAATAAATTAAAATCTAGCAATAGAGAAAATATGAACAAATTGAAGAAATGAAAACATACCAAGGCACCAAGAGAATTCAAGAAACTGAGAGTCAGCGATCTTGAGATTCCTTTGAGAGAATCATTATCCACTAAAATATGAGCATCGCAAACTTGAGCAAGGGATTGGGATGTATTTGTAGTACCAGAATATCGCCACAACGATATTCTCATGATAAGAACAACGCTTTCACGAGAAGGTCAAATATTCCTATAAGTATAAATGACATTATTCACGAGAGTGTTGTGAGGATTCTTCAGCAAAATTTGGCGAGCGTCACAGGGAAGCATCATAATAGCTGACGATTGAAGAGACATGCTATGAGAGTGTTGTTTCACGAGGATTACAAAAGTTGGCGAAGATTAATATTGTAAATACCACGATGAGATCGCAGAATATATCCGAAAGAAGGGGAAAACTTAGATGTCACCCACAATGTAACTTCCTATATAAAGGGTTCAAGTAAGTCCAGATGAGAATGATGTATTTTTTAGAGTTGAGAAAATCTTGAGGAAAGAGAAACTCCAGAAAAGAAAGTTGTAATTCTGAGTTTGAATATTTTCTGTAAAAATTTCTGAGATCTAAATAATAAAAGTGTCGTTTAATTCTTTAATCTTCAACTAGTTTCACTTAGATTTTTATAGGCTCTTAATAGGGGGTAGTGTGGGAAATCCTGCTACTACATTTTGGCGCCGACTAAGGGGAACGTTGAATTAGAAAAATCGAAGAAAAGGTAAAAAAGAAGACATGAATTATTCAAGATCAAGGAAACTTTGAAGAAGATTGGTGAAATATTCAGAAGAAAAATGATTATAATTAAAGAAAATTGTAGGAAATTGAAGTATGAATTAGTGTTAAGAGAAATGATCGATAAATTTCATGAAAATATTAAGGGGAGAATACATAAACGTGATTTTGAAGGAAGAAAAATTATGATGGTAGAGAAAACGCCATTATTAAAGAATTGGGAAAAGTAGGAAATTACATTTACAGCAACAGAAGTTTTAGAAGAAAATCTAGATCATACATCTCCTTTGGTGATTACGGTACCCATGATACCAATAAGGAAGGAAAAATCAATAAAATCTGTAGAAAAATGGGCTATAAATAGAACTCTAGTTGACACAGGAAGTTCTGTGGATATAATGTTCTATCATGCTTTTAAGAAAATGGGGTATAAGGATGAAGAAATGTCTATTTCCTCATATCATATTCATGGTTTCGGAAAATCTATAACAAAACCAAAAGGAGAAATAATAGTACGATTACCACTTGGAGAAATTGAAACACAAGTAACACTATGCGTGGTGGATATGGAATCACCATACAACATGATATTGGGAAGACCGTGGATACACGCAATCAAAGCTATAGCGTCAACCTTACATCAACGCATCAAATTCCCTATGCCTAGAGGAATTGGGGAAATTAAAGGAGATACAGATCTTGCGAAGACATGCTATCAAATTGAAGTATAAAATTGTGAAGAACGTCCTAAGCAGCGAAAAGCTCGCAGAATATTGATGAGAGAAACAAGAAAAGAAGAAGAATTTAAAATTTACACGATAAGAGCAAAAGAGGGAAAAGGGATACCCAATGAATTTTCGCGAGAAGGATATGAACGTGAGAGAATCATAAAAGCACCAGCACCAGAATCCAGTTACACTGCAGCTGAACCAACAAAAGAAATAAATGTTGGGAGTGAAGAAGAACCTAAAATATTGAAAATTGGGACTAGAATGGAGATATACGAGGAAGAAAGAACTATAAATCTTTTGCGAGAATACAAAGACATTTTCGCGTGGAGCATGGATGAAATGCCAGGGATAGATCCATCGGTAGCATGTCATAGATTAGAAATCAACAAAAATGTAAAGCCGTTCAAGTAGAGAATAAGAAAAATCGCAATGACATACCATTCTCGAGATAGAAGAAGAATTACAGAAGATGCTTGATGCAGGAATAATAAGGAAATCAAAGTATCCAGAGTGGATTGCAAATATGGTGGTGGTCCCAAAGAAGAATAAAGGAATAAGAATTTGCATAGATTTTACTGATTTAAATAAAGCTTGTCCTAAAGATAGTTTTCCACTACCAGATATTCCTCAAATGGTTGAGTCGGCAATGGAAATGCAAGAATATCTTCGTTAGATGGGTATAAAGGATACAACCAAATCCCTCTCGCTGAAGAAGATCAAGAACATACTGCATTTTTTGCTCCAAGAGGATTATATTGTTATACAAAAATGCCCTTTGGATTACGAAATGCTGGTGCAACATACCAAAGAATGGTGAAGAAAGTATTTGAAAAGTGGATCCACAAAACACTGGAGGTATATGTAGATGATATGTTGATCAAGAGCAAGGAAGCTGAAGATCATGTACAAGACTTGAAGGAGATTTTTGAACAAATGCGACAATTTAATATCAAAGTAAATCCTAACAAGTATACTTTTGGAGTGACTTCAGGAAAGTTTCTGGGGTATATTGTATCAAAGGAAGGAATACAAGTTGATCCAGAAAAGGTGCAAGCGATTCGCGATATGCCCACACCATCTACAGTAAAATATGTGCAAAAATTGAATGGGCTGTTAGCCTCGTTAGGAAGATTCATTTCGCGATCCTCTGATAAATGCAAGCATTTTTTCGATATACTCAAAAGGGGAACAAAATTCAGATGCACAGATGAATGTGAGAAGGCCTTTCAGGGAATAAAAGAGCATTTAATGGATATAACCATTTTACAGAAAGCTAAACCAGGAGAAGAGTTATTAATTTATCTCGCGACAACGACATATGCGCTAAGTGCGGTATTGCTGCGAGTAGATGCTGGGATAGAGAAGCCAATTTACTATATTAGTAAAACATTCAATTCAGCAGAGAAAAATTATTCAAAGATTGAGAAGTTAATCCTAGCATTGGTACATGCAACTTTCAAGCTTCGCATTTACTTTCAAGCACATAAGGTCAAGGTGTTAACAAAAGTGCCAATTGAATCAGTAATGAAGAATTCAAAAAGATCAGGAAGAGTAGAAAGATGGAATGCACAAGTGGGACATTTCGATATCAAATATGAAATTCTATCCTCGCCAAAATCCCAAGTCATCGCAAATTTATTAGCTGATTTTCCTTTGGAAAATGATGAAGATGTGGAAGAAATGATGGAGGCAGAAGAAGAACATGGAGATCCAAAAGAATTATTGACAGAACCCAATAGATGAGAGATATTGGTGGATGGATCATCTAATGGAGAAGGAAATGGGATTGGAGTTGTTTTTATTTCACCAGAAGGAGAAAAAATAGCTTTCTCATTCAGGTTAGAATTTACATCCACTAATAATGAGACAGAGTATGAAGCTGTTATCCACGCTTTGAAATTTGCAATAGAAATGAAGTTGGAAAATGCTAAAATTACAAGCGATTCTCAATTGGTTATTCGTCAAATAACTGGAGAATATATAACAAATGAACCTTCTTTAAAGAAATATAAGAGACTCGTGGAAGAATTATCTGCGAGAATTCCAAAGATAAAATGGAGGCACATATCAAGGAAAGATAACCGGCTTGCGGATGCTTTTGCTTTCATATCTAGCATGATGACAAACCCACTTGCGAGATGCATAAAAATTCAAACACTCTTATTACCTTCAGTAAATAAAGAAGACGAAGATGTGGATGGGAATTCTGTCGAAATTGACGAAGAAGGAGAGAAGGATGTGATGATTGTAGAAAATGGCGAAATAGAAGCAAAAGAGAGAAACAAAGATTGGAGAGCAGAACTTCTTTCTTATTTGGCGAAAGGAGAAACTCCAAGAAATAGATTGGAGGCACACAAGCTAAGAAGCAGGGCAACTAATTATGAATTAAGAGACAGAGTGTTATATCGGAGATCTTTTAATGGACCATCGCTAAGATGTTTAACAAGGGAGGAAGGAGAAAAGGTGTTAAAAATGTTGCACAGTGGAGATGCTGGTAATCATAGCGGAGGCATATCTTTGGCATATAGAACGAAGATGCAAGGGTATTACTGGCCTTACATGCATGAAGATGCGAAACAACATTCAAGGCGTTGTGAAGAATGTCAGCGATTTGGAAAAAAGATACATGCACTAGGAGCACCACTATCATCCTCAACAAGTGTATGGCCCTTCGGAAAATGGGGATTAGATATTGTGGGACCATTTGTGCCTGGCTCTGGACAAAGGAGATACCTCATTGTGGCTACAGATTATTTCACAAAATGGGGAGAAGTAAAAGCAATACAACATATTCGTGATAAAGATATTTTCACATTCATATTCGAGAATATCATCTGCAGATTTGGAATACCAGCACAGTTGATGTCTGATAATGGAAAGCAGTTTGAAGGACAAAACATAGAATTACTACTCAATGCATTTAAGATAAAGTGTGGAAAATCTACTCCTTTATAACCACAAGCAAATGGTCAAGCTGAGGCAACTAATAAAACGATCGCAGATATTCTGAAAAAGAAATTAGAAGGATATCACAAATCATGGTGTGAGCAAGTACATAATGCAATATGGGCCTACAACACCACTAGAATACAGGCTACTGGAATGTCACCTTTTTGTTTAACATATGGGGTTGAAGCTGTATTACCAACAGAAGTTGCTATTCCTACAACAAAAAGAGAAGCGCGGGAAAAGAATTTAAGTGCTGGTATGATTTTACATAAACTAGATGAATTGGAAAAAAAAGGGAGAAAACTCTACAGCATATGGAAAACTACCAGCGAAGGTTAGCTCGCGAATACAAAAAACGTGTCAAAAAATAGGAATTCCAAATTGGTGATTTAGTTTTGCGAGAGACACCGAGATATCAGCGAGAGAATGGTGGAAAATTGGCGAAAAAATGGGACGAACCTTACTTAATTAAAGAAATAATTGGAAATGGGGCATACAAATTAATGGATCCTGAAGGAAGAGATGTTGGCCAACGACTTGAGAGACCATGGAATAGACTATTTTTGAAAAGGTATTACCAGTGACAAATACTGTAAGGTAAGAAATATTGGCATAATTAAAGGTTATTATCAGTGATTATTTTTACTTTAAAGATTACGTGAGCAATATCGCGAGAAACGCGAATGAAATTTTGTAGAGATTAAGAGAATGGAACAAACCTTTATGGCGTGCAACTTAGTTCGCGAATACAATTTCGTAAGAGGCAAATGTAAGACCTACAAGCACGTTATAAAGGGGGTATCTCTTTATATGATTCAAGGATAAGGTTATACCGCTACTGGAACCTGAGTCATACAGATGTAGGGGTTAAAGAAAACCTATCCGGGAGAGAGATCTTGGATTTCCAATTTTATAAGGTTATACCCTGGTTGGATGACTGAGAGTCTCTTCCAAGAAGTGCAGAGTATGACCAAGGCGCCGAGGTACACGGTTTAGCCAAGGATGCCCGGGACGGAAGAACCTACCCTGGCCATCTTTGGTAAGTCTTGGCTACAATGCACTTGGCCTGAAGAAAACCCCACCTAGGGTGCAGTCTTGTAACTATAAGCCATATAAGCATAAAGGACAAGAGACTGCGAAAAAAACTGGTTGTTGGTAAATCTGGATGGGAGGAGCTAGTCTTGTATGGCCGATGTTCCCTCCTTGAAGGGGCAACCAGGGGGAAGATAAGGGCGGCACCCTCCATTAGGGAGCTGATAAGTGTCTTAAGACGGCAATGTCATGGGGCTCTAAGATCGCAAGATCATTTAAGCCTGTCATATTGTCGTGTAAATTATACAGAAGCAAAAAGCCAAAAGAGAAAAAAGTTAAGATGAGATCAAGGGGTTTTTACATGCAAATGTGAAGACATCCTGCGATTTCATCGCAAGACGGCAATGTCACGAGGCTTTGTTTTTGCGAGAAAACTTAGACTCGTCATATTGTCGCAATATAATAAAGAAATACAGATAAGGCAAGATCAATGGGTCAATACATGAAAGTGTAAAGACGTCCTGCGATTTTGTCGCAAAAAGAAACAATTGGAAAAATAAGACCTTTAATTAGGAAGGCAAAATAAGACCAATAGAATAATCTCAAAAATTAATTCTTCTTTGTTAAGCATGCAGGGAAGATTTCTTTATCACAAGAAACAAGTTGAATTCAACAAGTCTCAAGAAATTTAATGAGGAGGCAAGCAAGGGAATAAATATGTAGGATTTCATTAAGTTTCTTGAGAATATTATAGTTCAAAAAGGGTTATATCAATTGCGAGAAAGAAGAACAAAAAAGAAATTAAAAATAGCACTCAAGCTTCAAGCGGTAGTCTCGCCAGATTTGGAATTGTCACCAATATTTCCTTCATCGCGAACATCATCGCCAGAGTTCTTTTTGTTACGATCTTCTCCTTCTTTTAGAGGGTTTTCTTCTTTTCCTTGATCATCTTCTTCTTCAGCATCTTCTTCAACATCTCCTTCAGAAGACGGATATTCTAAATCTTTGTCCATAGGAAGATGGACTTCATCATCGTCAACTTTCAAAGGTGGAACGGATACAAGAGAAAGAGAGTTGGAGATCAAAATTTCATTCACAAGAACTTCAGCACTAAGATGAACTTGGCGAAGGAAGCCTTTGTCACGATTTCTGATCTCTATATTCTTGAAATACTCAAGATAATCAAGTCTTCTTTCTGCTTTATCACGAGTTTCTAAAAGGTTCAGAAGAAGAGTCTTGTTTTCTTTGCGAACACTGTCCATCTCCTTAGTAAGATTGGTGACAGTAGAATGAAGGCTTTTTTCAGATTCTGCGAGCAACAAAATAATGAAAGGTTATAGAAATATGACATAAATTATGACAAGGGAAATCAACAAGTGAGGCAGTCATAATTGACTACCTTCTTTTTGCGAAGTTAAGTTTTGGATTAATGAAAAGAGGCAGTTCTCCCATTGATTCATAGCGTCATCAAATTTATCGTCAACCATGCCTTTTATACGAGATTTCATGTTCTCTTCTTTGGTGCGTAAATATGAATTTTCTTTTGACAATGAGGAATGAGATTCATTTAATTGGGAATATTCATCTCGAAGCTTGTTGGAATTCAAACTAAGAGTTAGTCTACCCTTGATAAGTTTGTCTATTTCAGCGGCAGATGATTCAGTTACTTCGTCAAGTTTATTTTTAAGAGAGCGGATAGACTGATTTTGGTCATCACATATCCCTTGAAGATTGTTTACTTTCTGCGAGGAGATAGCCAACAAGCTTGATAATTTGTGTTTCTCTTGAGATAAAGTTATATTCTTGTCTGACAAAGATTCTATAGACAAATTAGTCTTGGATAACGAAAATGAGAGGCGGGTAACCTCGTTGTTTAGAAAACTGTGATTTTGCAATAATTGATTATTCTCATTCGTGAGATTTCTTATTTGATCAACTGAATACGTATAAATATTATCTAATCTACTATGCTGGTCCATCCAAGAATCTCTTTCAATGCGAGCTTCATCAGCTATGGTTTCAGATTTAAGTTTTTCGATGAAACGATTTCGGTTGGAAACTAATATATAAACCAAGAATTTAAAGGGAGGATTAAGTACGAAGAATATGGAAATAGAATAAAAAGATAAAAGGACAGGGGAAAAAAGAAGCTTACTTTTTAGCTCATCAATCTTTTTAGCGAGATTCTCGCGATCCAGTACATAGTTATTGAGCTTGTGGTTTAGAGTTTCACATTCAAAAGTCTTATCTTGAAGACTTTTTCTCAAAGAAGCATTTTCATTCTCTAGAGAAGCTCGTGAAACAGAATTGTCTGAGCCAAAATATTTGAGCAAAGTTTCGCAAACTCCGCTTTGGAGAGAATCAGTAGAAGAATCTCTAGCATTATTTAGAATGTTAGATAAAATTTTGAAAGCAACATCAATTCCTGCGATGGTCTCATTTGATGAAGGAAGGGATGTAGAAGGTGAAATAGAGGAAGTGGGGACAAGTTGATGATTTGAGTCATTAGCAATGGTTGTATCATCAGAAGGAGGAGTTTCGGGAAAGTAACATTTGAAGGAAGTAAAGGGCTAGAGGGAATTTCAGGTATGATGGGTTCTGCAATTTGAATTGGTGAAGGACCAGTAGAGGCAGTGGTAGTAAAAGAGAGCTTCTCGCCAGAAGAAGGAGGAAGATCAGATTGCACAGGTGTAGGTGAAGCTTTCGCAGATATTAAGGGAGGAATGACGAAATTACTTCCAAAGGTCTTATTTAATTGGCGAGATCTTTTAGGAGGATTAGCATTACCCTCGTTATTCTGCAAACAATAATCTAGATAAGAAACAGAGGCAACAATATTGTTATTAAGAAATAGAATGTGTTTCTTACTACCTTATTGCTCATGAGAAATTTTCTTTCCTTTTTCCAGTCGGCCTCTTATGAATAATAGGTTTTTGAGTCGAGGATTGGGAAATAGATGCGGCTCATTGAAGAATACATAATATAAGGATATAAAGAATTAAGTAAGAGAAGATCGAAGAATATAAATAAAAAATTTGATCTAAGAAAATACCATTATAAAAAATATACCTCGAGGACTCCATTATTACAGTAGCAGAAGAATGAGAAGGACAAGAAGTTGCAAAACAAAAAGCAAAGAAACTAAGTAAAGAAGAAAGAGAGTTAAGAGAAGAAAACTAGAAATGAAATTCGACTCTTCCTTTTATAGGCAAAGAAGGGAGTAAATTATGTGAGACGTGTCAATACAAAAGGACAGATTTACAACACGTGTTAACAAAGAAAGCTGAATTAACGGAATATCGTCGGAGAAAAAAGTTCAGATATTCTTGCGATAATTAAGGATTCTCATGATCGTTTCTTCTTCGCAGAAAAGACATGAGAAGAGGCAAGATGTAGTACCATAATATCTCCACAACGATATTCTCATGATAAGAACAACGCTTTCACGAGAAGGTCAAATATTCCTATAAGTATAAATGACATTATTCACGAGAGTGTCATGAGGATTCTTCAGCAACATTTGGCGAGCGTCACAGGGAAGCATCATAATAGCTGACGATTGAAGAGACATGCTATAAGAGTGTTGTTTCACGAGGATTACAAAAGTTGGCGAAGATTAATATTGTAAATACCACGATGAGATCGCAGAATATATCCGAAAGAAGGGGAAAACTTAGCTGTCACCCACAATGTAACTTCCTATATAAAGGGTTCAAGTAAGTCCATATGAGGATGATGTATTTTTTAGAGTTGAGAAAATCTTGAGGAGAGAGAAACTCCAGAAAAGAAAGTTGTAATTCTGAGTTTAAATATTTTCTGTAAACATTTCTGAGATCTAAATAATAAAAGTGTCGTTTAATTCTTTAATCTTCAACTAGTTTCACTTAGATTTTTATAGGATCTTAATATGGGTGTAGTGTGGGAAATCTTGCTACTACAGTCTTTTCAATCATTTCATCCTCGTCGTTAGAAGTCATGTTGTGGGAAATATCACTAAAAATCCTAGATAGATGAGTCATTGAAGAATCAGAAGAAGAAGAATTTCTTATTGAAGGAAAACCGCCAACATTAAACTCCTCGTCAATATCCTTATCAAGAACAACACTGGGATTCTCTGGAATTATTTGAGGAGTTGAAGAAGAAGAAGGTTGAGTTTTACTTTTCTTTAGCGGAGGGTCGCTAGGTTCATCATTGCGAGGGGCATAAGATCTTCCCCTAGAAGAAGTAGTAGGCTTCTCCTTTATAGATTTCCCAGATGGTTCCTTTGGAGATTTCTCCTTGATTTTTGGAGGAGGCAGTGGTTTTAATTCTTCAATCTCCTGCGAGCACAGATGAAGATAAGAAATAGGGGCAACAATATATTGTTAAAATTTATGAAGAAATATTTCTTACTTCATCGTAAAAAGATCTCGAGCCAAGAGAATCTTTGGGTTTCCTAAGAGTTTGATAGCTGAGTTTTATTCTATCAATCTGAGAAAATAAAAAAAAGTTAGCGAGAATATAAAGAAGACAATAAATAATAATAACATGAAAAGTTGAGAGTATATACTTCTTTAGATCTTTCAGGCCAGCTGAAGACCCAGGGTTGATATTCCGCAAGATTCGCGGGAAGTTCGCGAGAACCAGATATATAAGGACCTTCAAGACTTAATGGGAATATGAACCACTTATCGTCGCTAGAATGACGAGGACCTTGGTTAGTAGATGTATGGAAGTAAATATCCATCATAAGAGCATTGTTACCAGCGACCTTCTCTTTCTTCAAACGAACACCCCAACATGTATTATCCCTCTTCATAGGGACAATACTATAGTTTACAAAAAAGTTGTCCACAGTATAATCGCAAGAAACAATGGGGACATCTGTGAACAAAGGATTCTTTGGAGCTTTGGGGTAGCGAGTTCCTTTACCAGCACCACGAGAAGCATATTCAAGTAGTAATCTGATGAAATCCCCACCTAATTGGTATATTGCTCGCGAGAATCTCTCGTCAGAAATTATTTGATAAAACAGCGGAAGCTCAGGATCATAAAGAGGAATGGGAAGACCAGCTTCAAGTTGTCCTAGTGATACTATGATTTTCTCGCGAGAACATTGGTCATCAGTAAATAGTTTAAGGGAAAGTTCTGATTTAGAATCTTGATCTGGAATCAAAGATAAGTTAAAACCTTTAAGTCTAAGTTTCTCGCGCATTCCATTGAAGGCCTTCAAATTTTTAGCACAAGCAGCAACCATTTTTGAGTATGGGAATGAAAGAATAAATCACAGTTGTTATAGAAGCGCAATTCGCGGAAGAACGGTAAAAATTACAGAGAGAATACGGAGAGAAGAAAGAAGAAAGTAAAAGAGAAAAAGGAGAGGAATGAGAAGAGTATTTATAGAAGAAGAAATTTCTCGAAGAAGATGAAGGCAATTAATGCAAAGAAGAGACGTGGGTGGTCAGATCGCAGCGGTTACAGAAGACGTATCAAAAATTTATTAGAAGAAAAGATTCGTGAAAACAGCTGGCGAAGGATGAAGAAATCTGAAAAGATAAGCAATTATGGCATTTTAGATTCTCATATCTTCTCTTCTTCGCAGAAAAGACATGAGAAGAGGCAAGATGTAGTACCAGAATATCGCTACAATGCTATTCCCACGATATTAACAACATTTCTGCGAGAAGCCCAAACATTTCTACAAGTATTAACAACACTTTGACGAGATTGTCGCAAGATTCTTCAACAATATTTGGCGAGTGTCACAAAAGAGTGATGTAACGGTTAACGATTAAAGATATATGAAGAATAAGTCTGCTTCACGATGGTTATAAAGTTGGCGATGGTGAAGACTAAAGTTATGGCGATGAGATCGCTGAGTATATCCGAATTAAGGGGAAATCTTAGCTGTCTTCCACTATGTATTTTCCTATATAAAGGGTTCAACTAAATCCAGAAAAAGATGATGCAGTTTTGAGAGCTGAGAGAATTTTAAGGAGAGAGAAACTCCAGAAAGAAAGTTGTACTTCTGAGTTTTAATATTTCTTGTAAATCTTCCTGAAAGTGAATTAATAAAAGTGTTGTTGTTCATTCACAATTATGACTTAGTTTTCATAGATTCTTGACAAGGGTGTAGTGTAGGAAATCCTGCAACTACATTTCCCAACATTTCTGCTTCTCTTTATATGTATACATTTTTCTTAAATTGTGTTGGCTGTTGTATATCATTCTTTTCGCATCACGCCTCTGAGATGCATATGTCATTTGGATCTTCTTCAACCCAACAAGCAGGTAGTGTTTCTAGCGCCTAAATGTAGTTGCAGGAAATCCTACAACATACCCCTTATCATATCTTGATATTAGTTTCTAGATCTACATTTAAAAATGGTAGTAAAATTGCTATTTTTATAAGCGGACACCAAGATTTTTTTCATGGTTCGATCAATTTGATCTACATCCATGATTCTTCACTATGATTGTCAAAATTTACATTTGATTTTACATTTAATAATATTCATTCATGGAATTATAAATCTAGTTTTGGGGAAGAAGATGATAAAGAAAAATACATTCTTTCTCCTAAAATCTCCCTGCAAAATATCTCTCTATTCTAAAATTATCTCCCCCTTTTTCTCTCTCCTGCTCTTCTCTTTATATATGTATCTTCATGGTGGGTACAACTCGTATTCAACTCATATTTTCCATTTTTTAGGATTTTTTTTAATGCTCCTTGCAGGCTCTGTTATGCTCCTCGCAGGTTCTGCTATGCTCCTCGCGAGATCTGCTATCGTGCTCGCGAGATCTGCTATCGTGCTCGCAGGATCTGCTATCGTGCTCACGAGACTCTTCTATAACCACAAAATCTTCATTTCCTGCCTTGTGCTCGCGAGCATTCTCTCTAACTACAAAATCTTCACATCTTTCTCATGTTTTATGCTGTCGTTGTTTATTACGTCATTCTTTGAATTATTCTGCCACGCTCGTAGTGTGTTGTTGAAGAACTTACATAAATGTTGTTAATAATTTCGTAAGAATATTGTTGTGGAGATATTCTGATCCTACACAATCCTCAATTCTTTATTAAACCTTGTAGTTAGTCCCCTTACGACCATACCCATACCAATATAGTCGATCTTGACCAAGATTTCACCGAAATTTTTGTCCTCGGTGACTCGGTCTATGGTTGAGAAGAGTTTGTTTGGAGAAACAAGATTTGATCGAAAAACTTTCTGAGACCACCGAGATTCCACCGAGATGTGGTCTAAATCTTTCAGACACTACATTCATTGACCATATTATAGCCATAAGCATATTTTTTTGTTGATGGTTTCGAACAGTGGTTTATGGTTACATCCTTAACTCCTTAAGGAGTTATTTCTTACAATTACCGGGTTCAAAGCTTTCGTTTGAGTAATAATCTCTCTTTTAGCTATGATAAATCAGCATGACGTAAGCTAAGTTTTTTAATCATGCTTTCCCGGTCATGAAATTCAACCAAATTCACCCTTTTCTAAGCATAATCGAGCAATTGTTCATCCTATTATTCAATACATTTACTAGAATTACTAACCAAACCACCTTACTTGCTAAATCACTCACAAATAAACACAATTATATTCATAGATTTCAAGAACAAAAGACACTAGAAAAAGCAAGTTTAATTACATCCATAACAACTGAAAGATAACATATCACAACCACTATTGCATCGACTACTAACCAGCTCCATTACAACTTCTCTGTCAATACTAGCCAAAATTCAAGTTGTCAAGCAAAAAGATCTTCTGAAACTAAGAGCAGTTCCTATGGACTCAACAAACTTGAAGTTTGTTGATTTTTCTCCCATTATGGACTCACCAAACATGAAAAATGGATGTACAAACCAACAAATTTGTTGGTTTGTGGAGTGAGTTGGAACATGTAGCGCGCGCGTAAAGGAAGGTCGAGCGTTTGAATGAAAAACGCGGAGTTGGAAGCAAAAACGCCCCTTGCTTTTCTCTCTCCAAAACCCGGTTATTATATTTAGGTTATTTTTTATTATTTGTTTTATTAGTTAAATAATATGTGGGACCCAACCCTTATTAGTTTATATTAATAAAATCACTAGTGGGACCCAACTCTTATTAGTTTATATAAATAAAATCACTAGTGGGACCCTAAAAAATCAGATTTGTTCATTTTTCCTTGGTTTCCCATAGTGGAGAAACCTGTTTATTCATCCACATGGCTCAATAAAAAAATTAGTTTGTACATTGCCATAGGAACTGCCCTAAGCCTACCTTCAATGAACCTCCTAAGAATTCCAGTGTCACTCCACCGAATCCATCCGTTGAATTAACCAATCCCCATGGAATCTGTTTTTTCTCCTAGAACACCCCCAAAGACCAAACTCAAAAAAAAAAAAAAAAAAAAAAAAAACGAAACTTCTACATGATGATGGAAACAAAAAACTTTACCTCCTTACCATACTTAAGAAACACTAAGTAACATCAAAACCCTCACAAGGTTTCACGAAGATGTACCATAAATCTCTCAAAAATTAATCCACAAAACTCTTTTTTCGAAGCGTTTGATCATTCCTCTAGGACAATCACCAAAAATCGTCCTCACTGTTGCTACCAAGCTCATCCTTATCGTATTAGAAATCATGACCATCATCACTGCTTGAAGGAGAAACAGTTCCATAACCATTATCAGCATTTGTATCCCCTCTTCTTCTTTACTGTGAAGTTCTCCATCAACCTCCATCACAGGGTTACCATTAATATCCTGACCAGAATTCTCTTCTCCATCAGAATCTACATTTAAAGGCTCTGAAATGGTCCGAGAAAGTTTTCAAGGGTTCTTCTTCTCAGCAAGATAACATCTATACATCATATCCTCAACTTGTTTTTGTTTTTCTTTCTTTCTTTCAGCTTCCCTTGTTATCTCCTCAAAATCAAATGATGCATCACTGGTCTCCTCTTCATCTTCTTCTTGCTGTTGTTTTTTATCTTCACTGTCACTCTCAGTGGCACTCCTGGTTTTATTCTAAGAACATCTCCAATCTCTCATCATCTCACAACTCTCTCTTGCACGTCGAACATCAATTTCATCGTACTTCCTCAGCCATAAGTGAAATTCCTCATCATTCTTAATTCTTAACCGTTCAAATTCCTCTTGATCTATCTTTCAATCTATTTCCTAATTTAGAAAAGGAATTAATCTCTCTATCTCATAACTTGTTAAACTATCAATTGCCCTCTTTGCATGTTGCATTTCTGCCGAATCCGGTGGTGGATTATTGTTATTTCTGTTAGAGCATTGCTCGGTCGAACTCGCAAGTGTTGCTATCTCAAGCTTGTTGTCAAGTTTAGTTTCCAAAACTATAAGTCTTGATTTCTAGTCTACTTATAGCTAATTCTCGGATTAGGATAGAAAATGTAGTTGAGCATTAGATTTCACGGTTCATCGATTGAAGACGAAGAACTACTAAGGGGAGCTTGTGGAACATCATCAACAAAAGGTATTTGGATACTTGAACTCATCTATCACTCAAAAGTCTATCTACTCTATCTCCTATTTGAGACAAATGTAGTATAGCTATATAGACTTAAATTATACACATTTGATATTTCTAGATGAGTTCAACTCGCTTACATATTTCTCGAAGTATGTGTCGGTAAGCTTTCATTTTAACCAAGTTTTTATTATATTCTTGAAGAAAGTCAAAACATGATCATGTGAAAATCACCTTGTAACATCTTACATGATTTGTGTGAGACAATCATTTGATGTAGACTCGGAATGTTTCGTATTAATCATTCGATCACTTGAAAATTGCTTTGAAGCTAATAGTTTGTGTGAGACAGCTATTGTCGTCTTCCAAGAATGTTTAAATAGTTAAAATGAGAGTTTAGAACAATTGGATATAAGCATAGTTGTAGTTGCAGGATTTCCTACACTACACCCTTGTCAAGAATCTATGAAAACTAAGTCATAATTGTGAATGAACAACAACACTTTTATTAATTCACTTTCAGGAAGATTTACAAGAAATATTAAAACTCAGAAGTACAACTTTCTTTCTGGAGTTTCTCTCTCCTCAAAATTCTCTCAGCTCTCAAAAATGCATCATCTTTTTCTGGATTTAGTTGAACCCTTTATATAGGAAAATACATAGTGGAAGACAACTAAGATTTCCCCTTAATTCGGATCTACTCTGCGATCTCATCGCCATAAATTTAGTCTTCACCATCGCCAACTTTATAACCATCGTGAAGCAGACTTATTCTTCATATATCTTTAATCATTAACCGTTACATCACTCTTTTGTGACACTCGCCAAATGTTGTTGAAGAATCTTGCGACAATCTCGTCAAAGTGTTGTTAATACTTGTAGAAATGTTTGGGCTTCTCGCAGAAATGTTGTTAATATCGCGGGAATAGCGTTGTAGCGATATTCTGGTACTACAATAGTAAATGTACTTGCATATATGTAATCCAAGTCCGGGAACCATGGTATGCATACCCGTATGCGTACTGGTTGGTTTAATGAAAGTCCGGGAACCTTGTACGCATACCGGTACGCGTACTGGCATGAGGTTCATGTCCGAGAATTTCTGCTGAGGTTGGAGGTATGCATACCAGTTCGCGTACGGGCGAACCCAAATTCAGTACGGCCACTAAAGAATGCGTACCTGTTTGCATACCTAGTGGATAATGTAGGATCAGAATATTGTTACAACAATATTCCTGTGAAATAAACAACAGATCTGCGACACATCAATAATAAGCAACAGTTCTGCGATATATCAATGATATTCTGCGAAATATCTCAAGGTGACGTAAGAAATGACATGTTGGATGAAAACGACAGAAACATGAGAAGAGCGTGACATTTTTGCAATGAATTGGTTAAGCCTACGAAATATTAAGGCGGTGCCACCTGCGATTTATCGCAGGAACCTAGATCCGGAATTAAAGGGAATCTTAGCTGTAAATGAGCTGTTATGAGCTGTAATCCACTATGTAAATGTCTATATAAAGGAAATGAATAGTTCCAGAGAGGAGGGTGATTTTTGGAGAGTTAGGAAGATTTTTAGGAGAGAGAAAATCTTTATCAAGTGTTTTGTGTTCTTGATCTTTGTAAAATTCCTTAAGATCATATTAATGAAAAAGTGTCTTTAATCTTCAAGTTATGTCATAAATATTGATAAATTCTTGAATAGGGTGTAGTGTTGGAATTCCTGCAACTACATTTTGGCGCTAAACAGAGGATGAATAGTTGAAAATCATAGTAAAAATTAGGTAAAAGAAAGAAATTATTCAAGAGTTAGAAGAATATCAAGAAAATTGATGGAAGAAAAGATGGTTAAAGTCAAAGATAATCAAAATAAAGTGGAGTGTGATGTAATAACAAAGATGATGATAGATAAGTTCCATGAAGATATTAGAGGAAGGATACACAAGCGAGATTTTGAAGGATATAAAATCATGTTGGAAAAGGAAGCATCACCGCTAAAATATTGGGAAAAACAGAAGATCATATTCACGGCAGTAGAAATTCCGAAAGAAAATTTAAGTCATACATCTCCATTGGTGATCACAGTGTCTGTTGTACCAAAAAGAAAAGAGAAATCAATAAAATATACAGAAGAGTGTGCTGTAAATAGGATTCTGGTGGACGCATGAAGTTTTGTGGATATAATGTTTTACCACACATTCAAGAAAATGGGATACAAAGATGAAGAAATGCTTAGTCCATCATATCATGTTCATGGATTTGGAAAATCTCTAACAAAACCTAAAGGTGAAATTATAGTGCGAATTCCGCTGGGGAAAATAGAAACGCAGATAACTTTGTGTGTAGTGGACGTGAAATCACCATATAATATGATGTTGGGAAGACCATGGATACATGCAATCAAGGCTGTATCATCAACTCTACATCAGTGCATAAAATTTCCTATGCCTAGCGGAATTGGCGAGATTAGAGGAGATACAGATTGTGCAGCGTTGTGTTTCCAGAATGAAGTAAAGAATTGTGAAAATCAAATTCAATGGCGAAAACAGCGCAGAAAAATGAGGAAAGAAGAAAAGAAAGAAGAAGAATTCAAGATTTACATGATAAGATCAGAAAAAGGAAAAGGAATATTTAACGATGTATCGCAAGAAAGTGATGAACCAGCAGAGGTAATAAAAACACCAACACCAATGGGAGAACATGAAGACAGTTATATTGCAGCAGAACCCACAAAAGAAGTAAATGTTGGCAGTGAAGAAGACCCAAAAATACTGAAAATTGGAACTAAGATGGATGTGGAGGAAGAAGAGCAATACAGGGACATTTTTGCGTGGAATATGGACGAGATGCCTGGAATAGATCCATCTGTTGCGTGCCACAGATTGGAGATTAACAAAAATGTCAGACCATTCAAACAAATAATAAGAAAGATTGCGACTACTTATCATGCCAAGATAGAAGAAGAATTGCAGAAGATGATAGACGCAAGAATTATAAGGCAAGCAAAATATCCAGAATGGATCGCCAACATGGTAGTAGTTCCTAAGAAAAATAAGGGGATAAGAATTTGCATTGATTTCACTGATCTAAATAAAGCATGTCCCAAAGATAGTTTTCCCTTGCCGGATATTCCGGTGGTGGAATCACGCGAGAAATGATCGAATATCTTCGTTAGATAGATACAAGGGCTATAATCAAATCCCACTTGCGGAAGAAGATCAAGAACATACTGCATTCTTTGCTCCCAGAGGACTATATTGCTACACAAAGATGCCTTTTGAATTACGAAATGCAGGAGCAACTTACCAAAGGATGGTGGAAAAGGTGTTCGCGAAATAGATACATAAAACTTTAGAGGTATATGTGGATGATATGTTGGTAAAAAGCAAAGAAGCTAAAAATCATGTGCAGGACTTAAGGGAAATTTTTGATCAGATGCGGCTTTTTAATATCAAAGTAAATCCTGAGAAATGTACTTTCGGAGTAGCATCTGGGAAATTCTTGGGATATATTGTGTTAAAAGAAGGAATACAAGTTGATCCTGAAAAGGTACAAGCAGTTCGAGATATGCCAACTCCAGCAACAATAAAAGATGTGCAAAAATTGAATGGACTTTTAGCCTCACTAGGAAGATTTATTTCGCGATCATCAGATAAATGCAAGCATTTCTTCAACATACTAAAGAAGGGAACAAAATTTAAATGGACAGATGAATGTGAGAAAGCTTTTCAAGGAATTAAAGAATATTTGATGAATATATCCATTTTACAGAAGGCTGAACCAGGAGAAGAATTGCTGATATATCTTGCGACAACTCCACATGCTTTAAGCGCAGTACTATTGCGAAATTACGCAGGAGTTGAAAAACCTATTTACTACATCAGCAAAACATTTAATGCTGCGAAGAAAAATTATTCGAAGATTGAAAAGCTAATTTTGGCATTAGTTTATGCGGCTTCTAAGCTTCGCATATATTTCCAAGCGCATAAAATCAAAGTATTAACAAAAGTACCAATCGAGTCAGTAATGAAAAATTCAAAAAGATCAGGCAGAGTTGAAAGATGGAACGCACAAGTGGGGCATTTTGAAATCCATAGCGGCACAGCTTGTCGCTCGCTTGCCTAGTATGTAATTTTTAACTTTGTAATTATTAAGATTGAAAATGCTTTTCTTTTCATATTAGCACAATTGCTCAAGGTGGTGCATAAACTTATTTTTGTCCCTGCATAAGGTTATGCAGGAACCTATACAGCAACTAAGGCTTAAAAAATTATGCAATTTTATCTTCGCCAAAATCTCAAATTGTCGCAGAATTTCTCGCAGAATTTCCTTTGGAGGATGATGAAGCTGTAGAAGACATGATGGATATAGAAGAGGAATATGGGGATCCAAGAGATCTTTTAACAGAACCAAATAGGTGGGAGATATTAGTAGATGGATCATCCAATGGAGAAGGAAATGGAGTGGGAGCCATTTTTATTTCGCCAGAAGGCGCAAAAATGGCATTTGCATTTCGACTGGAATTTGAATCTACCAATAATGAGACAGAATATGAGGCTGTAGTGCATGCTCTAAGATTTGCGATAGAAATGAAGGTGGAGAATGCAAGAATTACCAGTGATTCACAGTTGATTATTCGGCAAATTTAAGGGGAATATGCAACTAACGATATATCTTTGAAAAAATATAAGAAACTTGTTGAAGAATTATCTGCGAAAATTCCAAAACTCAAATGGAGGCATATTTCAAGAAGAGATAACAGGCTTGCAGATGCTTTTGCGTTTATATCAAGTATGATGGTAGATCCGACTGCGAGAAATATAAAAATACAAACACTCATAGCACCATCAATTAATAAAGAAGAAGAAGAGGAAGCTGAGGAAATGGTAATAGAAAATAATGGCGAAGAATCAAGTCGAATTATCGCAGATTAGCGTGCGGAAATTCACGCATATCTAGCAAGGGGGGAGATTCCAAGGAACAGATTAGAAGCACATAAATTAAAAAGTAGAGCAACAAATTATGAGTTAAGAGATGGGGTATTATATCGAAAATCTTTAAATGGGCCTTCCCTCAGATGTTTGACACAAGAAGAAGGAAAGCAAATATTAAAAATGTTACATAGTGGGGATGCTGGTAATCACAGCGGCGGAAGATCTTTAGCATACAGAACTAAAATGCAAGGTTATTATTGGCCATATAGGCATGAAGATGCAAAGAATTTATCAATAAGTTGCGAGGAATGTCAGAGATTCGCAAAAAGAATATATGCACCAGGTGAAACATTAACATCCTCAAAGAATGTTTGGCCATTTGGAAAGGGGGGTTTAGATATTGTGGGACCATTTGTACCGGGAACATGGCAAAAGAGATACTTGATTGTCGCAACAGATTACTTCACAAAGTGGGCGGAAGTTAAAGCAGTACAACATATTCGTGATAAGGACATTTTCATATTTATATTTGAAAATATCATTTGCAGATTCGGAATTCCAGCGCAATTGGTGTCATATAATGAAAAACAATTTGAATGACAAAATATAGAGATGTTACTTAATGCATTCAAGATAAAGTGCGGAAAATAGACTCCTTTATACCCACATGCCAATGGTCAAGCTGAAGCAACTAACAAAACAATCGCAGATATTCTCAAAAAGAAGTTAGAAGGGCATCATAGAACGTGGTGTCAACAAGTTCATAATGCAGTTTGGGCTTATAATACAACACGAAGAGAAGCAACCGGGGAATCTCCTTTTTGTTTAACATATGGGGTTGAGGCAGTATTACCAACAAAAGTTGCTATTCCTACAACAAAAAGAGAAGCTTGGGAAAAGAATCTTAGTGCTGGTATGATTCTAGACAAACTTGATGATATAGAAGATAAGAGAGAAAAGGCATTACAACAAATGGAAAACTACCATCGCAGATTAGCTCGTGAATATAATAAACGAGTAAAGAAGCGTGAGTTCCAAGTTGGAGATCTAGTTCTGCGAGAAACACCAGAATATCAGCGAGAAAATGGAGGAAAATTAGCGAAAAAATGGGATGGGCCATATATCATCAAAGAAATAGTTGGAACTGGAGCATATAAATTAATGGATCCAGAAGGAAGAGACATGGGTCAAAGACTTGGCAGACCATGGAATAGACAATATCTAAGAAAATATTATCAATAAAGGTTTGAAAGACTAGAATGAATGGATTACACGCAAGAAATTATGAGAGAATAAAAGAGATGTTTTGCAAGAACAAAGTTGGCTAAATATAAAAGCTATTTTCCGCAATAATTTGCGGAATAATTAAGAATTTTAATGCAAATGCATAAGATGCGCGAAAATTGCCTAAAAACATATAAGAATGGGACGAACTTTTATGTCGTACACCTTAGTTCGCGGATTCTATTCCGTAAGAGGAAATGTCCTTAAAGTGCGTCATAAGGGGGGTATCTCTTTGCATGGCTATGGGAAAGGCTATACCGGGCTTTGGAACCTAGTCATGGAGATTTGGGATTATAGAAAATCCATCCGGGAGAGATAACTTGGATTCCCAACTATATAAGGTTATACCCTGGTTGGGCGCCCGAGAGTTTCTCCTAAGGAATGCAACGTATGATCAAGGCGCTGAGGTACACGGTTGAGCTGTGGGTGCCCGGGATGGATGAACCTACCCTGGCCATCCACGGAAAGTCTTGGCTTACGATGTTTTCGGCCTAAATAAAACCCCACTTAGGGTGCAGTCTTGTAACTATAAGCCATATAAGGCATAAAGGACAAGGATGCGAAAACAACTGGTTGTTGGTAGAACCGGATGGGAAAGTGCTAGTCTTGTATGGACGATGTATAATCCTTGAAGGGTCAACCGGTGGGAGAGATAAGGGCGATACCCTCCATTAGGGAGCTGTGTAACAAAAAAAACGGCAATGTCATGGGACTTTATATTCGCAAGAATATTTAGGCCCGTCATATTGCCGCGTAACTGGTCAAAAAGCCTAACGAGATAAGTTAAGATGAGATCAATGGGTTTTTGCGATAAGATCAAAAGATGAAATAAATGAAATTAATAATAAGAGGATATAAATCGCAAAGACATCCTGCGATTTCATCGCAAAGACGGCAATGTCATAAGTCTTAAAAAGCAAAGAGAGATTAATCTCACAAGGTGGCTTAGATTTATCATATTGTCGCAAAGATTAAAATTAAATGATAAGGCAAGATCAATGGATTATTACATGTAAAAGTAAGAATGTCCTGCGATCTTGTCACATAAAAGTGGCATAATAAGACCTTTAACTAGGAAGGAAAAATAAGACCACAAGAGAGGTTATATCTGCAAAGCATATAACAGATTTTTCGCAGCGTTGATTGGGATAATTCATCTATCATATTGCAGATTGATAACAAGAGGCAAGTATGGGATTTTCTTACAAGGGTAACAAATTCAATACTTCACAAGGAAGATTATGAGGGGCAAATATGGGGATTATAAAAGAATATTTTCTTATCTTCCTTGAGAAGAATTAAAAAAAAAAAAAAAAAAAAAAAATGTTACAAGAATTTATGAAGATTGGATTCAGATTTAATAAAAATATATAATCAGAAGACGATGATGGGGTTACAAAAACTGCAATGTTTCGCAAAAAAGATTCAGAAATTACAATCATTTGCAGGACAAGGAAAAGAACAAGATATTTCGCAAGAATATAGAACTTCAGAGAATATTCTTCCTTAATTTTATCATTCTTGCTCGTTACTATTATCTTCATCATTTGACACCTTTTTAGGTTTGATTTCTCCATCACCCAGTGATTGTTTTGTGAGGAGAATTATGTTCTTCTGATTCTTTATGAGGATTTTCTTGATATTCTCCATCATTGAGAGGGTTCCCTTCTTCTTCTATTTCTTTAGGTGGGTTTTGTTCATCCTCAGAAAAATCTTCTTCTTCATTACTTGAATAATTTAGATCTTCATTTATGGGATGGGGAACTTCGTTATTATCTATCTCCAAGGGTTTGATCTTCATAGGAGGTAAAGAATGAGAGAATAGAACATTGTTTACAAAAACTTCAGCGCCTAAATGAGCCTTGCGGAGGCAATTCTTTTCCCGGTTTCTGATCTCTATATATTTGAAATATTCAAGATAATCAAACCTTCTAAATGCTCTGTTGTGAGAGTTGGAAAGCGCGGTATTTTTTTTGCGAAGTTTGGCTAACTTCATAGACAGATCAGAGATAGAAACTTGAAGATGTTTCTCAGATTCTTCGAAAGAAAAATTGCATATTAGATGGAATTCTCGCGAAAAATAAGATGGGAAGATATAATGAAGTAATTAATAGATGAGGAAGTCAAAATGACTACCTTCCTTTTGTGAAGATAAAGTATGAATTATGTTAAAGAAGCAACTCTTCCATCGATTCATAGCATCATCAAAATTATCCCCAACCTTACCTTTCAAACGAGATTTTATACTTTTTTCACAATTGCGAAGATAAGCATTTTCTTCTTTCAATCGAGTACAATCATCTTTGAGATTGTTGACTTTTACACTTTGAGATAACCTACCCTTTATAAGTTTCTCTTGTTCAGCAGCAGATGATTTAGTTATCTTTTTAAGTTCATCTTTCAATGCACAAAGGGATTGCTCTTGCTCCTTACACAACTTTTGAAGATTGCCTAATTGCTACGAATAAATCCTTGTTGTATCCACAAAGCTACGTTTCTCTTGGGATAAAGTTTTGTTTTCGTCTGATAATGATTTCACCCTCAAATTAGTCTGATTTAGCGAATATAAAAGTTGAGTGGCTTCATTACTTAGGCGATCTCGTTCACAAATTAGCTGATTATTCTCATTCTTAAGATTATTTATCTCGTCAATTGAATATGCTTGAAGAGTACTCAATCTATCAAATTGATTTTTCCAAGACTCTTTTCCAATGCGGGTCTCATCAGCGATTGTTTCCCATTCAAGTATCTTCAATAATTGGTTATGTTTTGAAGCTAAATATGCGACAACAAATAAATAAAGAAAAATTGAGTACATAGAAAATAAAGAATTACTGAGGCAAAAACAGAGGCAAGAAAATTATACCTTTCAGATCATCATTTCGTCTGCGAAGAATTTCAGCAGTCTAATCTAATTCAGAATTGCGAAGCTTATGATCGAGAAGTTCACATTCTAAAGTTTTTGCTTGAAGATTTTTCTTCAAGGTTTCAATTTCACTTTCTAAAGCAGTTAGCTTAGACGAAGAACCGCAGGATGCAAGATGCTTACTTAAAATCATACAAATATCTTGTCTCGCAGGGTCTGTGGAAGATTTCATAGCATCATTTAAAACTTCAGATAACATTTGAAAAGAAGCTTCAACCCCTGTTGCTATTTCTTGAGAAGAAGGAAGAGAAGTAGAGGTTTTGGCAACAATAACTTGAAGATTAGAATCATTCGCGGTAGTAGGAGTAGAAGAAGGAACTTGGTTAGTCGCAATTACAGTCTCATTCGTCGCAACATCTTTCATTGCAACTTCACTCATCACGACTTCATTCACCGCAGTTTCATTTACCGTAGCTTCATTCACCGAAGTTTCATTTACCATGGTTTCATTCACCACAGTTTCATTAATCGCAGGATCACTGGCTGCTGATTTATTCACTTTAGTTCCAGCTTTTAAAGGTTCATTCATCGTAACTTTTGAAATATTGATGGAAATATTAGCATCAATAGTTTCGTTTGGAATTGATGAAGAAGTAGTGTTGGTGTTAATATTAGAATTTACACGATGAGAAGGAGAAGATTTATCTTGCGGCGGAACGGGGTCTGCAGGTAAAAATTCAAGAATATCCACTTCATCTGAAAGAGATTTAACTTAACGAGAACGCTTAAGAGGTTTAGAAATATTCTCTTCAATCTGCAAATAATAATTTAGATAAGAAACAGAGGCAACAATATTGTTATTTCAAAGAAATAAATATTTCTTACTACCTTATCATTCTCAGATCTTTTTGTCTTCCTAACACGCCTTTTCTGAGAACCCTTAGGGTTAGGGTTTTTGATAGTAATTTTAGTCTGAGAAGTGGTATTACTGAAAAAGATGATAAAATATGGGGATTATGAAGAAAATTGGGCGATAAAGATAGCATAACATGAACAAAATAAGATCCAAGATAAGAACATACCTTTGAGTCTCCATTAGAGCAAAGAACGGGAAGGATACCAGAAAGAAAAAGTTAGACAAAAAATAAAGGAAAAGTTGAAGAGAAAAGAGAAGGTGAAAGAAGAAAGAAATACTCTCGAGTGGAACCTTTATTTATAGATGAAGGATGGGTAACCGGGTTAATCGGTAAAGATTTACGCGTGTCGTAGTGAATAAGCAGTAAAGTAGGGAACTTTTTCGGGTAAAAAGTAAGGAGTTGCGGCAAATCAAGAAACTTAAGTTCTCATGATCTTTATCTTCTTCGCAGAAAAAGATATGAGAAGAGGCAAGATGTAGGATCAGAATATTGTTACAACAATATTCATGTGAAATAAACAACAGATCTGCGACACATCAATAATAAGCAACAGTTCTGCGATATATCAATGATATTTTGCGAAATATCTCAAGGTGACGTAAGAAATGACATGTTGGATGAAAACGACAGAAACATGAGAAGAGCATGACATTTTTGCGATGAATTGATTAAGCCTACGAAATATTAAGGCGGTGCCACCTGCGATTTATCGCAGGAACTTAGATCCGGAATTATAGGGAATCTTAGCTGTAAATGAGCTGTCATGAGCTGTAATCCACTATGTAAATGTCTATATAAAGGAAATGAATAGTTCCAGAGAGGAGGGTTATTTTTGGAGAGTTAGGAAGATTTTTAGGAGAGAGAAAATCTTTATCAAGTGTTTTGTGTTCTTGATCTTTGTAAAATTCCTTAAGATCATATTAATGAAAAAGTGTCTTTAATCTTCAAGTTATGTCATAAATATTGATAAATTCTTGAATAGGGTGTATTGTGGGAATTCCTGCAACTACAGATAATGTTCTAAAATCGGTTTGTTCATGAAATAATGTATATTTATATAATAAGGAATGCAATCTTTTACAAACCGTGGCTATAATTTTCATGACTTGATTCGTCTGAATCAAAATTGATTTTGTTTCAATTGTTTCTCGTATACTTCTATGAGAATATAAAAAATTGAACAACTCTAGAACTAGTTTCATTTGAGTCATTTGAACTAGTTATGGTTAAGATGAATATGGTTGATATGAAAATGTTCATATGGCTAACTTCGGTTAACTATTATTAAGCCAAATAGGAGTACATTTTTAGGTACGGTTACCCATATCTAAATTAAGTCACTTTTCATTTGTGTATAACAAGCTAAGTTCGATCTAACAGTTGAAAGATATTAGCTTGAGTCTAATCAGGTTTTCATATAACGGTGAATATTGAATGCTTTGTTACCAAGGTAACATTGATTGCAAACCCTGATTTGAGACTATATAAAGGAGAACTATTGAAACTGGGAAACCTAATCCCCACACCTCATGTGTGATACAAGTTGCGACTAGAGTCGATTCTCCTTTAACCTTAGGTTTTTCACGAAACCTGTAGGTTAACGACTTGAAGACTTCATTGGGATTGTGAAGCCAGACCCAACTATTTTCTCTGTAGTTACGTGTTCTGATCTTGTTGTTTTCTATCGTGATTGAGTACTATCTTCTCTAAGATTTTCTCGAGATTTAATCTCCGATAGGCCAGATAAAAATTAGTCACAAACATCTTCGTCTCATCTTTTGTGATTCCACAATTTCTTGTTTCGCTACCATATGATTAATATTATTGTGAGGTGATTGATATTTTTAGGATGTTCTTTAGGAATATAAGTCCGGTATTTCAATTGGTTTTTTTTACCTTGATTTATCAAATGACGGAACAAAACTCATAGGTTTATCTGTGGGAGACAGATTTATCTATACAATAGAATTTTCTGTGGGATATATATTTGTTTATCAAGTCTTAGACTTTGGGTTGTAGCAACTCTTAGTTGTGGGTGAGATCAGCTAAGGGAATCAAGTACGTAGAGTCCTGCTGGGTTTCAGAGACGTAAAGAGTGCAACTATATCTTGATCAGTGTGAGATCGGTTAGGGCTCAACTGGATTCCAGTCCGAAGTTAACTTGGAGTAAGCTAGTGTCTGAAGCGTCTTAATACAGTATGGTGTTCAAATATGGACTGGTCCCGGGGTTTTTATGCATTTGCGGTTTCATCGTTAACAAAATTTTGGTGTCTGTCTTTTTTACATTATATTTGTTTATATAATTGAAATATCACAGGTTGTGCGTAAGTTCAATAAATTTGGAATCCAACCTTTGGTTGTTGATTAAATTGATTGACACTTGGATATTGGTTTTTGATACCGTCCAAGTTATTTCTTATATTCAATCGGGCTCGCAAATTCCTATATGTTTGATTGCGGATTGAATTGAGAAATAGAGATATAACTCTTGGATATATTTCCATTGATTTAGTCTGACTGTCTAGTTGATTCTCTTTGAATTATATTGGAGTTGTCCATACAGATTGCTAAGAGAAATATTGGGTGTGGTTGTTGTACCCCCGCTTTTTCAGTTTCGATTCACCAGATTATTCTCATTCTCTTCCATTGTTTCTCTTTTAATTTTCGATGATCTCTTTCCTTCTTTGGGTATAATTTTGGTTATCTCCCTTTCTCCCTTAAATAGTGTCGGTAGATTAACCATAAATGTCCATTTATAGCGCATGGTTAAACATCGTGTCTTCTGGCATACCACACTAATTCAATTTCATACGTATTTTTTCAAAGTCCATCATTACTCCTCATCTAATCCTATTGTCAAAACGTATCTAGACCTATCCTATCGATTAGATTCCCACGACGTTGTCATTAAGAGGGGAACTAATGCATATCTACCTTGCATGGTCACTTATGTTGCACTAATAATCGTTTTTGAGTGTTTTCAGATACAAAGTTCGCAGCACCTGTTTAGAGGCACTATGATCTGCTATGGCTCACACGTTAGGAACAAGTGTTAGAGCATTGGTGTCACACGACCAGTCTTTCCCACTTATCCCATCATCACTAACCGTCCATGACTTCCTGACACGTTCTTGTGATGGCGCATTGTGCGATGCACGCCGTAAACCGCCAGACCAATACCCCAGTATGTATCCCCCAGTTTGTGACATGATTGATGTCTTGAGCGCATGGATCGTGGGACCCACATAAAGTAGCATGTAATGCTAGACTAAATAACTATGTTATTTAGGAAGTTGATACTTGTGAAGTATCATATGTATACTATGCAGGTACTGTATCGAGTATATTAAGCATGTATGAAGCATCGATGTTTGAGCGTCTCAAAATAACCTCATGTCCAGCTTACTTCATTCGATGGTTTGGAGGTTTCGCAAACAAGTCCTCCCTAAGCCGACCACATGGTTTGGTAGAGTGATGGATGGTGATCACCATGACTCTGCACTGAACAATTAACTCCTGACCAAGGCTGTATAACTAAGCCGGTGAAGTTGGACGGACGAGATGATCTTTGAGACACTCATCTGCGACCATTGATGGAATTATGGTTTATAAAGAGGTGCGCATGCATCACTTTTCATCTTGGTTGAATCCAAGCTTGGGACACAATTTTGGATAGGACGATCGTGCATGCGTGTAGATGGCATGAGGGTGTAGGCGCCCATACCTCATTGTCTCATGAAAGTGTGATCTGAGCCACTCAATTCTTCCGGCGAAGTTGAGTGGTCGAGATCAATTTGCGACAGAAAAATGGTGCCGCAAAAGCCGCACATCATGCCATCTTCGGGCGCGCGTTCCAAGACGACCAGGGTTGGTCGGTCCTGGATGATAGACCCAGCGTGTATTTGGTAGGCTGGAGTTCACGTCCATACCCTGACATCCCATAGAAACATGATCTAAGACACTCGATTTTTCTGGCGAAATCGAGTGGTCAAGATGAGTTTGCAGCTTGGGAGGTGCGACCACACTTGTTTTGGGCCCGCGAATTGAGACATATAGCCAAGTTCAGTCTTGGCCGGTTGGGTGTGGAGATAGGTGGGCTGACAGTTATCGTGTTGATACTTACCGGACCTGCTTAGCCTATTCCGGGACCCTCCATCCGCTCAGGAGAAGATGGACGTTCGTGATCGCGAGACAAACCCTAGTTAGGGTATTGCCGGCCGTGTGTCATACCCGATTTTGGGCATGCGAATCGAGGTGACCAACTATACTTGGTCCTGACCGATCAGTCAGGTATGCAGGTGGGCTCACGGTGGTTGTTTTGACATGATCTGGGCCCTCTGAATCTACATCTACATCCTCCATCTATACATGCGAAGATGGATGGTTGAGACTGTTTTGCGACACATGTAATGTGCCGCAAACCTAACTTAGGGTTTTCCGTCCATTCTGTCATGGTTTGGACGTTTTGGAAAGTTGTGCCAATCTTTTGGGGAGATCGACCATGCGGGCCCGCGTTGGTTCGGCATCGAATATTCCACACCTGCTTGGGGGTTATGGAATCGATCTGGGCCATCCAATCATGCTGGTGAAGTTGGATGGTCGTGATCATATCCAGACTGATACGGTCAGTCTGGATGCTCCATCGGGCTAGTATAACACACCGAGAGTTACTCAATCGGGCTAGTATAACACACCGAGAGTTGCACCATGTACGAGTATTTCTTACATGTTTCATTATAATTCTTGGAGATTCGTGTTGCTCTATGAAGAGAAACACTCAGTCGTCATGCCGCACTAATAATGAGTACAGGAAATACAAGGCTGGTTAAGCATTAATTAATAATGTTGTAAATTCACAGGGTATATGGGATTGTTGCTACATGCTCCAACCTGGATGAATTTCGTGTATTTTATTCACAGAATGGGATTGTTGCCACATGCTGCATTCTAGGTGAATTATTAAAGTGAAGGAGTATCCATCACTTATTAATGGCCTTATCTTTTACAAGATGTTAGCGCATAATCTTTGGCTTTTACAATTTTAACCTTAAATGAAAATCCACCATCAACATTAAGTCCCCTTCCTGGCACATAATGGTTACATTATTGTGGGGTAGGCATATGATGGTGAATGTAGGACCAGAATATCGCCACAACGATATTCTGGCGATGAAAAAAACACTTCTGCGAGAAGCCCAAACATTTCTACAAGTATTAACAACACTTTGACGAGAACGTCGCAAGATTCTCCAATGACATTTGGCGAGTGTCACAAAAGAATGATATAATGGTTAACGATTGAAGATATATGAAGAATAAGTCTGCTTCACGATGGTTATAAAGTTGGCGATGGTGAAGACTAAAGTTATGGCGATGAGATCGCAGAGTAGATCCGAATTAAGGGGAAATCTTAGCTGTCTTCCACTATTTCCTATATAAAGGGTTTGACTAAATCCAGAAAATGATGATGTACTTTTGAGAGCTGAGAGAATTTTGAGGAGAGAGAAACTCCAGAAAGAATGTTGTACTTCTGAGTTTTGATATTTCTTGTAAATCTTCCTGAAAGTGAATTAATAAAAGTGTTGTTGTTCATCCACAATTATAACTTAGTTTTCATAGATTCTTGACAAGGGTGTAGTGTGGGAAATCCTGCAACTACATTTTGGCGCCCGAAACAGGGATTGAATTAACGAAAATAGAAGAAAAAGCGAAGAAGAAGATAAAAATTGTTCAAGATTAAGGAAATCATTAAGTAAATCGGTGAGAAAATCGAAGGAAGAATGATCAGAATCAAAAAGAATTGTAGAAAATTGAAAGGTGATGTAATAACAAAAGAAATGATTGATAGATTTCATGAAAATATCAAGGGAAGGATACATAAACGAGATTTTGAAGGAAGGAAGATTATGACAGTGGAGAAGGTATCATCATTGAAAGATTGGGAAAAACAAGAAATCACGTTTACAGCAGCAGAAATACCAGAAGAAGATTTAAGTCATACATCTCCATTTGTGGTCACAGTAACTACTATACCAATGAGAAAGGAGAAATCGATAAAATATGAAGAAGAATGGGCTATGAATAGAACTTTAGTAGACACATGAAGTTCTGTAGACATGATATTTTATCATACCTTCAAGAAGATGGGATATAAGGATGAAGAAATGTCTCATTCAACATATTATGTTCATGGATTTGGAAAGTCTATAACAAAACCTAAAGGCGAGATAATGGTACGAATTCCACAAGGAGAAATTGAAACACAAATATCATTATGTGTGGTAGATGTGGAATCGCCGTACAATATGATACTGGGAAGACCGTGGATACATGCAATCAAGGCTGTGGCGTCAAAATTACATCAATGTATTAAATTTCCTATGCCTAGTGGAATTGGAGAAATTAGAGGAGATGTGAATTTCGCGAGATTGTGCTACCAAATTGAAGTAAGAAATTGTGAAGAACGTCGAAAGCTGCAAAAAGATCGCAGAAAATTGAACAGAGAAGCAAAGAAAGAAGAGGAATATAAAATTTACATGATAAGGGCAAAAGAAGGAAAAGGGATACCAAGTGAAGTTTCGCGGGAAGAAGATGAATTCGTGAGAGAAATGAAAACTCCAACACCAATGGGAAAACCTGAAGCTAGTTACACCGCAGTAAATCCAACAAAGAAAATAAATATCGGGAGCGAGGAAGAGCCTAAAATACTGAAAATTGGGACTAAAATGGAGGAAGACGAAGAAGAAAGAATAATAAATCTCTTGCGAGAATACAAAGACATCTTCCCATGGAGTATGGATGAGATGCCAGGGATAGACCCTTCAGTAGCATGTCATAAATTAGAGATCAACAAAGATGTGAGACCATTTAAACAAAGAATCAGAAAAATTGCAACAACATACCATTCTCAAATAGAAGAAGAGCTACAAAAAATGCTTGATGCAGGAATTATAAGGCAAGCAAAATATCCAGATTGGATTGCAAATATGGTGGTGGTTCCAAAGAAAAATAAAGGGATAAGAATTTGCATAGACTTTACTGATTTAAACAAAGCTTGTCCTAAAGATAGTTTTCCATTACCAGATATTCCACAAATGGTTGAATCAGCAGCGGGAAATGATAGAATATCTTCATTAGACGGATATAAAGGATATAATCAAATTCCCCTCGCAGAAGAAGATCAAGAGCATACAGCATTTTTTTGCTCCAAGAGGGTTATATTGCTATACAAAGATGCCTTTTGGCTTACGAAATGCTGGTGCAACATACCAAAGAATGGTGGAGAAAGTGTTCGAAAAATGGATACATAAAACATTAGAAGTTTACGTGGATGACATGTTGATTAAAAGCAAAGAATCTAAAAATCATGTACAGGATTTGAAAGAGATTTTCGATCAAATGCGACAATTCAACATCAAAGTGAACCCGGAAAAATGTACTTTTGGAGTAGCTTCAGGGAAATTTTTGGGTTATATTGTATCAAAAGAAGGAATACAAGTTGATCCAGAAAAGGTACAAGCAGTTCGCGATATGCCAACATCAGCGACAGTTAAAGATGTGCAAAAACTGAATGGACTCTTAGCCTCGCTGGGAAGGTTTATTTCCCGATCATCAGACAAGTGCAAAAAAAATTTCGATATACTCAAGAAGGGAACAAAATTTAAACGGACAGATGAGTGTGAAAAGGCTTTTCAAGGAATTAAAGAACAACTGATGAACATATCTATTTTACAAAAGGCTGAACCAGGAGAAGAGCTATTGATCTATCTTGCGACAACCACATACGCACTAAGTGACGTGTTACTGCGAGTAGAGGCGGGGGTGGAAAATCCAATTTATTATATCAGCAAAACATTTAATTCAGCAGAGAAAAATTATTCGAAGATTGAGAAACTAATTCTAGCATTGGTACACGCAACTTTTAAGCTTCGAATTTACTTCCAAGCGCATAAGGTCAAAGTGTTAACGAGAGTGCCAATTGAATCGGTGATGAAAAATTAAAAAAGATCAGGCAGAGTTGAGAGATGCAATGCGCAAGTAGGGCACTTTGATATTCAATATGAAATTCTATCCTCGCCAAAATCACAAGTTATCGCAGATTTCTTAGCTGAATTTCCTTTAGAAGATGACGAAGTTGTAGAAGAAATGATGGATATAGACGAAGAACATGGGGACCCAAAAGAGCTATTAACAGAACCTGACAGATGGGAAATATTAGTGGATGGATCGTCAAATGGAGAAGGAAATGGGATTGGAGTTGTTTTCATTTCACCAGAAGGAGAAAAAACAGCTTTTTCGTTTCGATAAGAATTTGCATCTACTAATAATGAGATAGAATATGAAGTTGTAATCCATGCATTAAAGTTTGGGATAGAAATGAAGTTGGAAAATGCTAGAATAACTAGCGATTCACAATTGGTTATTCGCCAGATAAAGGGAGATTATACTACAAATGAACCATCTTTGAAGAAGTACAAAAAACTTGTTGAAGAATTGTCTACGAGGATTCCAAAAATAAAATGGAGACACATATCAAGGAAAGATAATAGGCTTGCAGATGCTTTTGCTTTCATATCAATTATGATGAAGAACCCACTTGCGAGATGCATAAAAATTCAAACACTTTTACAACCGGCAATAAACAAAGAGGAACAAGAGGTAGATGTAATGATGGTACAACCTGGCGAGGAAAAAATAGGGAATAATGCGACAGATTGGCGAGCAGATCTTCATGCTTATTTGGCGAGAGGAGAAATCCCCAGAAATCGATTAGAAGCACATAAATTAAAAAGTAGAGCAACCAATTATGAATTAAGATATGGGATATTATATCACAAATCTTTTAGTGGACCATCGCTAAGATGTTTGACGAGAGAAGAAGGGCAAAAGGTGCTAAAAATGTTGCATAGTGGTGATGCTGGTAATCACACCGGGGGTAGATCTTTAGCATATAAAACAAAGATGCAGGGTTATTATTGGCCATATATGCATGAGGATTCAAAGCAACTCTCAAGGCGTTGTGAAGATTTTCAGCGATTTGGGAAAAAGATACATGCACCAGGAGCACCATTATCATCTTCATCAAGCGTATGGACATTTGGAAAATGGGGATTGGATATTGTGAGACCATTTGTACCTGAGTCTGGACAGAGAAGATATCTGATTGTTGCAACAGATTATTTCACAAAATGGGGAGAATTAAAGGCAGTACAACATATTCGCGATAAAGATATTTTTACATTCATCTTTGAAAATATAATCTGCATATTTGGAATTCCAGCACAATTAGTATCTGATAATGGAAAGAAATTTGAGGGACATAATATAGAATTGTTAGTCAATGCATTTAAGATAAAATGTGGAAAATCTACTCCTTTATACCCGCAAGCAAATGGTCAGGCTGAGGCAACTAATAAGACAATCGCAGACATCTTAAAAAAGAAGTCAGAATGTTATCACAAATCATGTTGCGAGCAAGTGCATAATGCAATATGGGCATATAATACAACTAGACGAGAAGCAACTGGAATGTCACCTTTTTGTTTAACATATGGAGTTGAAGTTGTCTTACCAACAGAAGTTGCTATCCCTACAACAAAAAGAGAGGCATGGGAGAAAAATTTAAGTGCTGGCATAATTTTACATAAGTTAGATGAACTAGAAGAAAAGAGAGAAAAAACTCTACAACATATGGAAAATTATCAGCGAAGATTATCTCGCGAGTACAACAAACGAGTCAAGAAACGTCAATTCCAGCCTGGCGATCTAGTTTTGAGAGAAACACCAAGATATCAGCAGGAAAGTGGTGGAAAATTAGCGAGAAAATGGGATGGACCATACATCATTAAAGAGATAATTGGAAATGGAGCATACAAATTAATGGATCCAGATGGAAGAGATGTTGGGCAAAGACTTGATAGACCATGGAATAGATTGTTTCTGAAAAGGTATTATCAATAGCAATTTCTGTGAGGTAAGAAATACTAATAAGATAAAACAGTTAAAAAATTCTTCTTTCTCTATCACAATTTATGCGAACATCATCGCAAGAACATCGAATAAAATTTCGCAGAGATTAAAAGAATGGGACAAACCTTTATGGTGTGCACCCTAGTTCGCGAGTAAAATTTCGTAAGAGGCAAATGTAAGACCTAATAGCGCATCATATGAGGGGGTATCTCTTGACATGACTCAACGATAAGGTTATGCCACTGCTATAACCTGAGTCATGCAGATGTTGGGGTTAAAGAAAACCTATCCGGGAGAGAGATCTTGGATTTCCAGCTATATAAGGTTATACCCTGGTTGGACGACCGAGAGTCTCTTCCAAGAAGTGCAGAGTATGACCAAGGCGCCGAGGTACATGGTTGAGCCAAGGGTGCCCGGAGCGTACGAAACTCTCTTTCCATCCTTGGTAAGTCTTGGCTACAATGCACTTGGCCTGAAGAAAACCCCACTTTGGGTGCAGTCTTGTAACTATAAGCCATATAGGCATAAAGGACAAGAGGCTGCGAACACAATTGGTTGTTGGAAAATCCGGATGGAGGGAGATAGTCTTGTATGTCCGATGTGCCCTCCTTGAAGGGGCAACCAGGGGGAAGATAAGGGCGGCACCCTCCATTAGGGAGCTGATAAGTGTCTTAAGACAAAAATGTCATGGGGCTTTATGATCACAAGATAATTTAGACCTGTCATATTGTCGCGTGAAGAAAATTATACAAAGGCAAAAAGGCTAAAGAGAAAATGTTAAGATGAGATCAATGGGTTTTTGCATGAAAGTGTAAAGACGTCCTGCGATTTCATCGCAAGACGGCAATGTCACGAGGCTTTGTTTTCGCGATAAAATCTAGACTTATCATATTGTCGCAGAGATATTGAAAAGTACTGATAAGACAAGATCAATGGGTTAATACATATAAATGTAAAGACGTCCTGCGATCTTGTCGCAGAAAAATATTAAAGGTTGGAAAAATAAGACCTTTAACTATGAAGGCATAATAAGACCAACAGATTAATATTGAACATTAATTATTTTATTTGAGAATGCAGGAAAAATCTATTCATCGCAGGAGGCAGATTACTTCAGAAAATATCAAATCAACATCATATAATTCACCATCTCAAGAAAGATATTAGAGGGCAAGAAGAGGAATGAGCAAATTAAATCTTAATATCTTCCTTGAGAAGATTCAACACAGACAACAGGAAAAATTAAAAAAGTCATCCAAGTTACATTCCTCGCGAAAAAAAAGGCAGCAAAAATGAAACTCAAACTTCAGCGACAGGCTCGTCAGTATTCTTCTCGCCAGAAGATTTATCATTCTCTCCAGCAGATTTATCAGTATCGCCATCATTGTTTTCAGTATCGCCAACATCCTTTCCTTTGTGAATTTCTTCTTTTCTAGGAGAGCCTTCGTCTTCTTCTGGGTTATCTTCTTCAGCTCCTTCTTCTCCTTCAGTGGGTGTATCTTCTAAATCTTTATCCATAGGAATGGGAATTTCGTCATCCTCAACTTCTAGAGGAAAAACAGATTCAGGAGGGAGAGAATGGGAGATCAGAATCTTATTCAACAGAACTTCAACAGAGAGATGAACTTTGCGAAGAAAACCTCTATCACGGTTTCTAATCTCCATATTCTTGAAGTACTCAAGATAATCAAGTCTTCTTTCTGCTTTATCGTGAGCGTCCAAGCAATCAGAAATGAGAGTTTTGTTTTCTTTGTGAACCTTATCTAATTTCTCAGTAAGGGCAGTAATAGTAGCAAGATGGCTTCTTTCAGATTCTGCGAATAACAAAAATGACAAGGAAATATTCAAATGAAGAGCTCACGAGAAGTAAAACATAGGAATTTATCAGAAAAATTAACAATTGAGGCAGTCAATTGACTACCTTCTTTTTGAGAGGTTAAGTTTTGGATTAATGAAAAGAAACAATTCTCCCACTGATTCATAGCATCGTCAAATTTATCGCCAACCATACCCTTCAGACGATATTTCATGTTTTCTTCTTTGGTGCGAAGATAAAGATTTTCTTTTACTAGTAAAGAGTGAGATTTCTCTAACTGAGAATACTGATATTTAAGTTCACTAGACTTTAAACTAAGAGTTAATCTACCCTTGATAAGTTTATCCTTCTCAGCAGCAGATGATTCAGTTAATTCCATGAGTTCATCTTTAACGGAACGAAGAGATCGCTCTTGATTATCACAAATTCTTTGTAGATTATCTAATTATCGCGAGGAAGACGCCATCAAACTTGAAAAATATGTTTCTCTTGGGATAAAGTTTTATTCTCATCTGATAAAGATTTCATCGCCAAATCAGTCTTAAATAACAAATATGTAAGGCGAGCAACTTCGCTACACAACAAATTTTGGTTTTGAGACAATTGATTATTCTCATGAGTAAGATTATTTATGTGATCAATTGAGTAAGTATAAAGATTATCTAATCTACTATGTTGGTCCATCCACGACTCTTTTTCAGCGCGAGCTTCTTCAGCGATTGATTCTAAATCAAATATCTTCACTAATCGATTCCGATTTGAAGATAAATAAATAAACCAAACATTTAAAAGGAATAGAGTGTAAAAAATAAGGGAGACGGGAAATTATTATAATGGAGAAAAAAAAAGATAGAGGTAGGAAAACTATACCTTTCAAATCGTCATTATGTCTGCGAAGATTCTCGCACTCAAGTGAAGAATTGCGAAGCATATGATTCAGAGTGTTACACTCAGAAGTTTTAACTTGAAGGCCTTTTCTTAGAGCTTCAACTTCATATTCCAAAGATACTCGCGAGGCAGAATTATCAGAACCAAAATACTTGAGTAAAGTCTCGCAAGCTTCATATTGAAGAGAATCAGTGGAAGATTTTCTAGCGTTATCTAAAATATTAGATAAAATTTTAAAAACAATATCAACTCCAGCAAAGGTTTCATTTGATGGAGGAAGAGATGCAGAGGATGAAGTGGTAATGATAGCAAGTTGACGATTTGAATCATCTGCGATGGATGCGTTATGAGAAGGAGGAGTTTTTGGGAAAGTGACGGTTGAGGGTAACATTGGACTAGAAGGAGTTTTAGCCACAACATTTGTAGGGATTTTATTTGTCAAATTCTCTGAAGGATTGGGGGTATTGATAGAGAGGTTCTCGCAGATAGAAGAAGGAGGATTAGATTGTAAAGGTGTGATGATAGCTCTCTTAGATGATAACTCAGGAATGATGATATCATCTTCAATAGTTTTATTGCGACATGATTTTTTATGAGGTCTAGCGATGTTCTCATCATTCTGCAAATAATAATTTTGATAAGAAACAAAGGCAACAATATTGTTATTAAGATAAAATGTGTTTCTTACTACCTTATCATTCGCAGAATCCTTCTTTCTCCTCTTCTCAACAAGCTTCTTGAGGGAATTATGGTTTGGAGTTTCAGAATGGGTGGTAGGGATAGCTCCACTAAAGGAAAATATGACGAAGATTATAATTAAATCAAGAAGATCAAAGATCAAAAGTAGTAAAAAATAATTCAAATAAGATGGTATAATCAAAATACATACCTTGGCGTTTCCATTAAAACAGTAGCAGGTGAATATGAAGATAAAGAAAAGTTGCAGACGGAAAGAGAAATAAATAGATAAAGAAGATGAAGAAGTAAAAAGAGAAAATTATTTTCGTAACTCGGCTCCACCTTTTATAGACAAGATCAGTAGGACCCATTAAGAGGACACGTGTTAAATAAGATCTACAACACGTGTAGGCGATTAAATTAAATAAACGGAGGTTTGTCGAGAAGAAAACTTGTAAAGAAAGAAGCTGCGAGCATCATGAAGAGTTGAAAGTTCTCATATCTCATCTTCTTCGCAGAAAAGACATGAGAAGAGGCAAGATGTAGCACCAGAATATCGCCACAACGATATTCTGGCGATGGAAACAACACTTCTGCGAGAAGCCCAAACATTTCTACAAGTATTAACAACACTTTGACGAGAACGTCGCAATATTCTCCAATGACATTTGGAGAGTGTCACAAAAGAATGATATAATGGTTAACGATTGAATATATATGAAGAATAAGTCTGCTTCACGATGGTTATAAAGTTGGGGATGGTGAAGACTAAAGTTATGGCGATGAGATCGCTGAGTAGATCCGAATTAAGGGGAAATCTTAGCTGTCTTCCACTATGTATTTTCCTATATAAAGGGTTCGACTAAATCCAGAAAATAATGATGTAATTTTGAGAGCTGAGAGAATTTTGAGGAGAGAGAAACTCCAGAAAGAAAGTTGTACTTCTGAGTTTTGATATTTCTTGTAAATCTTCCTTAAAGTGAATTAATAAAAGTGTTGTTGTTCATCCACAATTATGACTTAGTTTTCATAGATTCTTGACAAGGGTGTAGTGTGGGAAATCTTGCTGCTACAGTGATAGTTAAAGATAAAACTTATGAGACAAAGTTAGATGTCACGTTCAAGAGACGTTCAGGCGAGAATTCCCCTAACATGATGTCGGTCTTGCCTGCTTTGATGGACTGTTATGCATGTTTCGTTCATGGGGATGTTGTGCCTGCTTGATCGAACGTGGACTTGATGTGCCTACTTCGGTTAAACGTGGGTCCACTGCATGCCTACTTTGGTTGAACGTGGGACTCATCATGCGCCTGCTTCGGTTAAACGTGGGTCCACTGCATGCCACGTGCCTGCTTTTCTTGGGGCCGGTTGTGCCTTCTTCGACCAATATGGGGCTAGTTGTGCCTGATCAAGTGGTACCCTCCGTATGTATTCTTTGCTTGAGGCCGGTTGTGCCTTCTTCGACCAATATGGGGCTGGTATCAAGTGAGACCCATCGCGTGCCTAACTGAATGTTGACCCTGTGTTTCGAATGAAACCCGGCCCTGCTGCGTGCGCCTAGTTTATTCGAATACCATCCTTGTGACTTTGATCAATACCAGACTTAAAACTTGAGCAATACCGGACTTGTGAATTGATCAACACCGGACTTGAAACTTGAAAAATACCTGACTTGTGACTTGATCAACACCGGACTTAAAACTTGAGCAATACCGGACTTGTGACTTGATCAACACCGGAATTGAAACTTGAGCAATACCGTACTTGTGACTTGATCAACACCGGTGTTCGGACCCAATACTGGTCTTGTGTACTCCAACGTGAATGTGTGTTCTGTCGTGTGTGACTATACGTTTTTATACAAGTACCGACTCTTGTATTTTATTGTAGAATGAAAAGAACTTATGTTGAGATGTCTTCTGGGGATAATGCTGGTTCCAAGTCAGGAGGTGTTGACAGCTTCAAAGATATGCCAAACATTGATGATGAGTTGTTCACCGCGCCCTTTCAAGTATATGAAAATATTTGTTCCACAACATAACCCTTCTCCTATCGACTTCAAGGTTTTTCATGCTCCCTGGGGCCCTCATGAAGGATGGATGAGACGTATTATAGTTGTAGGAATTCCCACACTACACCCTTGTTAAGATTCTATAGAAATCTATTGGAATTTGACTAAATTTTAAAGATTAAACGACACATTATTATTCAAATCTCAGAAATGTTTACAGAATTGGAAGAAATCAAGATTACAATTATTCTCTTGAAGTTTCTCTCTCCTCAAGACTCTTTCAACTCTCAAAAACACATCATCCTTTTCTGGATCTATCGTGCCCTTTATATAGGGATTTACATAATGGGTGACAGCTAAGTTTTCCTCTTATTTCGGATCTATTCTGCGATATCATCGCGATCTCTACAATAATCTCTATCGCAAGTATGATGATCATCGCAGGACCAACATATTCTTCTTTTATTCCTTTCATCGTCAGCTTCTTTTGGATATTCTGTGACGCTCGTGAAACGTTGTTAAAGTATTGACAGTGATGTAGTTGCAGAATAACCTACAACTACACCCTCAATAGAATTAGTAAAAACTCAAGAAGTTCTTGATGATGAATAACAATTTTCTTATTAATGTTCTCAATTGATTACAAAGAAGTATCTAAATGGAATTAGAATAGTTACAACTTTCTCTATTCTCTTTCCTAAGATATTTTCTAACACTCACTAAAAGAACCTCTCGAATTTTACATTTGAACTCCTATTTATAGTAAAACTTATACAGCTGTATATGAGTTGCGAAGTATCGCAACTCATACTCGCAACATTATTCCATCCTCGCAAAACTTCATATTTCTCCACGCTACTTCTATCATCGTATCATTTTATAATTCTTTTCTCCTTTATTTATTACGATACTCGTGAACTATTATCCTGCGATATTCAGTGCCTACATCTTGCCTCTTCTCATGTCAATTCTACAAAGAAGAAATGATCGTGAGAACATAACCGTTACTTAGTCTTTTAAAATTTTGAAACGTCTTTTGTAACCGTTCTTTTCTAGTTATTCCCTTATATAATTCCTTTATATTCTCTTCCTTTTCTTCTTCTTATTTACGCAATTCTATCTTCTACTCATACTCTCTATTACTGTTTTCTCTGCAATTTTTTCTTCTACTATATCTTCATGAGTTCTCCAAGGTAATTTCCTTCTATCTCTGCGTATTTCATTTGTTCTCCTCTTTGATTTCTGTATAATTTGTTATCTGATTTTGGTTTATTTCAGCAAAATAACTCCTCAGATGAAATCTCAACTAAAGAATCCAAGCCTTAATCCACGAAGAAGAAAATCTGAGAATCAAAAGGTAGTTAAAATACTTTGCCCTCTTTCCTGAACAATATATTGTTGCTTCAGTTTTTAATCTACATTTTGATTTGCAGGTTGGCGAAAAACCAAACCCTAGTAAGAGATCTCGAATAACTAAACCCACACCATTAATTCCGATTGATGATTTCCTTCCTGAAGTTGATAAGGAATTTTCCTCTCCTCCTCGTGAAAATGCTTCTTCACACACTCCTGCCTCTACTCCATTACCTACCTTTAAATCTCCCATCAGTATCAATTTATCAACACTTCTTCAAGATCAACCCTCACAGAATATTTCTTCAACTTCTTCTCTTGAAAAACAACCCTCGCAAAATATTTCTTCAACTTCTTCTTTTGAAAAATCTGTCTTGTCCCCAAATCCTTTGAGTGCTATTTCTCCAGACAATTTGCAGCTTGCTCTTATTCCTTCAAATTCTTCTCCTCTTCTTCAGGAAATTCGAGATGGAATTTATTCAACTTTTCGAATGTTATCTGAGGTTTTGACCAATACTGCGAAGTCTACTAATGTTCGTTCGCAATATGAATTTTGCGAAGTTCTAAATAATTTCGTCAATCCAGACATTTCTTCTTCACGTCAATCCTTGGAAAAATAAATTGAATTGCTTCGCCAATTTTTGAAATCTTCTCAAGCAGAATGCGAGGATCTCCGTAAATAAAATCATCATCTTCAGAATAATTCTCTCGACTGTGCGATTATTCGCAAAAGAAATGATGAATTGAAAGGTATGATTACTATCTTCATATTTTCCCTTTTATTTACTTATATTCTTCATATGCTTGAAACATCCATTAAAACCCATTCCCCTTTATAGAATCCATCCAGAAATGTAGAAGATTGGTACTTCACCATGAATCAGATGCAACAGAATATCGAACCGAGCATGAAAGCCTCTCAAACCAATTCTCCCATTTATATAATCTTTACTCGTGTGCTCTTGACAACTCTGACGCTCTTTTTCAAGAGAATACTCAACTAATATATGATCAAATTTTTTTGAATGATGACATATCTCAACTTTTTTCTTCCTTAACTAAAGCTAATTTGAGAATAGAAACCTTATTAGAAGAGAACAAAACCTTATCAGAAGAGAAATGTTCGTTTTTGAATACAATGATTGTTTCTTCGTAAGAATTAAAGACTCTTCAGAATAAATGTTGTGATCAAGAAAATCTTCTTTCTTTGTTGAAAGGTGAACTTGAGGAATTAAAGAAGTCTTCAGATGCTGAAAGAAATTCTTTTGTTATTGAGAAGAATTCCCTTATTAATAAGAATATAGTCTTGAGTGCTAAGAAGAATCAACTTGAAGAAGATTATTCGTCATTAAAAAGTCTTAATGCTAAACTTGCGAAGGATAAGAATTTTCTCCTTTCTAAATATCAAAAGCTTCAATCTCGACTTAAAGGATTAGTTGGTGATGGTTTTGATAATGCGATGAATCAGATGAAGAACTGTTGTCTATCTTTAACTCAATCTCTTACTTCGCAAAGAGAAGGTAGTCATTAAAATTTGACTGCCTCTGGTAGATCTTTAAATTTCGTTATACTCGCAAATTTTATTCTTTGAATTTTGTTTTATTTGCAGAATCTGAGAACATCCTTCGTAATGCGAAAGCTGGATTAGAAGCCTCCTGCTCCGAGCTTCGCAAGAAAAATGCTTTGCTTTCTACCCGCTTAATCAACTCTCGTGACCGTGCTACTCGGAGATTCAACTATCTTGCTTATTCCAAAGATATCGAAGATACCAATCATCAAAAAGCTATACTTCGTGAAAGTCATCTGAAATCTCAAGTCTTTACGAATAACATTCTCTTATCAAGAGCCTTGCCTCCTGTGAAAATTACTCCTCTGAAGATATCTGACGATGAAGTTATTCGTGAGCCTGATAGTGATTTCGATTATGAGAGTGATGATGAAGATCTTGATGATGAGAAAGAATCTATTCCTCAAGGAGATGTTCCTGTTGCATATTCTTCCAAGAATGATATCTCGCAAAATTCGAAAGCTGCTAATGACCCTACTGATCTTGAAGATCCAGCACAGAATGTTGATGAAGCATGATAAAATTCTTTTTTCAATTTATCATTGACTCTCCTGTCCTCCTTTCTTTTGAATTCCTTCCCTTAATTACTATTGGTTTTCTTTTTGCGAACAATTCTATTTTTTAAGAAGTACATCTGATATTTTGCGAAGATGATTTATCCTTTCTTTCTGATATTTTGCGAAGATGATTTATCCTTTCTTTCTGATATTTTGCGAAGATAATTTAACCTTTCTTTAATTAAATTTGCCCCATTTGATCATATGAAGAGAAATAATATATAACTCACAGATAAAGCTTAGTATCTCCTTTTCCCCCTATTATTTCTCTTTAAATGATTAAACATTGTTTGAAGTATTAGAATATCTGCCTCAATTTATCTTACGAAGTTTAAACTTGTTACGATTGTAAATAAGAAATCCTCCCTTTTAAGTATAAAATATATGAAATATCCTTAATAAGTATACTACATATACAATACTTTTGAAGAAGTATTAGAAGTACCAAATCCGTTAAATGAAGAGATATAAGAAGTATTAGAAGTACTAGATCCACCAAATGAAGAGATATAAGAAGTATTAGAAGTACAAATATGACAAGCCTTTATGTTTTCGCAAACAAGAAGCCTCGTGACATTTGCGTCTTATAGCACGTATCAGCTCCCTAATGGAGGGTGCTGCCATTTATCTTCCCCCTGATTTCCCCTTCAAGGAAGCGTACATCGACCATACAAGGTTAGATCTTCCCATCCGGTTCTGCCAACAACCAGCTTTTGATCGCAACCTCTTATCCTTTTTGCCTATAGGGCTTATAGTTACGAGGTTGCACCCTATGGGGTATCTTTGGGCCAAGTGCATCATTTGCCAAGACTTGTCAAAAATGGCAGATGTGGTTCAACCTCACCCGACACTCTTGACTCAACCGTGTACCTCGGCGCCTTGATCGTTTTTACGCACTTCTTGGGAAAGACAGTATGCCTTAGTCACCCAACCTAAATCCTCTTACACCGCATTTTATATTGCGTAATGTCGCTAGATTAGGTGAGAATCCAAGGTGTCTAACCCGGATAGGTACCCCATTATTGGGTTGTACCCCAAATTTTTTACCATGTACTAAGGGCCCTTGGTGGTGTTCCGGTTACCCTTAGCCACGTTATAGGTACCCCCTTAAATGACGTACTTTAGGACTTTGCCTCTTACGAAATATAGCTTCGTGAACTAGGGTGTACGCCACAAAGGTTTGCATGTATAAAATTTTCTGCGGCTCTCTTTCTTTTTTGGAGGCTGATCACAGATTGCGGTCTTTTATTCGCAAATTAATGAAAATTTAATCGCAATATAAATTTTGAAACTCGTAACTTTTCCCAATTTCCTGCGAGCAAACAATATTCGTAAAAATTTTCATGAGTTTTGTGGATAATACCTTTTCAAAAATAGTCCGTTCCAAGGTCTACCAAGCCTCAAAACCATGGCTCTCCCTTCTGGATCCATCAGCCGATAAGATCCGCTTCCTACAACTTCTTTAATAACATATGGTCCATCCCATTTTGGTGCTAATTTTCCTCCATTTTCTTTTTGATATCGAGGTGTTTCTCGCATGACCAAATCACCTGGTTTATATTCACGTTCAATGACTCTCTTGTTGTATTCTCGAGCTAATCGTTCCTGATAAATCTTCATATGGTGCAACACCTTTTCTCTTTTTTCTTCCAAATCATCCAATTCTCTTAATATTACTCCCGCACTTAAATTTCTTTCCCAAGCTTCTTTCTTTGTTGTCGGAATTACAACCTCTGTGGGTAATACTGCTTCTACTCCATATGTTAGACAATAAGGAGACATTCCAGTTGCTTCTCTTCTAGTTGTATTGTATGCCCAGACTGCGCTAGGTACTTTCTCGCACCACCCTTTGAGATGTCCTTCTAATTTCTTTTTGATTGTATCTGCGATTGTTTTATTTGTTGCTTCTGCTTGTCCATTAGCTTGTGGATATAACGGGGTTGACTTCCCACATTTTATTCTAAAAGCACTGAGTAACATCTCTATATTCTGTCCCTCAAATTGTTTTCCATTATCAGATACTAGTTGTCTTTGGAACCCCGTACCTGCAAATGAGGTTCTCAAATATGAATGTAAAAACATCTTTATCACGAATATCTTTGTCTCGCTTTTACTTCTGCGAGCTTCGTGAAATAATCTGTTGCAACTATCAAGTATCGCCTTTGTCCAGATCCAGGTATAAATGGTCCAACAATATCCAAACCCCATTTTCCAAAAGGCCAGTAGCTTGTTGAAGAAGTTAACGTGGCTCCTGGTGCATGAATTCTTTTACCATGTCGTTGACATTCCTTGCATCTTCGTACGAACAATTTTGCGTCTGTATGCATATAAGGCCAATAATATCCTTGTATCTTTGCTCTATATGCTAGATATCTTCCCCCACTATGATTTCCAGCTTCTCCTCCATGTAACATCTTCAATATTTTTTCTCCTTCTTCGCGAGTTAAGCACCTGAGAGGTGGTCCATTGAAAGACTTTCTATATAAAATTCCTTCTCGCAACTCATAGTTTGTTGCACGACTCTTTAATTTATGTGCTTCTAGTCTGTTCCTGGATATTTCTCCTGTTGCGAGATATGCATGAATTTCTTTTCTCCAATCTGCAATGTTGTTTGATAACTCTCTTTCTACTTCCATCGCAACAGCTTCCTCAATTTCTTTCTCTTTTTCCACTGATGGGTGTTGAATTGTCTGTATTTGGATATTTCTTGTATTTGGATTTGTCATCATGCTTGGAATAAATGCAAAAGCATCTGCGAGACGGTTATATTTTCTAGATATATGTCTCCATTTTAATTTTGGTATCTTCGCAGATAATTCTTCAACGAGTTTCTTGTATTTCTTCAAAGAAGATTCATTTGTGGTATATTCCCCTTTAATTTGACAAATCACTAACTGCGAATCACTTGTTATCCTTATACTTTCGAGTTTCTTTTCTATTGCGATCTTTAATGCATGCACTACAGCTTTGTACTCTGTTTCATTGTTCGTGGATGCAAATTCTAGTCTGAATGAGAATGTTATTCTTTCTCCTTCTGGTGAAATAAACACGACTCCAATTCCATTTCCCTCACTATTGGATGATCCGTCCACTAGAATTTCCCATCTATCTGGTTCTGTTAACAAGTCTTTTGGATTTCCAAATTCTTCTTCAACATCCATCATTTCCTCTACTGCTTCATCTTCTTCCAAAGGAAATTCTGCCAAAAAATATGCGACAACTTGTGATTTTTGCGATGATAATACTTCGTATTTTATCTTATAATGGTTTACTTGTGCATTCCACCTTTCTATTCTTCTTGACCTTTTTGTGTTCTTCATGGTTGATTCAATTGGGACTTTGGTTACCACTTTTATCACATGTGCTTGAAAGTATATTCGTAACTTGAATGATGCATAAACCAGGGCTAAGATTAACTTCTCCATTTTAGAATAATTCTTCTCTGCTGCATTAAAGGTTTTACTAATATAGTAAATAGGCCTCTCTACTCATGCATCTGCTCGCAACAGAACTGCACTTAGAGCATATGGAGTTGTTGCGAGGTATACCAATAATTCTTCTCCTCTCTCTGGTTTCTGTAGTATAGATGTATTTGCGAGGTATTCTTTGATTCCTTGAAAAGATTTTTCACATTCATCAGTCCACTTGAATTTTTCTCCCTTTTTAAGTATGTTGAAAAAATGCTTGCACTTATCTGACATTCGCGAAATAAATCTTCCAAGTGAAGCCAAGAGTCCATTTAGCTTTTGTACTTCTTTTACCGTTGCAGGTGTTGGCATGTCACGAACTGCTTGGACCTTTTCTGGATCAACTTGTATTCCCTCTTTCGATACTATGTATCCCAAGAACTTTCCAGATGAAACCCCAATTATACATTTCTCAGGATTTAATTTGATGTTGAACTTTCTCATTTGCTCAAATATTTCCTTCAAATCTTGCACATGGTCTTTAGCTTCCTTGCTTTTTATCAACATATCATCTACATATACCTCCAAAGTTTTATGTATCCACTTCACGAAAACATTTTCAACCATACGTTGATATGTAGCACCCGCATTCCGCAAACAAAATGGCATCTTCACATAACAATACAAACCCCTTGGAGAAAAAAAGTCAGTATGTTCTTGATCTTCTTCTGCGAGTGATATTTGATTATACCCTTTATATCCATCAAGTGAAGTGACTCTATCATGACCTGCAGCTGATTCCACCATTTGTGGTATATATCGGTAATGGAAAACTGTCTTTGGGACATGCCTTGTTTAGATCAGTGAAATCTATGCAAATTCTTATTCCTTTATTCTTTTTGAACAATGACCATATTCGCAATCCATTCTGGATATTTTGCTTCCTTATGATCCCTGCATCCAACATCTTTTGTAATTCTTCTTCTATCTGTACATGATAATTTTGTGATATCTTCCTTATTCTTTGTTTGAATGGTCTTACATTTTTATCTATGTTCAATCTATGACACGCCACTGATGGATCAATTCTTGGTATCTCATCTACACTTCCTGCGAAGATATCTTTATATTCTCGTAAAAGATCAATAGTTCTTTTTTCTTCTTCTTCATCCATCTTTGTTCCAATTCGCAAGAATAAAGGCTCCTCTTTACTTCCAATATTTGTTTCTTTAGTTGGTTCAGCTGCAACATAGCTTGGACTTTGCTCCCCCATATGTGTTTGTTCTTTGATTATTTTTGCTGGTTCCCCTTCATTTTCTGGAGTTTCATCTGGTATACCTCTCCCTTCCTTTGCTCTTATTGTATACACTCGGAATTCTTCTTCCTTTTTTGTTTCTTTCGCAAGTTTCCTACGAAGCTGTTTCTTTCTTGCTCTTCCTCCGCATTGCGTTACTTCAATTTGATAACAAAATTTTGCACTATCAAGATCTCCTTTTATTTCTTGTATTCCATTTGGTGTAGGAAATTTGATTTTCTGATGTAATGTTGAAGCAACAGCTTTGATCGCATGAATCCACGGCCTTCCTATCAGCATGTTATATGGAGATTCCATATCTATCACACACAAGATTACATGTGTTTCGACTTCTCCCAGTAATATTCGCAGCGCGATTTCCCCTTTAGATTTTGTTGTAGATTTTCCTAATCCATGAATAAGACATTTTGAATTTGTGATTTCTTCATCTTTAATTCCCATCCCCTTAAGTGCATGATAGAATATGATATTAATAGAACTCCCTGTATCAATCAGAATTCGGTTTAATTTCCATTTTTCTACAGCTTTCTTATCTTCTAGCATGATCGGCATTGTGATCACCAATGGTGAAGTGTGGTTCAAGTCTTCATTTGGAATTTCTGCTACTGAAAATGTAATTTTCTGCTTTTCCCATTCTTCTAAAGTTGTTATCTTTTATTCCTCCATGATCTTTCTTCCTCTACAATCACGCTTATATATTTTCCCCTTCACATTACTATGAAATTCATCAATCATTGTCTTTGTGATCACATTACATTATTCTTTTTTACAATCTCCATCTACTAACTTCATTTGATCTTCAAATTTTCCACAATTCCCTCAAATTTTGGCTACCACAATTCTCAAGTCCCTGTTTCTAGCGCCAATTATGTAGTTGCAGAATAACCTACAACTACACCCTCAATAGAATTAGTAAAAACTCAAGAAGTTCTTGATGATGAATAACAATTTTCTTATTAATGTTCTCAATTGATTACAAAGAAGTATCTAAATGGAATTAGAATAGTTACAACTTTCTCTATTCTCTTTCCTAAGATATTTTCTAACACTCACTAAAAGAACCTCTCGAATTTTACATTTGAACTCCTATTTATAGTAAAACTTATACAGCTGTATATGAGTTGCGAAGTATCGCAACTCATACTCGCAACATTATTTCATCCTCGCAAAACTTCATATTTCTCCGCGCTACTTCTATCATCGTATCATTTTATAATTCTTTTCTCCTTTATTTATTACGATACTCGTGAACTATTATCCTGCGATATTCAGTGCCTACAAGTGACGCTCGCAGAAACGTCGTTAATATCGCAGGAATAACGTCGTAGCGATATTCTGGTCCTACATCTTGCCTCTTCTCATGTATTTTCTGCGAGGAAGAGAAGATCATGAGAACCAATATTCTTTATTACCCTCGCAACTTCTTTCTTTCTTCTCGACATGATTCCGTTAATTTATCCTTTCTTACACGTGTTGTGAATTCCTCTATTTACTGACATGTCTCTGCTTAATGGGCCCACCCCCTTTTTCCTATAAAAGGTAGAATTAAGTTTCAAAACTAATTTTCTTCTTTTGTTTCTTCATCTTCTTCATTTGTCTACTTCGTCTTCCGTCTGCAACTTTTCTTCTCCTTCACATTCTTCTGCTACTGTTTTAATGGAATCATCAAGGTATGTTTCTTGAATTATGACATTTATTTAAGCCAATTTTTACTTTCATTCTCTAATCTTTCTTATTTGATTCTTCGTAACTTCCATGCTATGTCTTCTCTTCAGCAGAACTACACAACCCATGGTTCAAAACCCTAACACTCGCAAAAGACTGGTATAAAAGTCTTCTACTGACCCTCTCCAGCATGAAGATTGCGAGACTCTACTAAAGTATTTTGGTTCTGATGGTAATGCTTCGCGAGCGTCTTTGGAAAATGAGATTGAAGCTCTGAGAAAAATCCTTCAAGCTAAAACTGCTGAGTGTGATAATTTGAATCACATGCTTCGCAACTCTTCTCTAGACTGCGAGAATCTTCGCAGAAAAAATGACGAGCTAAAAGGTGCATTTTTCTTGCCTCTTCTCTTTTGTTTTTCTGTTTTATTTACATATTTTCTGTACTCAAACTTCCTTCTTAAATTCTTAATTCATATATTAGTTTCAAATCAGACTCGTTTCATAGAAAGACTCAAATTTGAATCTATCGCTGAAGAAGCTCGCGTTGAAAGAGATTCTTGGATGGATCAACATACTAGACTAGACAATCTTTACACTTATTCAATTGATCACATAAATAATCTTACTAAGGATAATAATCAATTATTGCAAAGGCGGAATTTTTTAAGTGGCGAGGTTGATCGCCTCTCATATTTGTTTTTTAAGGCTAATTTGGCGATGGAATCTTTATCAGATGAGAATAAAACCTTGTCCCAAGAAAAACATAGATTTTCAATCTTGATGGCGATTTCCTCGCAAAAATTAAGTAATCTTCAAAGCATATGTAATAATCAAGAGCAATCTCTTCGTTCTCTAAAGAATGAACTCAAAGAATTAACTGAATCATCTGCTGCCGAGAAGGATAAACTTATCAAGGGTAAACTAACTCTTAGTTTAAGATCCAGCGAACTTCAAGATCAATACTCTCAATTAAAGGAATCTCATTCTTCATTAGCAAAGGAAAACTCATATCTTCGCAAGAAAGAAGAAGGCATGAAATCTCGTCTGAAGGGTATGGTTGGCGATAAATTCGATGATGCCATGAATCAATGGGAGAACTGTTTATTTGCATTAATCCAAAACTTAACCTCACAAAAAGAAGGTAGTCAGTTGACTGCCTCTCTTGTTGGTCTTCTCATAAAATTCTGTGTTATATTCTTTGTGAGTTTTTTGTCTAATTGATCTTTTATTATTTTGTTGCTCGCAGAATCCGAAAGAAATCTTCATTCTACTATCACTGATCTGACCGCTAAGTTGGATAAAGTTCGTAAAGAAAACAAGTCCCTTGTTTCCGATTATCTCGATTCCCGCAATAAAGCAGAAAGAAGACTTGATTATCTCGAGTACTTTAAAAACATAGAGATTAGGAATCGTGATAGAAGTTTCCTTCGCAAGGTCCATCTCAGTGCTGAAGTTCTTGTGAATGATATTTTGCTCTCCAATTCTCTCCCTCCTGTATCTGTTCCTCCTCTAAAGGTTGATGATGATGAAATTCCCCTTCCCATGGATGAAGATTTAGAGTTTACTAACGAGGAAGAGAATATTACTCAAGAATATGGTGAAGAAGAAGAAGATAAAAGAAGTCCTCCCAAAAAAACAGCTGCGGGTGGTGAAGTAAATGTTGATGAAGAGTCAAAAGAAGAAGATACTCATGATGAAAAGGATGCTGATGAAGATAATAACTCTGGAAGAAATAATAAATCTGACGAGCAAGAAGAATAAATCTGGCGAAACCATCGCTGAAACTTGAATTTTATCTTTGCTTTCTTTTACTTCTTCTTTCTCGCGAGCGATGTAATCTTCGAGACTTTTAGAATTTTAACCTTCGATTTAGCTTACTTTGAATATTTTCAAGTAAGATAATGTAATCTTACTTCTCTATTCCCCTTCTTGCCCTTCATTATCTTGCTTGAAATGGTGAATCATTTTCAGTATCTTCTTTAAGAAATTGTGTTGTTGCATTTTTCGCGAAAATATGAATACATCTGCGATATAATGAATAGTTCTGCTATATTCTAAAAAATTCTGAAGGAATCTGCACTGTTAAGAATTTGCTTTTGTATATATAATTCTGCGATGAATGTATATTTCCAGAAACTTTAAATAGAGAATAGTTAATTGGTAGGATTATTCTTTTGATCTTATTTTGCTTTCCTAGTTAAAGGTCTTATTTTCCCAAACTTTTTCTGTCTGCGACAAAATCGCAAGATTTCTTAACATTTGCATGTAAAGACCCTTTGATCTTGTCTTATCCATGTTCTTTCAAAATCTTTGCGACAATATGATAAATATAAACTCTTTCTCAAGAATTTAGCCTTATGACATTGTCGTCTTGAGATGAAATCGCAGGACGTCTTTACACTTTCATGTAAAAACCCATTGATCTCATCTTAACTTTTGGCTTGTTGCCTCTGTATAATTTACGTCACGTGATAATATGACAGGCCTAAATGTTCTTACGATCACAAAGCCCCATGACATTGCCGTCTTAAGACACTTATCGGCTCCCTAATGGAGGGTACCGCCCTTATCTTCCCCCTGGTTGCCCCTTCAAGGAGGGAACATCGGCCATACAAGACTAGATCCTCCCATCCAGATTTACCAACAACCAGCTGTTTTCGCAGCCTCTTGTCCTTTATGCCTATATGGCTTATAGTTACAAGACTGCACCTTAAGTGGGGTTTTCTTCAGGCCAAGTGCATCATAGCCAAGACTTACCAAGAATGGCAAGGGAGTTTCGTACGCCCTTGGCACCCTTGTCTCAACCGTGTACCTCGGCGCCTTGGTCATACTTTGCACTTCTTGGAAGAGATTCTTGGTCGTCCAACCAGGGTATAACCATATATAGTTGGAAATCCAAGATCTCTCTCCCGGATAGGTTTTTTTAACCACAACATCTGCATGACTCAGGATCCATCAGCGGTATAACCTTACCCATGAATCATGTCAAGAGATACCTCCTCCTATGATGTGCTCGTAGGTCTTACATTTTCCTCTTACGAAATTTTATTCGCGAACTAGGGTGCACGCCATAAAGGTTCGTCCCATTCTTTAATATCTACGAAATTTTATTCGCTTTTCTTGCGATGATGATCGCTGCTATTGTTGTGCTTTGTTATTAGAAGAATTTTTCAATTGTAAGAGAGAGAAGAATTTATTATCTGTGTCATCATATAACATACCAGTATTTCTTACCTCACAGAAGATGTCATTGATAATACCTCTTCATAAATAATCTATTCCATGGTCTATCGAGTCTTTGACCAACATCTTTTTCTTCAGGATCCATTAGTTTGTATGCCCCTGTTCCAACTATCTCTTTAATAATGTATGGTCCATCCCATTTTCTCGCCAATTTTCCACCACTTTCTCGCTAATAACTAGGCATTTCTCGCAGTACTAAATTACCAGGTTGGAATTCGCGCTTCTTAACACGTTTGTTGTACTCGCGAGCTAATATGCGTTGATAATTCTCCATATGTTGTAGAGTTTGTTCTCTTTTTTCTTCTAATTCATCCAACTTATTCAGTATCAAACCGGCACTTAAATTTCTTTCCCATGCTTCTCTTTTTGTTGTAGGAATAACAACTTCTGTTGGTAATACAGCTTCTACCCCATATGTCAAACAAAATGGTGACATTCGAGTTGTTTCTCGTCTAGTTGTGTTGTAAGCCCATATTGCATTATGTACTTGCTCGCACCATGCTCTGTGGTATCCTTCTAACTTCTTTTTCAAGATGTCTGCGATTGTTTTATTAATTGCCTCAGCCTGACCATTTGCTTGTGGGTATAAAGGAGTAGACTTTCCACATTTTATCTTAACTGCGTTGAGAAACAATTATATATTCTGTCCATCAAACTGCTTTCCATTATCAGATACTAATTCTGCTGGAATCCCAAATCTGCAGATTATATTTTCAAAGATGAATGTAAAAATATCTTTATCGCGAATATGTTGTAATGATTTTACTTCTCCCCATTTTGTGAAATAATCTGTTGCGACAATTAGATATCTTCTTTGTCCAGAACCAGGTACAAATGGTCCCACAATATCTAACCCCCATTTCCCAAAAGGCCATACACTTGTTGAAGATGATAATGGTGCTCCTGGTGCATGTATATTTTTTCCGTATCGCTGGTAATCCTCGCAACATCTTGCGAGTTGCTTTGCATCCACATGCATATACGACCAGTAATAACCCTGCATTCCTGTTTTATATGCTAAAGATCTTCCTCCACTGTGGTTACCAGCGTCACCACTATGTAACATCTTTAATATTTTTTGTCCTTCTTATCTCGTCAAACATCTTAGTGATGGTCCATTAAAAGATCTGCGATATAACACTCCACCTCTTAAGTCATAATTGGTTGCCCTACTTTTCAACTTGTGTGCCTCTAATTAATTTCTTGGAATTTCTCCTCTCGCCAAATATGCATGAAGATCTACTCGCCAATTCATGATATTGCCCGTAGGTTCTCCCTCGCCAGCTTCTATCATCATTACATTTGTCTCTTCTTCTTCTTTGATTATCGATGGAAATGTAAGTGTTTGAATTTTTATGCACCTCGCCAATGGATTTGTCATCATACTAGATATGAAAATGAAAGCATCTGCGAGCCTATTATCTTTCCTTGATATCTGTCTCCATTTTATTTTTGGGATTCTCGCAGATAACTCTTCAACAAGTCTTTTGTATTTCCTCAGGGATGGTTCATTGTTGTGTATTCTCCTTTTATCTGATGAATAATCAATTGTGAATCGCTGGTGATTCTAGCATTTTCCAAATTCATTTCTATCACAAATTTTAAAGCATGGATCACAGCTTCATACTCTGTCTCATAATTAGTGGATGCAAATTCAAGTCTAAATGAAAAAGCTGTTTTTTCTCCTTCTGGCGATATGAAAACAACTCCAATTCCATTTCCTTCTCCATTGGATGATCCATCTACTAATATTTCCCATCTGTTGGGTTCTGTTAATACCTCTTTTGGATCTCCACATTCTTCTTCTACCTCCATCATCTCTTCTATAGCTTCATCATCTTCTAAAGGAAATTCAGCTAAGAATTCTGCGATGACGTGTGATTTTGGCGAGGATAAAATTTCATATTATATATCAAAGTGTCCTACTTGTGCATTCCATCTCTCAACTCTGCCTAATCTCTTGGAATTTTTCATTACTGATTCAATTGGCACTTTTTTTAACACTTTGACCTTATGTGCTTGAAAATAGATACGAAGTTTGAAAGTTGCATGTACCAATGCTAGAATTAGTTTCTCAATCTTTGAATAATTTCTCTCTGCAGAATTGAATGTTTTACTAATGTAATAAATTGGTTTTTATACCCCTGCATCTACTCGCAACAATACATCACTTAGCGCATATGTGGTTGTTGCAAGATAAATCAATAATTCTTCTCCCTGTTCTGCTTTCTGTAAAATAGTTATGTTCGTTAAATGTTCTTTTATTCCTTGAAAAGCCTTTTCGCATTCATCCGTCCATTTGAATTTTGCTCCCTTCTTGAGTATATCGAAAAAAATGTTTGCACTTGTCTGAAGATCGCGAAATGAACCTTCCCAACGAGGCTAAGAGTCCATTTAATTTTTGCACATCTTTTACCGTCGCAGGTGTTGGCATATCGCGAATTGCTTATACCTTTTCTGGATCAACTTGTATTCCTTCTTTTGATACAATATACCCCAAAAATTTCCCTGAAGTTACTCCAAAAGTACACTTATCAGGATTCACTTTAATATTGAATTGCCGCATTTGATCGAAAATCTCCTTCAAATCTTGCACATGATTATCAGCTTCTTTGCTTTTGATCAACATATCATCTACATACACTTCTAATGTTTTGTGGATCCACTTTGCAAACACCTTCTCCACCATTCTTTGATACGTTGCACCAGCATTTCGTAAACCAAATGGCATCTTTGTATAACAATATAATCCTCTTGGAACAAAAAATGCGGTATGTTCTTGATCTTCTTCAGCGAGAGGGATTTGATTATATCCTTTATACCCATCCAACGATGATATTCTAGCATTTCCTGCTGCCGATTCAACCATCTGTGGAATATCTGGTAATGGAAAACTATCTTTTGGACAAGCCTTGTTTAAATCAGTGAAATCAATACAAATTATTATCCCCTTATTCTTCTTTGGGACCACTACCATATTTTCAATCCACTCTGGATATTTTGCTTTCCTTATAATTTCTGCGTCGAGCATCTTCTGTAATTCTTCTTCTATTTAAGAATGATATGTTGTTGCGATTTTCCTTATTCTTTGCTTGAATGGTCTTATGTTTTTGTTGATTTCTACTTTATGACATGCTATTGACGGGTCTATCCCTGCCATCTCATCCATGCTCCACGCAAAGATATTTGCATACTCTCGCAAAAGATTTATAGTTCTTTCTTCCTCATCTGCCTTCATTCTAGTCCCAATTTTCAGCATTTTAGGCTCTTCTTTACTCCCAATATTTATTTCCTTTGTTGGCTCTGATGCGACATAACTGGCTTCAGGTTCTCCCATTGGTGTTGGTGCTTTCATAATTCTCGCGAGTTCATCTCCTTCTTGTGGGATTTCACTGGGTATTCCTTTTCCTTCTTTTGCTTTTATCATGTAAACTTTAAATTCTTCTTCTTTCTTTGTTTCTCTCGCCAATTTTTTGTGAGCTTTTCGAAGTTTTGGACGTTCTTCGCAATTTCTTACTTCAATTTGATAACACAATTTCGCAAAATTTGTGTCTCCTCTAATTTCTCCAATTCCACTAGGCATAGGAAATTTAATGCATTGATGCAATGTTGATGCTACAGCCTTGATTACATGTATCCATGGTCTTCCCAGTATCATATTGTACGGTGATTCCATATCTACCACGCATATTGACACTTGTGTTTCAATTTCTCCTAGTGGAATTCGTACCACTATTTCGCCTTTAGGTTTTGTTAATGATTTTCCGAAGCCATGAATATTATATGTTGAATTAAACATTTCTTCATCCTTATATCCCATTTTCTTAAAAGTATGATAGAACATTATATCCACTGAACTTCCTGCATCTACCAAGGTTCTACTCATAGCTCATTCTTCTTCAGATTTTATTGATTCTCCCTTTCTCATTGGTATAGCGGATATCGTAATTACCAAAGAAGATTTATGACCTAGATTTTCTTCTGGTATTTCTGCCGATGTGAATGTGATCTCCTGCTTTTCCCAATCTTTTAATGATGACATCTTCTCCACTGTCATAATCTTTCTTCCTTCAAAATCTCGTTTATGTATCTTCCCCTTAATGTTTTCATGAAATCTATCAATCATCGCTCTTGTTACCATATCACATTCCAATTTTCTACAATCCTTTTTGATTCTAATCATTCTTCCTTCAATTATCTCACCGATTCACTTAATGATTTCCTTGATCTTGAATAATTTTTATCTTTTTCTTCACCTTTTCTTCAATTTTTGCTAATCAATCCCTGTTTCGGGCGCCAAAATGTAGTTGCAGGAATTCCCACACTACACCCTTCTTAAGATTCTATAGAAATCTGTTGGAATTTGACTAAATTTTAAAGATTAAACGACACATTATTATTCAAATCTCAGAAATGTTTACAGAATTGGAAGAAATCAAGATTACAATTATTCTCTTGAAGTTTCTCTCTCCTTAAGACTCTTTCAACTCTCAAAAACACATCATCCTTTTCTGGATCTATCCTGCCCTTTATATAGGGATTTACATAATGGGTGACAGCTAAGTTTTCCTCTTATTTCGGATCTATTCTGCTATCTCATTGCGATCTCTACAATATTCTCTATCGGAAGTATGATTATCATCGCAGGACCAACATATTCTTCTTTTATTCCTTTCATCGTCAGCTTCCTTTGGATATTCTGTGACGCTCGTGAAACGTTGTTAAAGTATTGACAGTGACGCTCGCAGAAACGTCGTTAATATCACAGGAATAACGTCGTAGCGATATTCTGGTCCTACACATTTGTTGAGCAATGAGTACATCAAAGATAACTTGACCAGAGTGCAGATTGTTAATGTAGCTTGAGTGTTAAAACGACTCGAGAGGATGTTAAAGTAGCTTATGGTGCGAACTTTGAGGTGGATCCTGGAGAGAGTGTTGAAGCAGGATTCTGAAGCGAACGTGGGTCCCGGAGAGAGCGTTGAGGTAGCTCTTGAATAGACCATTGAAGAAGCTTCTGCTGGAGGGAGCGTTGAAGTGGCTTCCTCTTCAGTTTGATTTACCCTTGAGAATTCCATACTTCTTGACTGACGGTGAAGGAACTTCATGCCGAGCCTCAGTTCCCAAGCGTGGTTTACATAGTTTGTTCGTAGTGGTTGTTGTCGAGCCAGATATGGAATATCTTGGACGTTGTTTCATCATTGTGGGAGTCGTGCATGTGGTACTGGAGTTGGCAGACACGCAGGATGTTGTATCTCGGTGGTTTTCCTCTTGCTGCTTCAGGGAACTGCTTACATAAGGCTGAAGGTTGTATCTCCTATTGGTGAGATATATGCCCCTACGAAAATTATGAGGTTCTTCATTACCGGCAGGCCTGGTTCTTTCTATCAGGGCATATGTTGTTGTAGATGAGCGTTCAACAGCTCCAGAGGATGACCAAAAGCGCATATTCTCCAAAATAGCATAATAGACATGTACCACCGTCTGATAAAGTGACTCGCCCGGATCTTTCTCGATATGATGCGTGGATATCGTTATCTTCTTGAGGTTACTCCCTTGAGGTATCGGTTCCAGTGGAAGATTGCCATCATAGAGCGTTGGTACGTTGCACCAGCATTCTTTAAACCAAATGGCAGTATGGTATAATAAAAATTTCTGAGAGGAGTTCAAAAAGATATCTTACTTGCATCATGCTCATATATCCTTATCTGGTTGTAGCCGCTACATCCATCCATAGAGGAGAACATGCCGTGTCCGCTGGTTGTATCTACTAATATGTCGATGTTAGATAAAGGAGGATCGTTTTTGGAGAAGCACATGTTCAAGTCTCTGAAGTTTATGCAGCACCTGGTCTATCCATTTTCCTCGTGTCTGAACTGCAACTGTTTAACCGACTTGGATCCAGGTATGACATGTAGATGATGGGTGACCAATTTTCATCTAAGTGCGGCAGTTCTTCATATCTCCAAGCGAATATGTCCTGGTACTCTTTGAGAAGTTCCACGAGTTTCGTGCGTTTATCCGTACACAAGGTTGAGCTGATGGAGATAGGCCTAGAAGATTCCTCAACGATTTCAATCTCATCAATTGTGGAGTTTGTGCCATCTTGCAGTTGTTGTGGAGCATCTAGCACTTGTTCTTGTGGTTCGTTGCTGTTATAGCATTCCATTGGGTGGAGAGACTAGGTAACAGTCCCCCCTGCTAATGGATAATTGCAGCATCGGTATACCGTTTTCCTTTTCTGGTCATGACCCGTCACAAAAGTTTGTTCCCTCTTCGTGTGAATGTGGGTCGTGGCTTCACATGATGGAGAAGAATGCTTCTTCAGTAAGAAGCATCATGGGTTTTAGTCCTCAATGATGCAAGCCGGTATTTTTCCTGAATTGACGCCCACGTGGGGAGTGAGACGCAACGAACTTGTCTGATTATTTCCACGGAGCTTCTCCCCTATGTACTGGTTTGGTTTCCCTCGAAGTTCGTCATTGTGGTAGGCTTCCGTACGACCTTGCCTGGGAGAACCTTGGATGTCCTGAGAGTCTTGAGAGTAATCACATTCGAAGACGCTCATGTGTCGATAAGGGTTGTCTTGAACTCCGAATCCTTGATGCGTGCGGTGACATGTAGGGCATGGTTATGACCTTCCTCTGGTTTATTGCAGCAAAACGTCTCCGCGTGCTGATTCTTCGAGAGGTGTGAAAGTTCGCATAAAATTACCACTAGAGAAACCGCTTCCCGATCCACCGGCCTCTGGTTCATAGTGAAACTATTGACTTGAGGAGGATCGTTGTGAGGATCAGTCCCCAATGTATGAGTCTCCATGACAGAATCGCTCATATCTGATGTCGCTTCTTTGTTCAGGTTTATGTAGGTCCGCGCCGCTGAAGTACCTTATCCGGTGCGTTGAATGTGTTCCTTGTTGGCTCCAGGGGATGTCGCGGCTCTTGTGGCAATCGATTAGTTAATGTCTTAAGAAAAGTGAGTACCTCTTTCTGAGTTGCGGTCGTATCCGTTTGAGTCTTAGCAAGAACTTCATGCTTCTCCATCAAGTCTGCAATGGTAATGGGAGATGATCCTCCTCTCGTCCCTCCCGCTCCTCGTCCTGATGAAGGAGTGGAAGTTGTCGCTCTGGTGATTACCGGAGGTGTTACACTTGAGGAGATGATGGGATTTGCGGCTGCTCTGGCTCTGGTGATGGGAGGCATTACACCTACTGGAATATATCTTGCTACGCTGGCGCTGGTGGTAGAAGTGACGGCTCCACGAGATGTATTGACCACGGTAGCTCTACTGACATGTACATCGACACCTGGAGTGTTATCCACACTAGATCCGTCAGAATTGATTGTTGATCCAGACCTGAGTTCTACCATCTTGAAATGAATTGATGATTAGATTGGTCATAAGCTCTACCCTTTTTGAAATTGATAAAAATAAATCGGATTTCGAAGAAATTGACTTTACAACCGAGAGATTAACCTCCCACTGTGGTCGCCAATTGTTTATGGGTGAAAACTACTCCTATCGGTTTTGGTAATTTGGGGTGTGTGGATGAGGAATGAATCTAAACCCTAAACAAATGCACTGCGCGGTGAGTGCTTGTAGATTCAGGAGATCAATCTGTACAAGTCTGGCCTAAACCAATAAATGGCCGTTACAGACTTGTTTCGGTCACAAAGTGAAGGAGATGGGGTTGATCTTAGGGAGGGAAGCGAAGAAGGTGTTGAGATTGTGAAGGTGTTGGCTATGTATGACTTTTTTTAGAAAGCTGAACTGGCTTGCAGGATGTAAGCTATCAGTTTCGGTGTTTGAATACGATTGTATCAACACTTGCCTCTGTTGTCTTGTCTTGTTTCTGTATTGTTTGAAAAATAAGGCGGAGAACCTATTTATACAAGTCTTTTAGCCTAACCCTCGTATCTCGTGGGAAGTGGAGAAAGTTGAGTGATGTAGTAGTGGAGTAGTGTGTTGGTGTCACACGACCAGTCTTGCCCACTTCTCCCATCATCACTAACCGTCCATGACTTCCTGACACGTTCTTGTGATGGCGCATTGTGCGCTGCACGCCATAAACTGCCAGACCAATACCCCAGTATGTATCCCCCAGTTTGTGACATGATTGATGTCTTGAGCGCATGGATCGTGGGACCCACATAAAGTAGCATGCAATCCTAGACTAAATAACTATGTTATTTAGGAAGTTGATACTTGTGAAGTATCATATGTATACCATGCAGGTACTGTATCGAGTATATTCAGCATGTATGAAGCATCGCTGTTTGAGCGTCTCAAAATAACCTCATGTCCAGCTTACTTCATTCGATGGTTTGGAGGTTGCGCAAACAAGTCCTTCCTTGGCCGACAACATGGTTTGGTAGAGTGATGGATGGTGATCACCATGACTCTGCACTGAACAATTAACTCCTGACCAGGGCTGTATAACTAATCCAGTGAAGTTGGACGGACGAGATGATCTTTGCGACACTCATCTGCGACCGTTGATGGAATTATGGTTTATGAAGAGGTGCGCATGCATCACTTTTCATCTTGGTCGAATCCAAGCTTGGGACATAATTTTGGCTAGGACGATCGTGCATGCGTGTAGACGGCATGACGTTGTAGGCGCCCATACCTCATTGTCTCATGAAAGTGTGATCTGTGCCACTCAATTCGTACGGCAAAGTTGAGTGGTCGAGATCAATTTGCGACAGAAAACTGGTGCCGCAAAAGCCGCACATCATGCCACCTTCAGGTGCGCGTTCCAAGACGACTAGGCTTGGTCAGTCCTGGCCGATTGACCCAACGTGTATGTGGTAGGATGGAGTTCACGTCTATACCCTGACATCCCATAAAAATATGATCTAAGCTACTCGATTTTTCTGGCGAAATCGAGTGATCAAGATGAGTTTGCAGCTTGGGAGGTGCGACCACACTTGTTTTGGGCGCGCGAATCGATACATATAGCCAAGTTCAGTCTTGGACGGTTGGGTGTGGAGATAGGTGGGCCGACATTGATCGTGTTGATACTTACTAGACCTTCTTAGCCTACTCCGGTACCCTCCATCCGCTCAGGAGAAGATGGACGTTCGTGATCGCGAGACAACCCTAGTTAGGGTATTGCCGGACGTGTGTCACACCCGGTTTTGGGCGTGCGAATCGAGGTGACCAACTATAGTTGGTCCTGACCGATCATTCAGGTATGCAGGTGGGCCCACGGTGGTTTTTTTGACATGCTCTGGGCCCTATGAATCTACATCTACATCCTCCATCTATACCTGCGAAGATAGATGGTTGAGACTGTTTGCGACACATGTAATGTGCTGCAAACCCTAATTCAGGGTTTTCCGTCCATTCTGTTATGGTTTGGATGTTTTTGGCAAGCTGTGCCAATATTTTGGGGAGGCCGACCATGCGGGCCCGCATTGGTTCGGCAGGGAATATTCCACACCTGCTTGGGGGTTATGGAATCGATCTGGGCCATCTAATCATGCTGGTGAAGTTGGATGGTCGTGATCATATCCAGACTGATACGGTCAGTCCGGATGCTCAATCAGGCTAGTATAACACACCGATAGTTTCTCAATCGGGCTAGTATAACACACCGAGAGTTGCAGCCTGTACGAGTATTTTGTACATGTTTCATTATAATGCTTGGAGATTCGTGTTGCTCTACATAGAGCAACACTCAGTCGTTATGCCGCACTAATAATGAGTACAGGAAATACAAGGCTGGTTAAGCATTAATTAATAATGTTGTAAATTCACAGGGTATATGGGATTGTTGCTACATGCTCCAACCTGGATGAATTTCGTGTATTTTATTCACAGACTGGGATTGTTTCCACATGCTCCATTCTAGGTGAATTAGTAAAGTGAAGGAGTATCCATCACTTATTAATGGCCTTATCTTTTACAATATGTTAGCGCATAATCTTTGGCTTTTACAATTTTAACCTTAAATGAAAATCCACCATCAACAAGTGTGTTCTCACATTTGTGTAAAATTCCAAAACCGGGAACCTAAAGTATGCGTACCCGTACGCGTACTGGAGGTTGTTGAAAATCCAGGTAAGTATGCGTACCCGTACGCATACTGGCGGAATGTTCACATCCGTGATTTTCTGCTGGAGTTTGGATGTAGTACCAGAATATCGCCACAACGATATTCTCGTGATAAGAACGACGCTTTTACAAGAAGGTCAAATATTCCTATAAGTATAAATGACATTGTTCACGAGAGTGTCGTGAGGATTCTTCAGCGACATTTGGCGAGCGTCACAGGGAAGCATCATAATAGTCGATAATTGAATAGACATGTTATGAGAGTGTTGTATCACGAGGAATACAAAAGTTGGCGAACATTAACATTGCAAATACCACGATGAGATCGCTAAATAGATCCGAAAGAAGGGGAAAACTTAGCTGTCACCCACTATGTAATTTCCTATATAAAGGGTTCAAGTAAGTCTAGAAAAGGATGATGTATTTTTTAGAGTTGAGAATATTTTGAGGAGAGAGAAACTCCAGAAATAAAGTTGTACTTTTGAGTTTGAATATTTTCTGTAAACATTTCTGAGATCTAAATAATAAAGTGTCGTTAATTCTTTAATCTTCAATTAGTTTTCTCTTAAATTTCTATAGAATCTTAATAGGGGTGTAGTGTGGGAAATCCTGCTACTACATTTTGGCGCCGACTAAGGGGAACAATCGAAGAAAAGATAAAAAAGAAGACAGGGATTATTCAAGATCAAGGAAACTTTAAAGAAGATTGGTGAAATATTCAGAAGAAGAATGATTAGAATTAAAGAAAATTGTAGGAAATTGAAGTATGAATTAGTGTCAAAAGAAATGATTGATAAATTTCATGAAAATATTAAGGGGAGGATACATAAACGAGATTTTGAAGGGAGAAAAATTATGACGGTAGAGAAAACGCCATTATTAAAGAATTGGGAAAAGCAGGAAATTACATTTACAGCAACAGAAGTCTTAGAAGAAAATCTAGATCATACATCTCCTCTGGTGATTACTATATCCATGGTACCAATAAGGAAGGAAAATTCAATAAAGTCTGTAGAAAAATGGACTATAAATAGAACTCTAGTTGACACGGGAAGTTCTGTGGATATAATGTTCTATCATGCTTTTAAGAAAATGGGGTATAAGGATGAAGAAATGTCTATTTCAGCATATCATATTCATGGTTTCGGAAAATCTATAACAAAACCAAGAGGTGAAATAATGGTACGATTACAACTTGGAGAAATTTAAACACAAGTAACACTATGCATGGTGGATATGGAATCACCATACAATATGATATTGGGAAGACCATGGATACATGCGATCAAAGCTGTAGCGTCAACCTTACATCAATGCATCAAATTCCCTATGCCTAGCGGAATTGGGGAAATTAGAGGAAATACAGATCTTGCGAAGATATGCTATCAAATTGAAGTGAAAAATTATGAAGAATGTCCTAAGAAGCGAAAAGCTCGCAGAAAAGTGATGAGAGAAACAAGAAAAGAAGAAGAATTTAAAATTTACATGATAAGAGCAAAAGAAGGAAAAGGAATACCCAATGAATTTTCGCGAGAAGGAGATGAACGTGCGAGAGTCATAAAAACACCAAGACCGAAACGTTACACTGCAGCAATTTGAACCAACAAAAGAAGTAAATATTGGGAGTGAAGAAGAACCTAAAATACTGAAAATTGGGACTAGAATGGAGATAGACGAGGAAGAAAGAACTATAAATCTTTTGCGAGAATACAAAGACATTTTCGCGTGGAGCATGGATGAAATGCCAGGGATAGATCCATCAGTAGAATGTCATAAATTAGAAATCAACAAAAATGTAAGGCCGTTCAAGCAAAGAATAAGAAAAATCGCAACAACATACCATTCTCAGATAGAAGAAGAATTACAGGAGATGCTTGATGCAGGAATAATAAGGCAAGCCAAATATCCAGAGTGGATTGCAAATATGGTGGTGGTCCCGAAGAATAATAAAGGAATAAGAATTTGCATAGATTTTACTGATTTAAATAAAGCTTGTCCTAAAGATAGTTTTCCACTACCAGATATTCCCCAAATGGTTGAGTCAGCAGTGGAAATGCAAGAATATCTTCATTAGATGGATACAAAGGATACAACCAAATCCCTCTCGCTGAAGAAGATCAAGAACATACCGCATTTTTTGCTCCAAGAGGGTTATATTGTTATACAAAAATGCCCTTTAGATTACGAAATGCTGGTACAACATACCAAAGAATGGTGGAGAAGGTATTTGCAAAATGGATCCACAAAACACTGGAGGTATATGTAGATGATATGTTAATCAAGATCAAGGAAGTTGAGGATCATGTACAAGACTTGAAGGAGATTTTTGAACAAATGCGGCAATTTAATATCAAAGTAAATCATGACAAGTGTACTTTTGGAGTGACTTCAGGAAAGTTTCTGGGGTATATTGTATCAAAGGAAGGAATACAAGTTGATCCAGAAAAAGTGCAAGCGATTCACGATATGCCAACACCAGCTACAGTAAAATATGTGCAAAAATTGAATGGGATGTTAGCCTCGTTAGGAAGATTCATCTCGCGATCCTCATATAAATGCAAGCATTTTTTCGATATACTCAAAAAGGGAACAAAATTCAGATGGACAGATGAATGTGAGAAGGCCTTTCAGGGAATAAAAGAGCATTTAATGGATATAACCATTTTACAGAAAGCTGAACCAGGAGAAGAGTTATTAATTTATCTCGCGACAACGACATATGCGCTAAGTGCGGTACTGCTGCGAGTAGATGCTGGGATAGAAAAACCAATTTATTATATTAGTAAAACATTTAATCCTAGCATTGGTACATGCAACTTTCAAGCTTCGCATTTACTTTCAAGTACATAAGGTCAAGGTGTTAACAAAAGTTCCAATTGAATCGGTAATGAAGAATTCAAAAAGATCAGGAAGAGTAGAAAGATGGAATGCACAAGTGGGACATTTCGATATCAAATATGAAATTCTATCTTCGCCAAAATCCCAAGTCATCGCGAATTTCTTAGCTGAATTTCCTTTGGAAAATGACGAAGCTGTGGAATAAATGATGGATGTAGAAGAAGAACATGGAGATCCAAAAGAATTATTAACAGAACCCAATAGATGGGAGATATTAGTGGATGGATCATCTAATGGAGAAGGAAATGGGATTGGAGTTGTTTTTATTTCACCAGAAGGAGAAAAAACAGCTTTCTCATTCAGGTTAGAATTTACATCCACTAATAATGAGACAAAATATGAGACTGTTATCCACGCTTTGAAATTTGCAATAGAAATGAAGTTGGAAAATGCTAGAATCACAAGCAATTCTCAATTGGTTATTCGTCAAATAACTGGAGAATATACAACAAATGAACCTTCTTTAAAGAAATACAAGAGACTCGTGGAAGAATTATCTGCGAGAATTCCAAAGATAAAATGGAGGCACATATCAAGGAAAGATAACCGGCTTGCGGATGCTTTTGCCTTCATATCTAGCATGATGACAAACCCACTTGCGAGATGCATAAAAATTCAAACACTCTTATTACCATCAGTAAATAAAGAAGACGAAGATGTGGATGGGAATCCCATTGAAATTGACGAAGAAGGAGAGAAAGATGTGATGCTTGTAGAAAATGACGAAATAGAAGAGAAAAACACAGATTGGCGAGCGGAACTTCTTGCTTATTTGGCGAGAGGAGAAACTCCAAGAAATATACTGGAGGCACACAAGTTAAGAAGCAGGTCAACTAATTATGAGTTAAGATACGGAGTGTTATATCGCAGATCTTTTAATGGACCATCGCTAAGATGTTTGACGAGGGAGGAAGGAGAAAAGGTGTTAAAAATGATGCACAGTGGAGATGCTGGTAATCATAGTGGAGGTAGATCTTTGGCATATAGAACGAAGATGCAAGGGTATTACTGGCCTTACATGCATGAAGATGAGAAACAACATTCAAGGCGTTGTGAAGAATGTCAGCGATTTGGAAAAAAGATACATGCACCAGGAGCACGCATATCATCCTCAACAAGTGTATGGCCTTTCGGGAAATGGGGATTAGATATTGTCGGACCATTTGTGCCTGGTTCTGGACAAAGGAGATACCTCATTGTGGCTACAGATTATTTCACAAAATGGGGAGAAGTAAAAGCAGTACAACATATCCGTGATAAAGATATTTTCACATTCATATTCGAGAATATCATCTGCAGATTTGGAATACCAGCACAGTTGATGTCTGATAATGGAAAGCAGTTTGAAGGACAAAACATAGAGTTACTACTCAATGCATTTAAGATAAAGTGTGGAAAATCTACTCCTTTATACCCACAAGCAAATGGTCAAGCTGAGGCAACTAATAAAACGATCGCAGATATTCTGAAAAAGAAATTAGAAGGATATCACAAATCATGGTGTGAGAAAGTACATAATTCAATATGGGCCTACAACACCACTAGAAGAGTGTCTACTGGAATGTCACCCTTTTGTTTAACATATGGGGTTCAAGCTGTATTACCAACAGAAGTTGCTATTCCTACAACAAAAAGAGAAGCGTGGGAAAGGAATTTAAGTGCTGGTATGATTTTACATAAACTAGACGAATTGGAAGAAAAAAGGGAGAAGACTCTACAGCATATGGAAAACTACCAGCGAAGGTTAGCTCGTGAATACAACAAACGTGTCAAAAAATGAGAATTCCAACCTGGTGATTTAGTTCTGCGAGAGACACCAAAATATCAGCGAGAGAATGGTGGAAAATTAGCGAAAAAATGGGACGGACCTTTCTTAATTAAAGAAATAATTGGAAATGTGGCATACAAATTGATGGATCCTGAAGGAAGAGATGTTGGCCAACGACTTGATAGACCATGGAATCGACTATTTTTGAAAAGGTATTATCAGTGACAAATGTTGTAAGGTAAGAGATATTGGTATACTAAATAATGAAATGGATGATGAATTTTTATTTTAAGATTACGCGAGCAATATCGCGAGAAACGCGAATGAAATTTCGCAGAGATTAAGAGAATGGGACAAACCTTTATGGCGTGCACTTTAGTTCGCGAGTACAATTTCGTAAGAGGAAAATGTAAGACCTACAAGCACGTTATAAAGGGGGTATATCTTTATATGATTCAGGGATAAGGTTATACCGCTACTGGAACCTGAGTCATACAGATGTAGGGGTTAAAGAAAACCTATCCGGGAGAGAGATCTTGGATTTCCAGCTTTATAAGGTTATACCCTGGTTGGACGACTGAGAGTCTCTACCAAGAAGTACAGAGTATGACCAAGGCGCCGAGGTACACGGTTTATCCAAGGGTGCCCGGGACGGACGAACCTACCCTGGCCATCTTTGGTAAGTCTTGGCTACAATGCACTTGGCCTGAAGAAAACTCCACTTAGGGTGCAGTCTTGTAACTATAAGCTATATAGGCATAAAGGACAAGAGGATGCAAAAACAACTGGTTGTTGGTAAATATGGATGGGAGGATCTAGTCTTGTATGGCCGATGTGCCCTCCTTGAAGGGGCAACCAGGGGGAAGATAAGGGCGGCACCCTCCATTAGGGAGCTGATAAGTGTCTTAAGACGGCAATGCCATGGGTCTTTAAGATCTCCAGATCATTTAGGCCTGTCATATTGTAGCGTAAATTATACAGAGGCAAAAAAGCCATAAGAGAAAAAAAAAAGTTAAGATGAGATGAGATCAAGGGGTTTTAACATGAAAATGTGAAGACGTCCTGCGATTTCATCGCAAGACGGAAATGTCACGAGGCTTTGTTTTCGCGAGAAAGCTTAGGCTTGTCATATTGTCGCAATACAATAAAGAAATATAGATAAGGCAAGATCAATGGGTCAATACATGAAAGTGTAGAGACGTCCTGCGATTTTGTCGTAAAAAGAGAAAATTGGCGAAATAAGACCTTTAATTAGGAAGGCAAAATAAGACCAATAGAATAATCTCAAAAATTAATTCTTCTTTGTTAAGCATGTAGGAAAGATTTCTTTATCGCAAGAAACAAGTTGAATTCAACAAGTCTCAAGAAAATTAATGAGGAGGCAAGCAAGGGAATAAATGTGTAGGATTTCATTAAGTTTCTTGAGAATATTATAGTTCAAAAAAGGGTTATATCATTTGCGAGAAAGAAGAAGAAAAAAGAAACTAAAAATAGAACTCAAGCTTCAAGCGGTAGTCTCGCCAGACTTAGAATTGTTGTCAGGATTGTTATCATCATCAACATTTTTTTCATCGCGGACATCATCGTCAACATTTCTTTCATCGCGAACATCATCGCCAGAGTTCTTTTTGTTACGATCTTCTCCTTCTTTTGGAGGGTTTTCTTCTTTTCCTTGATCATCTTCTTCTTCAGCGTCTTCTTCAACATCTCCTTCAGAAGGCGGATATTCTAAATCTTTATCCATAGGAAGAGGGATTTCATCATCGTCAACTTTCAAAGGTAGAACGGATATAGGAGGAAGAGAGTTGGATATCAAAATTTTGTTCACAAGAACTTCCGCACTAAGATGAACTTGGAGAAGAAAACCTTTGTCACGATTTCTGATCTCTATATTCTTGAAATACTCAAGATAATCAAGTCTTCTTTCTGCTTTATCACGAATTTCTAAAAGGTTGATAAAAAGAGTCTTGTTTTCTTTGCGAACACTATCTAGCTCCTTAGTAAGATCGGTGATAGTAGAATTTAGACATCTTTCAGATTCTGCGAACAACAAAATAATAAAAGGTTATAGAAATAAAGATATCGTGAGAAATATAACATAAATTATGACGAGGGAAATTAACAAGTGAGGCAGTCATAATTGACTACCTTCTTTTTGTGAAGTTAAGTTTTGGATTAATGAAAAGAGGCAATTCTCCCATTGGTTCATAGCATCATAAAATTTGTCGCCGACTATGCCTTTCAGACGAGATTTCATGTTCTCTTCTTTGGTGCGTAAGTATGAATTTTCTTTTGACAATGAGGAATGAGACTCCTTTAATTGGGAATATTCATCTCGAAGCTTGCTGGCATTCAAACTAAGAGTTAGTCTACCCTTGATAAGTTTGTCTATTTCAGCGGAAGATGATTCAATTACTTCATCAAGTTTATTTTTAAGAGAGCGGAGAGACTGCTTTTGATCATCACATATCCCTTGAAGATTTTTTACTTTCTGCGAGGAGATCGCCAAAAAGCTTGATAATTTGTATTTCTCTTGAGATAAAGTTCTATTCTTGTCTGATAAAGATTTTATCGACAAATTAGTCTTGGATAACGAATATGAGAGGCGAGTAACCTCGTTGTTTAAAAAACTGTGATTTTGCAATAATTGATTATTCTCATTTGTGAGGTTTCTTATTTTATCAACTGAATACGTATAAAGATTATCTAATCTACTATGCTGGTCCATCCAAGAATCTCTTTCAGTGCGAGCTTCATCAGCTATGGTTTCAGATTTAAGTTTTTCGATGAAACGATTTCGATTGGAGACTAATATATAAACCAAGAATTTAAAGGGAGGATTAAGTACGAAGAATACGGAAATAGAATAAAAAGATAAAAGGACAGAGGAAAAAAGAAGCTTACCTTTTAGCTCATCAATTTTTCTAGAGAGATTCTCGCGATCCAGTACAGAGTTATTGAGCTTGTGGTTTAGAGTTTCACATTCAGAAGTCTTATCTTGAAGAATTTTTCTCAAAGCATCATTTTCATTCTCTAGAGAAGCTCGTGAAACAGAATTGTCTGAGCCAAAATATTTGAGCAGAGTTTCGCAAACTCCGCTTTGGAGAGAATCAGTAGAAGAATCTCTAGCATTATTTAGAATGTTAGATAAAATTTTGAAAGCAACATCAATTCCTGCGATGGTCTCATTTGATGAAGGAAGGGATGTAGAAGGTGAAATAGAAGAAGTGAGGACAAGTTGATGATTTGAGTCATTAGCAATGGTTGTATCATCAGAAGGAGGAGTTTTCGGGAAAGTAATATTTGGAGGAAGTAAAGGGCTAGAGGGAGTTTCAGTTATGATGGGTTCTGCAATTTGAATTGGTGAAGGACCAGTAGAGGCAGAGGTAGTGAAAGCGATCTTCTCGCCAGAAGAAGGAGGAAGATAAGATTGCACAGGTATAGGTGAAGCTTTCGCAGATATTAAGGGAGGAATGACGAAATTGCTTCCAAAGGTCTTATTTAATTGGCGAGATCTTTTAGGAGGGTTAGCATTACCCTCGTCATTCTGCAAACAATAATCAAGATAAGAAACAGAGGAAACAATATTGTTATTAAGAAATAGAATGTGTTTCTTACTACCTTATTGCTCGCAGAAATTTCTTTCCTTTTTCCAGTTGGTTTCTTAAGATTAGATTTGGTTCTCCTGAAGAGAAGATATAATATGAGAATTATAAAGAATAAAATAAGGGAATATCGAAAAACATATATAAAAGTTGATCTAAAAAAAAAAAAAAAAAAATTTTTTTTATCGTAATCAAGAATATACCTTGGTGATTCCATTAAAACACTAGCAGGAGAGTACGAAGAAGAAAAGTTGACAGAAACGAAAACGAAGAAGCTAAGAAAGATAGAGAAGAAAGAAAGATAGGAGAAGAAAACCAATTATGAAACTTGACTCTCCATTTTATAGGTAAAGAGGGAAACCAGCTGAGCGAGACGTGTCAATACAAAAAGATAGGTTTTGAACACGTGTAAACCAGGGAAGCTGAATTAACGGAACCTTGTCGATGAAAAGAAGTTCAGTCATTGCTGCGATAGTTAAGAAGAATTTAAAGTTCTCATGATCTTCTCATCTTCGCAGAGAAAACATGAGAAGAAGCAAGATGTAGTACCAGAATATCGCCACAAAGATATTCTCGTGATAATAACGACGCTTTTACGAGAAGGTCAAATATTCCTATAAGTATAAATGACATTGTTCACGAGAGTGTCGTGAGGATTCTTCAGCGACATTTGGCGAGCATCATAGGGAAGCATCATAATAGCTGGAAACTGAAGATACATGTTATGAGAGTGTTGTTTCACGAGGAATACAAAAGTTGGCGAACATTAACATTGCAAATACCACGATGAGATCGCTAAATAGATTCGAAAAAAGGGGAAAACTTAGCTGTCACCCACTATGTAATTTCCTATATAAAGGGTTCAAGTAAGTCTAGAAAAGGATGATGTATTTTTTAGAGTTGAGAATATTTTGAGGAGAGAGAAACTCCAGAAATAAAGTTGTACTTCTGAGTTTGAATATTTTCTGTAAACATTTCTTAGATCTAAATAATAAAGTGTCGTTAATTATTTAATCTTCAATTAGTTTTCTCCTAAATTTCTATAGAATCTTAATAGGGGTGTAGTGTGGGAAATCCTGCTACTACATTGGAAATGAAAACAAACTCAATCCGGTCACTTAAGTATGCGTACACGTTTGCATACCTAAGAAGGTTACTTTCTGAAATTGGCTTGTTCATGAACTAAAGCATTTATATAATAAGGAATGCAATCTTTGAAAAACATGGCTATAATGTTCATGAATTGATTCGAGTGAATCAAAATCGATTTTGCTTCGATTGTCTCTTGTATACTAAATTAGATCTAAGCAATTGAACAACTGTCTAACTAGTTCATTTGAGTCACTTGAACTAGTTATTGTGAAGATGAATAAGGTTTATATGAAAGAACTCATATGTGTTAGAGCATTGCTCGATCGAACTCGCATGCTTTGCTATCTCAAGCATGTTTTTCAATGTTAGTGATCAAAACTATAAAGTCTTGATTCCTAGTCTACTATAGCTAAGGTCTCGGACTAGGATAGAAAGTGTAGTTGAGCTCAAGAACTCCATGGAGATCATCATATAAGACGAAGGAATACTCAAGGAACCAGTGGATCTTCATCGACTAAAAGGTATGTGGAGACTTGAACTTATCTATCACTCAAAAGTCTATCTAATCTATCTCCTATCTTGAGACAAAAGTCGTATTACTATATAGACTAAGATTATACACAAGTGGTATTTCGAGCTGAGTAAATATTTCTCTTTAGCCAAGTTCATCTTTACCTAGTGACGAAAGTCATGTTATGTTTCAATCGCTTTGAAAATTTCTCTGACGAAAAATAGTTTGTGAATAACAACTATATAACTCCCTCTGAGAATGTTTCAATGATTGAAATGAGATTTTAGACAATATAACCATTGGAGGATATAAGCTTTGTTGTGGAAACACATAGCTAAGGTCTCGGAGTAGGATAGAAAGTGTAGATGAGATCAAGAACTCCATTTCAATCATCATACAAGACAAAGAACTAATCAAGGAACTGCTGGATCTTCATCGACTAAAGGTATGTGGAGACTTGAGATTATCTATCACTAAAAAGTCTATTTATCTCCTATCTTGAGACAAAAGTCGTTTTGCTATATAGACTAAGATTATACACATTTGATATTTCGAGCAGAGTATACCTCTCCTATCTATTTCTCGAAATATGTGTTGGTAAAGCTTTCGCTTTAGCCAAGTTCATCTTTACCTAGTGACGAAAGTCATGTTAAGTTTCAATTACTTTGAAAATTGCTCTGACGAAGAATGGTTTGTGAATAACAACTGTATAACGTCCTCTGAGAATATTTCAATGATTGAAATGAGAGTTTAGACAATATAACCAATGGAGGATATAAGCATTGTTGTGGAAACACATATATGTATAAGTCCTTATTCCTTGAACCAAAGTTTGCGAACTTTGTTGATCAAGAGAACCGGAGAAGTGCGTGAGCTTAATTTTGCGAACCCAGTCCGGGGACTTGAGTAGGTTATGTCTAAAAACGATGTTTGCAAACTTATCTTTATAAACTAAGGAATGCTATTGCAAACCGTGGATATATAGTTCAAGAACCGATTCGAGTAAATCAAATCGTTTTCGCTTCAATTGTTTCTTGTGTAGTACATAAGATTTCCTTGCAATTGAACAACTCTCTAACTAGTTCATTTGAGTCATTTGAACTATTTATAGTGAAGAAGAATATGGTTGATATGAAAGTTATCATATGGCTAAACACTTGGTTAACTATTGTTGAAATAACTAATGTACAAGTTTGGGTAAGGTTACACAAGCCTATAAACGTGCATTACATGTGTGTATAATAAGCTATGTTTTCGATCTAACGATTGATAAATATTAGCTTGAATCTAATCAGGTTTTCATCTAACGGTGTATATTGAATGCCTTATTACTTAGCTAACATTGATTGCAACCCCTAATTTGAAAGACTATATTAGGGAGAAATCTAGCAACTGGGAAACCTAATCACCACACATTCCATGTGATACTAGTTGTGCTTATCTAGTGTCGATTCTCCTTTAACCTTTGGTTTTTTATTCTAAACCAGGTTAATGACTTAAAGACTTCATTGGGATTGTGAAGCCAGACTGATACTACTTTTCTTTTAGTTGTGTGATCTGATCTTGTTGTTTCTATCGTACGAGTACAATTGTAATAATTGGATTGAGATTTCTATCTCTGATAGGCATGATAACAGGTAATCCCAAACATCTTCGTCTCATCGTTTGTGATTCCACTTTTTTTTTTCTCTGCGTCGATTAAGACTATTGTGAGGTGATTGATAATACTGAGTTGTTCTTCGGGAATATAAGTCTGGTTTATCAACTGGTTCATGTTCACCTTGATTTATCAAAAGTAGGAACAAAACTCGTAGGTATATATTCATGGGAGATGGATTTATATATTACCATAGACTTTTCTGTGTGATGCATATTTTTTTATTAAAGTCTTCGACTTTGGTTCGTAGCAACTCTTAGTTGTGGGTGAGATCAACTAAGGGAATCAAGTACGTAGTATCCTGCTGGGATCAGAGTTGTAGGAGAATAAATATACCTTGGATCATTGTGAGCTTGATTGGGTTTCAACGACAGTCCTGACCGAAGTTATCTTGGAGTAGGATAGTGTCTATAGCAGTTTAATACAGTGTATGTTTAATCTGGACTAGGTCCCGTGGTTTTTCTGCATTTTCGGTTTCCTCGTTAACAAAATTCTGGTGTCTGTGTTATTTCTTTTCCGCATTATATTTGTTATATAATTGAAATAATGCAGGTTGTGCGTTGTTCAATCAATTAGAATATATTACCTTTTGGTTGTTGATTTAAATTGATTGACACTTGGAAATTGGTCTTTGGTACCATCCAAGTTTATCTCTCTTGTATTTAAATTGAGACTCGCAGTTTGCTTGAGTAAGATTTAAATCGAGAGATAGAGATATAAACTCTTTGATATACTTTTATCTAGATTGAGTCTGACTGTCTAGTTGATTCTCTAGAAAGCATATTGGAGTTTTTCCATACAGATTGCTAATTCGAAATATTGGGTGTGGTTGTTAGACCCCCTCTTTTTCAATTGGTATCAGAGCAGGCAAACATGTTCAAGACCTTACAAGTCTGTGTTTGTGTCAATCTGAGTTTGAGGACAAGATCTCCTGTATGCATACCTAGGTGTCTCCTAAAGCTTTCAATTATTCCAAGTTTCTTGGAAACACATCAAAGGATTAATCCTTAGTTGATTCTTCCGAATACCGAGGTAGAAATATTATTCAATCAGATGTTAACATCTTTTCCTCCTCTCACGAGGCATGTGACACTCTGGAAAAAGTTGAAAAGGAACTCACCAGAATTTCAAAAAATTCTGCTGAGATTATTGATTTTCAGGATCATGATCAGCTTGTTGATGAATTTGAAAAGTCTCTTGATCGATAATGTGAACTCTATAACATCATTGAGTCTTTCTCCAAAAATATTGAAAAACTTCTCCAAGAAACTACTTTACAACGTGAAAATATTAGTGCTCTTGAGAGAATTATTAAGGAAGACTCAATTAGAGAAAAACGTTTGATGGAGACTCATTCATCAGATCTTAACATTTGTGTCGAAAAATTGAAAATAAGTGCATCTCTTACTCTAGCCCATGAACAATGCAAATCCTTGGAAAATTAAAACTCTGTCTTAAGGAGAAATTCTTCTATACAATCTAATTCTCATGAATTACAGCACATGAAGAAGTATCATCCAGTAGAAGGTTATGTCAAGAAAGGTTTATATAACTTGAAATCTTCTCATACGACTATGAAGTTAAAACAGGTGCCAATTATTGTTTCTCCTCCACGAACCTGTACCTTCTGTGGGAAAAGGAATCACTATGCTATCCATTATTTTGCCAGAAGGAAACAAATTTTTAAACTTCATAATTTGCTTCACTTCACTGTCAATGGAACAAATAGTCAGTCGACTACTGCAGTGAATCACATGCCCATAAAAAAGTAGAAACCTTATAAAAATGATCTTTATTTTAGAAATCATCACAGGGCTCAAGTGCATTCAGGCATAAATTCTTGTGTTGCTAATGAAAGCATTCCTTGTACTTATAAGAAGGTTTCTGATAAATCTAAGTCTAGAAAATGGATCCCTATCTATTCTGATCCTCTTGAACCAATTGCAAGAGGTCCTAGATTTAGTCCTCAAAGAAAGCCATATGACGGATATGTTTAACACGCCATGGTGTACCTTTCAGAGATGAAAGTCAACCGAAGAAAGGTGAAGAACACAAAGATCAAACAGTCAGATGATATATACAACTCCTTTCTCAATGATCATAGTGGAATTAGCTTCCACTCTACTACCTGACTCTAGGTATTTGGTTCTTTGCTTCTAACTTGAGAGGTGCAAGGAAATTAATTGAGGAACACTCAAGTATGTTGTATATTATTTCTGTTTAAGTTTTTGTGTTGACAGTCTACAAATGTTTGTGTCCTCCTCTCGTGACCTCTTAGGGTTTCGAAACTAGAGTTTCTTACTCTTGTTTACAAATTCATATATACTTATTATATATTGTGTTTTTTTTCTTCTTTCCTAAAATTATATGGAGAACTCTGCAAGATCTCAAGAGATTGTGCATCTTGATGGAAGAAGACATTCAGGATTGATGATTCAATCAAGGATTTACGTCATTTCAGAACGATTCAAAGGTCGAGTTTGCAAATCTTCAATTACAAATAAATTAACTTCTAGATGGTCAGGCCAAAATTCTTGCTAATCAGAATCTTCTGATACGGAATCAAAAGAAGCTCATCATGGACTGTGTCAAAGCTAGACAGCTTGATCGGGTTGTTGATCGAAAAGTTAGTGTTCTAACTCACAAACATGGTGTGTCTACAGTCAAGAGAGTAAAGGAAATCAGTGATACCTTCTTTGATAGATTCATTGAAAGATATGAGGTTCTCAATGAAATTTGATTGTTTGCCTAATAAATCTTCTATTTTTCTTGTTTTGTTTAGAAGAATAACTAGAGTTTGGAATATCCATTATTGTGATTACACACAGCTATGTCTAACGTTTTCATCTTCATGTTTATAGGTTTATTTGTTTAAATTCTAAAACTGTTTGGAAGATGATTATTGCAGTATTAATCTTTACGGTTTTTTATATTGCAATATTGTTATAGGATATGTGTGTTTGCGTCCGTGAACTTGATTGTCCCATACCTTGTCAAAAGTAAAGTCATTCATGATTTGATATGCTTAAAGGAATGAATTGACTTTTGACAAATACAACAGTTAAGCCTATTATGTCAATTTTTGATGGAAGATAGGTTAAAATATATTTTTTTTCAAGGATTATGTCTATTATATGTCATTGTGAAAATGGTGATGGAAAATATAATGAATCCTTGTGTATTTCGCATTATTTGATCTTCCCTGATCCATTTTTTTTTTGTGTATTACTGTGAGGCTCTGTAATGTGTCTTTTATTGAGCATTAAATAACCAAAGTTGATTATTTTTATTATCTTAGTTGTTGTTCCGTAAGATACTTTATGTCGAGCATATTGAACTAAATTAATCATCTTGTTTGGTTATTTAGTTATGACTCCGTAAGTTTTCTTATGTCGAGTATGAACAATTAAATTGATTACTTTTGTGATTGGTTTAGTTGTGTATTCCGGTTAGATTAATTATGGGATCTCTTGTGATTAATCTAATTGAGTTTCTTAAGTCTCCATAAGTTTACTTGTGTTGAGCATATTCGGTTAAATTAATCATAGGTTCACTTACGGTTAATTTAATTAAATATTTTTTGGATTCAAATTCATACTTGTGTGTGATTTGTAATGTCCAAAGAAATCCTTCTTTTCTTTTGAAATTAAGGTCGCTCTTGTTGTTCTTTCGGGAATGACATATTATGGGGGAGAGTTCTTAATTGAACTTGTGCTTAATTGCCAAATCTTTGTGGGGAGTGAGGCTGTGGAATATTATAGGGGTTATCTTGTATCTTTATAGACTCCTTGATGAATGCATTTAGATTCGGATTTATGATTGCATCTAAATAAGATGATATATACATACTTTTGGTCATAAAAAGTCTCTTACGGAAATTTTATTAGGATCCCATTCTTGTACCTTTGCCAATTTTATTAACAAAAAGGGGGAGAATTAATATGTAGTTCACACTACAAATACATATGGTTTTCGGATCATTATGTAAGGGGGGAGTGGTTTCCATGTGAGATGAAGTATTGACTAAGGGGGAGTGACATATCACCATAGTATTGTTGTTAAAGTTATGATGCAATTGGACTTTAACGTTGTGTAATGATACTATAACACTGTATAACAATGATTGACAACTCTTGTTTTCTCGTTGTTATAGCTATGGATTTTCAACAACGTTGATGCACTTACAACCTTTGGGATCATTGGAGTACTTGGAAGTGACGAAGATTTCGAGTAATGTTGAAGATTAGACATGTGGAATAGGAGCTACAAAGTTTATTTATATATTTTTTGCATTCCATATGTATTGATAGTTTTGTCACTAAAATTGACAAAGGGGGAGATTATTAGAGCATTGCTCGGTCGAACTCGTATGCGTTTCTATCTCAAGCATGTTTGTCAATGTTAGTGATCAAAACTATAAGTCTTGATTTCTAGTCTACTATAGCTAAGGTCTCGGACTAGGATAAAAAAGTGTAGTTGAGCTCAAGAACTCCATGGAAATCATCATACAAGACGAAGGACTACTCAAGGAACTGGTGGATCTTCATCGACTAAAAGGTATGTGGAGACTTGAACTTATCTATTACTCAAAAGTCTATTTATCTCATATCTTGAGACAAAGGCCGTTTTACTGTATAGACTAAGATTATACACATTTGGTATTTCGATCTGAGTATACCTCGTTGTTTATGGGTGAAAATCATTTTTGACGATTTTGGTAATTTTGGGTGTGTAGGTGAGAAACAAATCTAAACCCTAAATAATGCACTGCACGAGATAACTTTTGATTCGAGAGATCAATATGTACAATCCTGGCCTAAACCAATAAATGGTCGTTCCATGCTTGATTCGGTCACAAAGTGAAGGAGAAGGGTTGGTCTTAGGGAGGGAAGCAAAGAAAGTGTTGAGACCAGAATAGTTGATTCTGGAAGTGTGCGCGTTTTATGACTTGTATCATAAAGTAGAACTGGTGAGCAGAATGGAAAGCTACCAGGCGATTTCTAGATATTTTGTGTTACCGACCAAAACTTGTCCTTTGGTGGAAATAGGCGAAACGTACCCTGGTCTCGTAGGAAGTGGAAACGATTGAGTAGTGGAAGAAAAGAGTAACGTGTAACTGCCAGACATTATGCTTCCATGATAAAGGAAGTGAATTCGTGTAACCGTCAGTCATTACTCTTCCATGATGAAGGAAATAAATTGTTTACACATTTTCTTATCACCACCACTAATTATCATACTTCATGACACTTTCTTGTAACGGGCGTATTTCACGCCGCACGCTGTAAACCTCCAGACCAATACCCTGATGAGAATCCCCCAATCTGTGATATATTTCGATGTCTCAAGTGTTTTCGTGGAAACATGTAGCAATTTTCTATGTGTGCCAAGTTAACATTGAGAGGCTTGACGCAGGTAAATAGCATGTAATGCTAGGCTCGTCTTGGCTAGTCTCCTAAAACTTGTCGCGAGCTTATCGGTTCGTTGGCGAACTTAGATGGATGATATTGCGTCTCATGAAGAAGGATGGCCATTGATTATGGCCACACTTGTTGTATAGTGAAGTGGAGTCGGACACATGCTAATGTCATGCCAGTGGCGTAGCCATGACATGGTGGCATGAGAGTAACCACGACATAGTGGTATGCCAGAGACGTTGCGGCATGGCCAAAGCTAAAAATTGGCTCCGCAGCCAAAGTTAGGGTTTGGGGCCGTTGGAAATATTTGGCGTGGCCAAATCTTGGTGACATGGAAGGATTTGGCGTGGTTGGAAAGATTTGGCATGGATAAATCTTGGCGCCTTGGAAGGATCTGGCGTGGCCAAGTTTTGGCGCCGTTGGAAGAATTAGGGCTTGGCGTGGCCAACGCGCTTTGGAAGAATTGGGGGCCGGTAAGCAAAATGGGGTCGGCTTTGTTCGGAATGCATGTGGTTCATTTAGGGTGACCTGATTGGTTGATGAGAAGTGGGGCCGGCAAGCTAGGGCGTGGTCACACTTCCAGTGCGCTGCGGCGGATTTAAAGCGACCTGATTGGTAGAGGGAAATAAGGCTGGTTTAGGATAGGGCGTGGCCAATGGAAAGTGGCGCCATCTGGCCTAAGGCATGGCCACGCCTCCCTTTGCTGCTGCAGCTCCCTATTTTTTCGGATTCTGGGCGAGGTTTTGCACCTGCTAATCCATGGTGGATCAATTACCTAGTTTGCCTAGGATTAATTTTGACAAGCAAGGTCTAGTATGTTGCGCGAGGTGCGAAACCCTAACTTCTGCAAGTTAATCAGGTTGATTGAATTCTATGCGTCGACACAGATCTCTTTTAAGTTCGTTTCCAGATAGCAGCATGCTTTTCTGATTGAATACCTTATACAAAGATCGTATTCTTGATACTTGGAGATTCGTGCTACTCTGCTGCGAGTGAACACGAATCATCATGCCATATCAACATTAAGATTTCTGCCGGAGAACATAGCATAGAAGGCATTCAGAGGAACTTATATTAAGTGAATATGCGCGAGGCGCCAAAATTTACAGAACATCTGGGGTTCGCCAGTCTTGATAAATTTCATGTAAGTATATTGAGCGGCTCAATAAATTTTCCAGTGGAGAGGTTAGCACACGTGGCTCTGTTTCCTTGTAGAGTGACATCACATCAGATGCAGGGTTTTACGATTTTGACCCTAAGCTAAAAACTACCATGAACATTAAGTTCCCTGCTTAGCACGTAACAGTGGTGTTGTTTCGGGGTAAGCATGAGATGGTGACGGACAAGAGAAAAATCGAAGAGGGAAAGGTGTGAAGTGTTTACCAGGGAAATTCAACTAACCTTTAGCGAAAGGCATGAGGAAACTGTGATCCTTGTATTGACGACTTGGCACATTTTTGGCTTGACCAGGGGGTGTTGGCGTAGAGTTTTGCTTCCCGGAACATTGGTTCCAATTTGGGCCATGGGGTGGTGAAGACGGCGCTTCCAACTTGGGAATAACGGACGGCGCATATTTGAATGGTGGAGATTGTGTTTCTTTGAACAGAGAAGATGGTGCTTCAATTTTGGCCGAGCGGAGATGAAGCTGTTGAATTGTGAATAGCTCGACTAGTTTGGAAAGGTCGATGGTGCAGCTAGATCGGAATAGCACTATTAGCTTGAGCGCGGACTTCTGGCACAGGCCTGGCGCGACTGACATAGAGTAGAGGATGGTGCAGCTATCTTGGCATGGAGGATGGTGCAACTAGATTGGAGTGGAGGATGGACGCGGCTAGATTGTAAAGTCCAATGGTTATATCCGTAGAATGGTGGATGGCACGGCTTTGGCTTGGAGTGGTTGATGACGCAGCCATCTTGGAAAGGGCCGATGGCGCGGCTATCTTGGAAGGGCCGATGGCTATATTTGTAGCCTGGTGGATGGCACATCTTTGGCTTGGAGTAGTTGATGACACGACCAGATTGGAATGGAGATGCTAGCTTGGACGCAGACTTCTGGCACAGGAGTGGTGTAGCTGGCTTGGTAAAGATGAGGCCACGGGGAGTTGGCGTAGTGTTGGCCTGGCGTGGAGATTAGCGCCATGGAACGCAAACACCATGGGACCTGCCGCCTTATTTCATGCGTGTCCAAAAAGAGAAACCTTTCTCTATTCGAACTCCAAAAACACCATGCTTATAAAATAAGTTACACATCTTCCTTACTTTCATATTGTTTGCTTTGTTTCTACTTCTTGGTGTTAGCAGCAAAGGTTTGGATCAGCGGAGAGAGCAGCAACAAAAGCAGGCCAACGTATTTTAGGTATGTTTCTCAATATTTCTTTTAGGAACGGTGATGATGGCACTGAAACTTTGGCTACCAAACGGTGATGATGGTGTTGATGGCTTCAGTCTGTGGAACGGTGGAAATAGTACTTGGAAGATTTATTGGCTGGATCACGGAATGCTGGAGCGCTGGAGCCATGGAGAGTTAGATTGACCACGGAGTGATGGATCCACAGAGAGTTAGCTTTACCACGGAGTGCTGGATCCATGTAGAGTTGGCTTGACCACGGAGTGATGGAGCCATGGAGAGTTTCAGGTTGAGAAACTGGTGTTGCTCGTACTATCGCGCTGCTGGTTCGGTCATGGAGAGGAGATATCGGTACACTACTTGTTAGGCTGTGGAGCATGAGTGTGGTGTGCCCAGTAATATATTCTCGTTCATGGAGCAATAAGGAATCCTTATTCTGTTCAAACTCTAGAAATTGCGTTCGTATGAATAGGGGTATCGACCCTCTTCTGTTTTTGTTGTTCGTCTAGCTCCGTGCTTTTATATGCAATATCTGGATCCTCTTCGTCATTTGTTAGCGGTGGTAGAGCGAGCATTAATGGTAACAAATAAATCTTCAAATAAGCAGCAAGGTGAGCCAGGAGAACTCAAGGTAGATGCTCTCGCATGTAGTCACCCAACAGTACCCTCGATCTTCTCCAGAATGTGTAATAAGGTTCCAACTCCAGAAAAATGAGTATCTAACCTCTCTAGTGGATTTCAAAATTTACTAAGCTCCATTGCATTCCTGGGATAGATGAATAAAATATATGCTCGGCAATGATCATGTCAGGGGCTGATCTTGGAGAGTGTAGCTGCGTTGTTGATCCTTTTTTGACTTTAAGTTATTTGGTGTCTGGACTGCTGAGCCAGTGTCTGGAAGGCTTATTCTTTCCTTTCTGATTTCGATGATAATATGTTGTGGATGCTTGTATGGTCGAAATATTCTGGAGCCATTGGGTGAAATAGATGAGTTGAGAGACATTCCATTGTTGATGTGCTGCTATCAAGTCCTTGAGGACTTCGTTCCAAATGACATCCTTTGAACCATCCTATGAACCTTGGACTATTATATAGAATGGGATTCATTGAGCAATGACCAGTTATACTTCTGTTAGATATGATAATATGGTCGGATATGTGAATGTATCTATGTGGCGTACTTTTGGGTTTTTTGATGCGCGTGTACGGCTTCATGTTGAAAAAATCTTGCAAACTTCAACAGTGATGATGTTGAAATCGGAAATAACCTGGTTGACGGCAGTGAAGGAATCCTATTCTGGTAGTCTCCATGTGTAATTATCATGAACCCATTTTCTCGTGGATGATGTGCTTCTGCTGCGTTCACTGGTAAGGTGGTGACTGCGTTTAAGATTCTAATCATGAAGGAGGCTTCAGTCCCCAAGTGTAGCCTACTTTAATTGTATTGCCTTGAATACACTATGTGGATGGGGAAAAACGGTTCGCTGGTTTTTTGGGAAAGTGAGGAGTCGAGCGTGTCGTAGAGACTCCTCGAACCGGGCAAACTGCTTAACCTCACGCAGATGCACTGCAAATGGAGTGCTTAGATTCGAGAGATCAATCTGTAGGACTCCGGCCTAAACCAAGTCAATGGCCATTCCGGAGTCAAGTCGGCCGCAAAGACGGAGATGGGTTGATCTGTAGGAGGGAAGCTGATAATTGTGTGGGATCAATGATGATCAAGGATTATGGATGTGTTGAAGGTTTCTGCAATAGTTGGTGAACTGTTAGGTTCGAATAAGTTCTGATGGATTGATGAATTCTTGAGAGTTGTTACTCAAGAAATTTTGTGTAGACTGTGAACGTTGTCTGTTGGTGATCGTTCGTTATTTCTCAATCATGGATTCAGATACTTATTTATATTGTCAGAGTTGTGAACACCTTGATCCCTGTAAGTGTGACGGTTTCATGTGGGCAAGTGGAAGATCGTGGTAAAGTCAGTTCCAGGTCGTGTGGAGACTTGACGGATCGTGCACCCACTACTTTGCTAACTCCTTCAACCATTGACACGACTTACACACATTTCTCGTCATGGATGAATCCACGTGTTGTAGGCCGCTAGACCAAAACCCTAGTTGTTATCCCCCATTTTGACGTGATTGATGTCTCACAAATCGTGGAGTCTGCATGACATACGTGTATTTAGTTTGTCAGTTGTTGACTGATTAGGCAATGAGCCTAGGTTTTGTTGAATCGAGTATGTTTAGAAAATGCTTAGCGATTCATGAATGTTAATGTTGTTTGTCTGAGTAAATTCAACGAATTGTTGAATATTGATGAGTTATTGAATATGTGTGATTATTCGAGAAACTGAGCAAGTATTGCTGGATTCGACGAAATATTGATAAGTTACTGAATATTGATAGTTGGGATCAATATTCGAGCAATTGAGCAAGTATTGCTCAATTCAACGAATTACTGAATATTAATAATTTGACGTGCAATTGAGCAAGTATTGCTCAATTCGACAAATTATTGATGAATTAAGAATTTAACCTGCAATTGAGCAAGTATTGCTCAATTCGACAAATTACTGACAAATTACTAAATATTGATAGCCGGATCAATATTTGAGTAACTGAGCAAAGTAGCTCAATTCGACGAAATATTTATTGGTGACGTAACCCAATAAAATATAAAAATATTGGTAGATTACTAAATATTATATGATTAATTCATATGCTGGTTGCTGAATCATTATAAATTTATTAGTGTTTGAACTTGCTCAGAATAATGATTTGTTGAGCGTTTGTTCGAAAACCCTAATTTTTTGATGAATTGCTCATTAGTTGACGAATTGCTGAAAATAGGACATGAGCAAAGGAGGGACCGATCACATGATACCATGGACATCCATGTGATTCCCAATTGTTCGAGTGAGCGTGTACCAGGGTTCTCAGTTGGAGAGTTGGTGAAGGAATGACGATTAAGTGCCGGTTTCATCATTTATTGAATTACTGCTGGGTTCAACATTAGGAAAAACCTAAATATGAAAGATAGGGGACCGACCAAGAAAACATGGGACCGGATCTTGGTGGTCACGTGACTAGATGTTGTCTGTTTGAGCAATCCCCAGGTTGGTTGGAGAGAGTTTGGGCCCAATACATACGATCAATTCAGCAAATTAGGTCAGAATTATGAAAACATGTGGGACCGGTTTTGTGCAATCCCTAGGAATAACCCTGGTCGGTCATTAGGGAATATGCGTGTTTCCATGGTGTCCGTGCCTCCGTATTGAGAGTTTCAGTATTTTCTGATGTGCGTTCGAGCAACATTGTGAATTTTTAGAAGAGTTTCATCTTGACTGAAATTCTTGATTTTGTTGGAATGGGCATGTATGTTCTGTAGGACCATAATATCGCCACAACGATATTCTCGCGATGGAAACGACACTTCGGCGAGAAACCCAAACATTTCTACAAGTATTAACAACACTTTGACGAGAATGTCGCAAGATTCTTCAACGATATTTGGCGAGTGTCACAAAAGAGTGATATAACGGTCAACGACTGAAGATATATGAGAATAATAAGTCTGCTTCACGATGGTTACAAAGTTGGCGATGATGAAGACTAAAGTTATGGCGATGAGATCGCAGAGTAGATCCGAATTAAGGGGAAATCTTAGCTGTCTTCCACTATGTATTTTCCTATATAAAGGGTTCGACTAAATCCAGAAAAGGATGGTGTACTTTCGAGAGCTGAGAGAATTTTGAGGAGAGAGAAACTCCAGAAAGAAAGTTGTACTTCTGAGTTTTGATATTTCTTGTAAATCTTCTTGAAAGTGAATTAATAAAATTATTGTCGTTCATTCTCGATTATGACTTAATTTTCATAGATTCTTGACAAGGGTGTAGTGTGGGAAATCCTGCAACTACATTTTGGCGCCCGAAATAGGGAGAATCAAGCTAAGAAATCTATAATTACAACTTGAAAATTTGAAGAAATTGTTAGAATTGAAGAAATGGCTAGAAGAAGAAGAAACACATCAGAACCACCAACAACTGTGAGGAGAAGTAAAAGACTTGCAGGTGAAGGAACAGGTGAATTAGAAGAATCTTTAAGGATAAGATCAGGAAGAAATAGAACAAGAAATGAAGCAGAAAGTTCAATTCAACAGCCGAATCAACAAGCACAAACGCAAAATAGGGATGTGGATTATGATAGAGTGAGCGTGCACACTTGGAGGTCAAATTCAATAGAAGAAGCAGAAAATCGACAATTAAGAAATGAGGAAGAAGGGGAAAGAAATCAAGACATGGTTGGAGGATTAATTCATGAAGAACGAGGAATAGTAGATGATTTGAGACAAAGAATACAGGAAGAAAGAAGATTAGAGGCAGAAGAGCGCGCGAATTTAACAAGACAAAATCATGAGCTAAGAATGGAGAATTTGAGGTTACAAAGAAGGAGATCAAGAAGTACTGTTAGATCAAATTCAAGATCATTCAGAGAAGAACCAAGGAAAAATTCCCATATAAGAAACGTTAGGGAAAATATTCGAGGAGAAATGCAAGATAGGGAAGAAGAGATAATTGGTGTTCGCAATAATCCGCGTGACAACAGAAGTCAGGAGGGAAGAAATAACCAAATTGAAGAAGAAAATCCAGAAGAAGGTAGGAGGATATTACATGGACGAGAAAAATCAAAGAATGATTTAAGAAGAAATTGAGAATCATTATGCTGAACAAGCACATCTAGCTCACAAGAGGGAAAGATTAAGGACAAAAGTAGAAGAACGTGAATTTCGAGAAGCGGTGCGACAAAATAATCATGAAAATCGAGAAAGAAGACGTATATAAAATCTCTACAATGGTAATATTCAGGAGGAGTATGATAGGATACAGAGGAGAATAGAGAAACAACGAAGAGAAATGAGGAGAAACGAAGAAATTCGCAGAGCAGAAGATAGGCAGTTACGATATCAAGGGGAAGATGAAAGAGAAATTCGCAGAGAAAGACGAAATGATGGTGAAGAAGAAGATACAAAAAATCTCGCAAGACAAGAAAGGCAAGAGCGCAGAAGAAGGGAAGCAACATTAAAAAGGCCAATGGAGCAAAACTCAATTGAGAATGAGCAAATACTGAGAGAATTAGCAGAAATGCGAGGAATAATAAATAATAGAAGAGAAGGAGGTAGGAGACAACTTGATGATGATATTGAAGAAGCTGCGAGAACTCCATTTACTCATGAAGTACAGTTAAGAGGGATACCTCCAAATGCAATTTACCAGCATTAACCAGCATTTTTGATGGAACTACTTGTGTTGTTCAACACGTAAAAGCTTATGTTAGATGTATGCTACAGTGGGAAAATCATGATGTTGTGCTATGCAAATATTTTGAATCCAGCTTAACTGGCGAGGCGTTGAAATGGTTCGAGGGATTACCAAAAAATACTATAACTTCTTTTGATCATTTACAAGCTACATTTTTAAGAGCGTATATTAGCAACAATTCGTCACGGCCGGGTATTGAAGATGTGTTTGGGTTAAAACAGAGAGTTGGCGAGAGTCTGAAACATTTAACCATAAGATGGAAGACAATGTGCAGCGAGATGGCAGGAAGAGTGGACGAAAGATATCTAATCTTGTCTTTTATCAATGCAATGTTCGCGACCAATCTACTGTACATACAAATTTTCAGAGTCAAGAATACAATCACTATGACTGAACTGCGAGAACTACAGGAAGAATACATTGCTTTGGAGGATAAACAAAATGAGATGGAATCATATCCCATCACGAACACCAATTCCGGAGCAGCAAATGGGAGTTTACTTCCTAGAATGATAAACAATGTAGCGAGCAGCTCGCAAGTGCAGCAAGAAAAAGTAGAGATTGATAACCAGCAGAAGTTGGTAGCGATGGGTAGTAGAGATCAAGAAGAATATGAAAGAGAGAAGAATTACTACAATCGCGGTGGAAATAATAAGATTCAAAGACTTGATCAGCCGCAAGAAACTTATGGCGGACAGAGGCAAAACAATTTTAGAAGTCAAGGGAATCAGAAGATCATATGGGAAGAAATTAAAATGCCTCCACTCAATACTAGCATAGAAAAAATCTGGGAAGCTATCATTTTAATAGAAAATATACCATCTCCATGGAACATGGGAAAAGAACCACATCCTAACAATCGCAGTCAAGAATTTTGTCTTTACCATCATTTTCATGGCCACACAGTAAATGACTGCAGGAATGTAAAGAGAATAATTTTAAGGATGATCGAACAAGGAAAGCTAAATCACTTTTTAGTAGGACATCCACAATCTCAGCGATTGCCTCCAGCACCAGAAACTCGCAGAGTGAATGCTATAAAAGGAGCAGAATCATTTGTAATAGAAGTTGGGGCTAAAGCAAAGAATTTGTTTTGTAATTCTATAGTACATTCACACAGAACTATAGAGGACTTCCATGACAATATTCTGAGCAGGGTCTTCGCGAGAGACACAAATGGAAGAGAGATATTGAATATCGCGAGAGCCTCTCCATTAGAGGAGTGGAAGAAACACACTATATCTTTCACTGCACAAGAAGTACCAGAACCTGGTGAGCAGCATGATAACCCATTGGTAGTAAGGTTAGAGATAAATCCCAAGCAAGTAGAAGAAGATGAAGAAAATGATACTGAAAATGAAGATTCTTGGGCTATCAATAGAGTTCTAATAGATACAGGGAGCTCAGTTGATATATTATTTTATCATACCTATAAGACCATGGGTGGAAAAGACGAAGATCTAATTCCATCAACATACAAAATCTATGGTTTTAACGGTACAGCTAACAAACCAAAGGGGGAAATTGAAATGCAGATACCGTTAAAAGGAATATCTTCAAAAATCTTATTCTGCGTCGTGGACATCGAATCACCTTACAATGCCTTGATAGGACGACCTTGGTTACATGGGATATTGGGTGTTGCCTCCACTTATCACCAATGTATCAAATTTCCTCATCCTAAAGGTGTTGGAATTATTAAGGGAGATTGGGGAGAAAGCAAGAAATGTTATGAAATCGACATGAAGTCTTGCGAAGAAAGAGCTGAAAAGAATAGCAATGGGAAGTACAAAATTAAACAACAACAGAGATGTGAAAGGTTAATGATTGATGCAATAGAGCGGAAAGAGGATGTGAAAGCTGATGGCAAGCGTCTCGCAGAAAAAGAAACAACGGTAAAACGTAGCAGAAAATCAGAGTCAAAAAATAGTAAGTAGAGAGGTAAAATGATGAACTCCAGAGAACTCAATGAATGATTTGTTTGAAAAAATATGTAATTGAACAGAATATTCTACTTGAAAGAATCACAAGATTTTCAAAGTTATGAAATTCTATCAGAGTCACAAAACTCGCGAGAACATCGAATAAAATTTCGCAGAGACATAAGAATGGGACGAACCTTTATGGCGTGCACCCTAGTTCGCGAATAAAATTTCGCAAGAGGAAAATGTAAGACCTAATAGCGCGTCATATGAGGGGGTATCTCTTGACATGATTCTGGGGTAAGGTTATACCGCTGCTGGATCCTGAGTCATGCAGATGTTGGGGTTAAAGAAAACCTATCCGGGAGAGAGATCTTGGATTTCCAACTATATAAGTTTATACCCTGGTTGGGCGACCGAGAATCTCTTCCAAGAAGTGCAGAGTATGACCAAGGCGCCGAGGTACACGGTTGAGCCAAGGGTGCCCGGAGCGTACGAAACTCTCTTGCCATCCTTGGTAAGTCTTGGCTACAATGCACTTGGCCTGAAGAAAACCCCACTTAGGGTGCAGTCTTGTAACTATAAGCCATATATGCATAAAGGACAAGAGGCTGCGAACACAACTGGTTGTTGGAAAATCCGGATGGGGGAAGCTAGTCTTGTATGGCCGATGTGACCTCCTTGAAGGGGCAACCAGGGGGAGATAAGGGTGGCACCCTCCATTAGGGAGATGATAAGTATCTTAAGACGGCAATGTCATGGGGATTTATGATCGCAAGATCATTTAGGCCTGTCATATTGTCGCATGACGAAAATTATACAAAGGCAAAAAGCCTAAAGAGAAAATGTTAAGATGAGATCAATGGGTTTTTGCATGAAAGTGTAAAGACGTCCTGCGATTTCATCGCAAGACGGCAATGTCACGAGGCTTTGTTCTTGCGAGAGAATTTAGACTTGTCACATTATCGCAGAGATATTGAAAAGATATTGATAAGACAAGATCAATGGGTCAATACATGCAAATGTAAAGACGTCATGCGATTTTGTCGTAGAGAAATGAAAAAGTTGGCAAAATAAGACCTTTAATTAGGAAGGCATAATAAGACCAACAGATTATTGCGATACTGCTCGCAGTATTTATGAGATTTGGCAAGTACTGAGGAATAATTTAACGCCAGTACTGAGGCATAATATATTTTTACTTCAACTAATATTTAATCTTTTATGCAATTTTCTCTTATTGCAGATGAATAATAGAGGCAAGTATGGGAATGCATAGAATGATGAAATTATTATTCATCTATTCTATGATAAAATTGCATTGGTAATATTAAATAACATATTTATACAGATCATTAAAAGATAACAATTATGTTGATTTCTTTGCAGAAGAGAATTGTTTTTTTAACTCATACAGATAGAAGCAAAAGGAGTTTATAATGGCGGAGAAACTCGCAGTTAATTACAAAAAAAAATAAAAAAAATAAAAAAATATATATATATATACAAAGAAGACAAAATAAGACAAAATAAGAGAAAACTAATTAGACTGATCGCCATCTTCATTGTCAGATTTTTTATTCTCATTGCCAGATTCCTTCTCTTCATCATTATCAGATTTTTCTTCTTCGTCAGAATTTCCTTCTTGTTCATCATCGCCAATACTGTCTTCATCGCTAGAATCTTGAGCTTCACTATCAGAGATAGCAGGTCTTGGAATTTCTACTAGGATTTCTTCTTCTAGATCAGGATATGCAGAATGAGAGATATTATGATCAAAACAAACTAACTTAATGAATTTATTGCGAGTAATAACAATAGATCTGTTAAAATTCGCAGTAGTAATGTTGACACGGTCCTTTAATCTTGAATACTTCTCATTGCGAGCAATAAGTTTGGTTGCGAGTTGATGTTTTTCATCTTCAAGTTCTTGAAATCTCTCGCGGCAATTCCCTTCAGCAACTGCGAGAACGTGACAACGAATTAGAAGCTTTATCAGGAAGAATATTAAAATGAAAAATTAGTAAGAATTGAACAAGTTAACAACCTTCTCTTTCAGAAATCATATCTCTAATTAAAGAATCTTGTTCAACTTGGAGACTAACATCTACACCTAGATTGTTTCTGGCATTATCAAGAACTTTTGCAGCCCAAGCAAACTCATCATCGTTATTGATAAGAAGACGAGAGCGAGCTTGAGTTTCCATCGCAAGAAGATCTTCATTCTCGCGAATAAGTCTATCTCTTTCCACTTGAGTATCAAAAAGAGTTTTATGGAAATATGCTAGAGCCTTGGTACCATTTTTAACAACAAGATCCTTCTCATCAATAAGATCACTATTCCTTTTCCTTAATCTATTTATTTCTTCTTTTGAGTCAAGATAAAGACGTTTAAATCTGTTGGTTAAGTTTAAATTGGATCTGTGCTCTATTTTCAAGAGGTTAAACTTGGATTTAAGTTCCTCAAAGGAGAGAGATCTAATATGATCATCTGAGAAGTTACTTAGAGAACTATTAAGGCGATTAAGAAGAGCATTATCATCTATAGGTTCGGGATAAGATTGGAGGAGTGTTGCCTCATCAGTAAGACCATAAATATCTGCAAAATGGTTGCTTGAATAAGCTATAATAGGGTGAGAAGAATTAAGAAAGAAAGAAAATGGATTATACCATATAACTTTTGATGAGCTTTTTCAAGATCAGCGAATTTCTGCTTGTCAGCTGAGGCATTGGTCTCCAATTGCTTATTTTTTCTACGAAGATCAGCGACTTCTGCCTCCAGTTTTTCTTTCTCCTGACGAAGGTTATTAGCTTTTTCTTCTTGAATAACACGACTAGTGTCCAATCTGAAGAAACAACAAAAGAATCTCTTCCAACCTATGAGAGAATTATGTAAATTAAGATTTGGTGAAGAGATTTGGCGAGGAAACAAATACGAAAGTAGGATAAACAAGAGGAAACATACCAGTATGCCAAGAGAATTCAAGAGACTGGGAGTTAGCGATCTTGAAACTCCACGAAGAGAAGCATTATCAACTAATATAGGAGCATCGCAAATGTTGGCGAGAGATTGAGATATTTTAGTAATAGCTTCGTCTCCATACTCATTTGGGATACCATTTTCAGTATCGCCAAAAAATTTAGATAGCTGATCCATGGAAGACTCATAAGGGGAAGAATTCACCATGGAAGGATCACCATTATCAACATTAAAATTATCCTCGTTATCTTTATCTACATCAACATTTAGGTCATCAGAAATAGGTTGAGGAGTTGAATAAGAAGAATGATGAGTTTTTCTTTTCTTTGAAGAAGGATCGTCAGATTTATCATCACGAGGGGAAATAGGCTTTTCTTTAGCAGAGGAAGCAGATTTTCCTTTGCGATCAGTAGAAGATTTTCCCTTGGGTTTTGGTTCTAATGGTTCAAGCTCTTCAATCACCTGCGAGCACGGATAAAGATAAGAAATAGGGGCAACAATATATTGTTAAAATCTATAAAAGAATATTTCTTCTTTCATCCGTGAAAGATTTCAGAGCTAAGAAAGTGCAAGGTTTCCTGTGAGTTTGATAGATGAGTTTCATTCTATCAATCTGAGAAAAATCAAAATATTTAGCGAAAATATAAAAATATGAAGAAGATAGTGAATAATAATAATGCAAAGGTTGAGAGGATATATACTTTTTTAGATCTTTCAGGCCAATTAAAGACCCATGGCTGATACTCTTGAAGATTCACGGGCAATGCGAGAGAACCAGAGATATAATCTCCTTCAAGAAGTAATGGAAAAATAAACCACTTGTCATCGCTATAATGGCGAGGTCCTTGATTGATCTTTGTATGAAAATCAATATCTAGCATGACAATTTTATCTTTAGCGATTTTATCTTTCTTCTGTAAGCGGAATCCCCAGCGAGTGCGATCTCTTTTCATGGGAATTATGTCATAATTGATAAATAAATTCTCTACAGTATACATCGCAGGAATGATGGGAACATCTTTGAATTCAGGATTTTTCGCATCATCGGGATAACGAGAACCTTTATTAGCACCGCGAGAGGCATATTCAAGTAATAATCTAATACAATCTCCACCTAACTGATACACTGCTCGTGAAAATTTCTAATGAGAAATTATTTGATAAAACAAGGGAAGCTCTGGGTCATAAAGTGGAATGGGAAGGCCAGCTTCAAGTTGACCTAGCGATACTATAATTTTATTGCGAGAAAGTTGATGTTCAGAAAATAACTTGACGGAAAGTTCAGATTTAGAATCTTGACCTGGAATTGTTGACAAAGTAAAACCTTTGTTTCTGAGATTTTCTCTCATCTCGTTAAACACAGTAAAATTTTTAGCACCAGCAGCCACCATATTTGTAGTATGGGAATGAAGGAGGAAATTGAAAGAAAAGAAAGAAATCGCGAGAATAATAAATGCGCAATTTACGGAAGAACAGTAAAGTTGCAGAGAAGAAGAATGAAGAAGAAAGTAAAAGAGAAAAAGATAAGAATGAGAAGAGTATTTATAGAAGAATAAATTTCTCGAAGAAGATGAAAGTAGTTAATACAAAGAAAAGACGTGGGTGGTCAGATTGCAGCGGTTAAAGGAGACGTGTCAAAAATTTATTAGAAGAAAAGATTCGTGAAGACAGCTGGCGAAGGACGGAGAAATCTGAAAAGATAAGCAATTATGACATTTTAGATTCTCATATCTTATCTTCTTCGTAGAAAATATATGAGAAGAGGAAAGATGTAGGACCAGAATATCTCCACAACGATATTCTCGCGATGGAAACGACACTTCGGCGAGAAACCCAAACATTTCTACAAGTATTAACAACACTTTGACGAGAACGTCGCAAGATTCTTCAACGACATTTGGCGAGTGTCACAAAAAAGTGATATAACGGTCAACGATTGAAGATATATGAGAAGAATAAGTCTGCTTCACGATGGTTACAAAGTTGGCGATGATGAAGACTAAAGTTATGGCAATGAGATCGCAGAGTAGATCCGAATTAAGGGGAAATCTTAGCTGTCTTCCACTATGTATTTTCCTATATAAAGGGTTCGACTAAATCCAGAAAAGGATGATGTACTTTCGAGAGCTGAGAGAATTTTGAGGAGAGAGAAACTCCAGAAAGAAAGTTGTACTTATGAGTTTTGATATTTCTTGTAAATCTTCTTGAAAGTGAATTAATAAAATTGTTTTCATTTGATAGGTGTGATAAACACCTAATTTTATATCTAGTATTTATGCTTTCTTTGCGCGTTTTTATGTGAATTATGTATCTTATGTTCACTTTTGAGTTTGTTAGGTGTTCTGGAGTTATTGGAGAAAAAGGAAGTAGAACTCGCACAAATCCAGGATTTCTTCTCATCGCCTTGAAGAGGACGAAAAGACGAAAATAACGGCAAAAGAATGGAGCGATTCCGACGTCGTATGAAGAATTGATGGGCGATTGAAGCAAGTCAAAGATGTACAAGAGCACAAAATTGATATTGGGAACCCATCTGAGGATAAGGGGCGATCATATGAGAGATCCCTAAAGACATATTATTGTTCGTTAAGGGGCAACCTATGAAAGATTACTAAATGCACCTGTCCTAGGCGTTTAGGGAACCCATCAACCTTAACTCTATACCCTAGATCATGAGATTTGTTCATCTCATTGATTCATTTTTCCAGTTCACTGAAATTGAGACAAGAAAAGCCATTGATGCTATTACGTCCGAGAGAAGAGAGTTGAGAGAAATCGAAACCGCTGCTGTTGAATCAAGACTCATTAAAGAGGAATTGACGAGATGTGGTGATGGTTGCCGCTGTTGATTCGAGAAAAACCTGGAGATGATGTCACTGGCAGAGATTGAGCAGAAAAGAAATGAATATTGAGAAGGAAGAAGTTGTAATTTGGTGATCTGTCACTGCTGGTTTGATAAATAGTGGATGGGTTTGCTTCATAGTCAGATTCTAAATGAGATTGAAGTTTTTATAAGGGGGTTTTTGGGTGAATTAGGTATTGAGATTGAATCCGAGAATTGCTGTTGTTGGATGCAGTTCTTGTAGGATTGCAGACAAGATGTGTATGATGTTGATTATCATGGGAGTTGGCAGTAGGTTGGAGAGAATAAAGAAGAGAAGAAGTTGTTGATATAAATTGATGCAGCCGCAATTGAAGATGAGTAAAGAGGGTAGCTATTACTCGCATTGAGTTGGTGATGTTGCAACTGCAAATAGAGATGAAATTCAAGGGTTTTTGGAGATGTGGTTCTCAAGGCAGAGTTAGACTGTATTGCAAAAGGTGGAGCTGGTATTACAGGGTAGAATTGATGTTGTTGATGAGCATGGGTATGAATCAATTGAAGGTTAGGCTTTTCTGTGCAATGGGTACTTGTGATGTGAATAACAAATGAAGAAGAACAAGGGGATTGGTTGAATTTGAGCAGGAGATTGAACTGGAGGTGATCTGAGTTGAGGAGATGGAGCTGCTAATGGTAAAGATGCAAGGATCATGGAACTGTGTTGTTATGCAGTGAATAAGGGTCAGTGTTTGGTGTTATATGTGAAGCTATAATAACTTGAAGCTGTTGCAAGTGATGGGCTATGAAGTAAATAGAGGTATGATGGTTGTTGGTACTGCCCAGGACAGAACTGGTGTTGGTGATTGTAACATCTAAATGGAGCAGGTTGTGTTAAGCTTATGGCATTGATCTGTGACTGAACTGCAGGTTAGAGAGCATTTCAAGTTCAGGGAAATGGTTGCAGCTGGTCAGATGGAAGTAAAGAATGACTCATGGGTCAAAATTTGACTTGACAGAGTTAGTGATGCTGCTGTTACTGGTAGAAGGAAGTAAAGACAAAGTGGTTATCTGTGTTGTTTCTAGGGTTTGTGAACATGATAGGGTTTCTCTTTCTTCTTGTTATGAACTCCATCAACATGAGTACTTAATTCTATTATTGGTTATGGAATAGTTGGATTTCACAAAGCATGATTATTTGATATGATAAATTAGTTTTGCCTCGTATTTATCGCTCTGAAAATATAGTTACATGATTTGATTGATTGTTTTGTCAAGTTGCAAATTGGTAGAACTTCTAATCACATCTATTGCTAGTTTAGGGTTTATTATACGTAAAAGTGATATTCCTTGAATACAAGTAGCATAATATGATTATGGTTTGTAGTGATATATTCTTATGATCATATGTGAATCGTAACCTTTGTTAAATTAAATTAGTGCGCTTTCCACGTTCAATTGCTTTGATTGGCCTAATTTCATAGAACTTAATGAATCTAGGGAATTAAACTTGATTAGTGCTTTTACACGTTAGGTTGTTCTTTTAGATAGAACTCATACTCGCATCTTTTAATGTGTTTGTTGATGACAAAAGGAGATTAGCGGGATATTCTTGCGATCAAGATATCCTAGGGCTTTTGATAAAAGTTGAGATTAAAAATCAATTCTAGTTATTGTGAAAAGCATGTTAGTGAATGAAAACGAAATCCTTAACCAATATCTCTTCTATTTGATTTGTTTGCTTATTCCTTTATTTGCTTTTATTTTATTTTTAGTATATAAAAATCAGAAAACCCCCGGTGTTATTTATATAGGAAACCGAAACAACGAGACAACCTAGACCTCTATGTGGGATCGATCCTTTCTTGCCCTTGCTATATTTATATTTTGAGTAGTAAGAAAGTGTAATTATTTTTGACGCATACGACAACGATCAAATTTTGGCGCCGCTGCCGGGGAGGCAACGGTTGTCACTTGTTTTTGGTTTTTGGTTTTTGGTTTCTTATTTTTTGATTTTTGTTTTGTTTCTTATTTTTGTTTTTCTTATTTTCTGGTTTTGACATAGTTTTGGGAACTCTTGTTTCAGGTACCATTCGATGGACGGAGCATATTGGAACAATGGATACGGCTTTCAACCTCCTCAACACTATGGCAATTTCTCACCGTCTATGGAATGCAATCAAAACCAATTTATTGGCTATGATGCATATCCTAGAGAACCTTATGGTGATTTTCATACATACCAACAACAACCTTGTAGTGGGTATGTAAGTCAAGCACCTAGGTGGGATAATTCTACTTCTAATTGGCTTTATTCGAGTTGTATGCAGATTATGCATGGATTGCAAGATATGCAACAAAGGCTAGACCAACTTGACCGTAATAGAGAGAACGTCGCACAAACCAATTTCTGGAATATGCCTTCTTACCCGACTCCGGATCATAGTTATGATCATTCACCCATTCAAAGGGAAGAGTCATGGGAAAGAGAACATATTGTAGCTAATGGTGGTAAGCGTGTGAACGTTAGAAAACTTGCGCAGAAATTATACAAGTTGGAAGACGATGGATAATCGGAAGAGCTTGTCGATGGAATTAGTAGGACCATTCATATGGAACTCAAACGACGTCGTGATAAAGGTTGGTAAACCGAAGACGATTATGATTATGGTGAGTCTGAAGATGAAGACGATGATGATTGTGTTGAAAAGGACCAACCTTTGGAGATATTGGATGACATTAGTGTAGTTGACTCAATCCTTGATCTTTATAATGATCAATAACCTATTCAAAAGGTACATGAGTATGATGAAACTAGTGTTTTCCAAGATTTTTCAACATGGTTTGAGTCTAATGAAGAGGAGTATGTTGAGAATGTGACCGTTATGACCAATATTGTGGAAGACCCAATTGAACTTGTGAATGTTTGTAATGATGATGTTGATGTCGAGACTTTGGTTAAGGCAGAAACAGACGAAGAATGGTTGCAAGGTTTGATAGAGGACCATGATATACAAGAGGTGAATAGTTCACTTGAATTTTTCAAGGATGAAGAGGATTCCGTGCTACAAGAGATTGTGCGAGGTTTGTCTAACCCTTTGCATATTATTTCTTCTCCTTTACCTCTTATTGGTTTGAATATATGTGCTTCGAAAACATTGTTGAATGACTTTGTTTCTCGATTTCCTCCATTAGAGAAACTTGATTCTCATACTATGCAGATTTTGGAACAAGAAACCGTATAAATACCCGACTCCTATATTCTTTATGCACTTCCAAGTGTGGACAAGAATAAGTGTGGAGGAAGCTTTTATCGGTTCATAGCTTCATTTTTGTTTTATATTACTAATATTTGTGTGAAGCTAGTGTTTGCAAAACAGGTGCTATGGGTGGATCCCCAAATTTTCAGATTGCTAATATATGGGGAATGAATCTTTCAAGAAGCTAAGTCGGGCCGTCGACTTTAAAACAAGCGCTTAGTGGGAGGCAACCCACCGGTTTTGTATCTCTTATCTTTATCTTTATCCTTTTGCTTTTTATTTTATTTTTGTTTCGTTTATTTATTTTTTATTGTTTTCATATCATATTTGCATCCCCATTTTTAATTTCATTAAGTCTATAATCTATCTTAGAAGAGCATTATGATGAATACCATTTCGTCAGAAAATTTCAGACTGCGCGTAGTTCAGTCCAGAGATTATAACTGTCAGACTGTTTATCAAAATACTGTGAAATTTTGACACTGTGTAGAAAACACGTAAGTGAACAACTTTCGTGAAATGGAGTTTTTCCAAATTCCTTACCAATTTGCACAGTTTTTGCGTTTTATCTGCTGTTACGTCAGAATTCAGAACTTTCGGTTTTACACATTGAGGACAATGTGAAGTTTAAGTGTGTGGGAGCATTTATATGTTTGTATAGTTTGTTTTAGTTTTTTTTATGCCTTAATAAAAATCAGAAAAATAGAAAAACCAAGAAAACATTTGTGCTTTTTGAACTCCGAAATCTAGAAACTTGTGCTTTTAGGATGACACAATTAGTGGATGGAACCATTTTGAATGCAGGAGTTGAGGAACCAATTAATTAAAAGGGACGAACATAGCTCAGAAATCACAATTAACATGATAGTTGTTACCATATCTCGGAATATCACCATATCGCATTCTATTTTTATTTTTCCATATTTATCTATTGTTCTCTAAGTGCTTTGGTGGGTCACTAAAAATCGAGTTGTTATTACTGTTAGGATAAAATAGAGTGATTGAGTTGCTAAAAAAGAAAAAGAAAAAAAAAGAGACCGACCAATTAGACCAAAACGGAATAAAAGACACTTGGATAAAGCAATATGTGTGTGTTCTCCCGGTCTCCGTCGCCTAAACAAGCGTGGAATGCAGGATCCAAGGGAACTATCGTGTAATCTGCTGACAAGAATCATGCGCTTGGATCCAGTTTGATCCAATCATGTTGTCTAAAAAAAAAAGAAAAAAAAAGAAAAAAAAAGTGAAAAAGTGAAAAGAAAAAGAAAGTATTATTTTGGTTGAATAAAGTCACTCCTGGTTCCCTTGTATATGCCAGTGAGTTGATGTAGCATTCAAACCAAGTAGCTCAATCCAATAGGCATAGGTTCATCTTGGCAGTGACCTTCAGACAGATATGGGAAACATCGATCACTTGTGAACATTCGCCAACATCTACATCTATTTCCATCTTCTTAATCTTTTCATTGTGATTGTGGTTTGTTAGTTTCCGAGTATTGTGGCTTGTTCGACTATCTAATTAAAGCTTTACTTACTAATATATGAATTGAATTTGTGCAAGGTACCTCCTCCTGTAGTCATTTCGGATTCGTTCATTGATTTGTCACAAATAGACGGAGTTGGAATAAAAGGTTTTGTAGGCAGACCTTTAGTAAACCTTCACGAGACTATAACTTGTCCATCGTTCATTCTCGATTATGACTTAATTTTCATAGATTCTTGACAAGGGTGTAGTGTGGGAAATCCTGCAACTACATGCTCAATTGATTAATATTTTGTAAATATTAAAATAAGAGCATTTTAACATCTAAATTTTCCGTGAGAAGCTAGTCGGTCACGTGACCATGTTGGCTCTTGAATTTTCATGATTTGAGCAAAATTTGAGAAATTATGAAGAAATCATGATTTTTTCTCAAACCAAGGAGTTTCATGAATTTGAGGGAAATAATAATTATAAAAGACTAGGGATTGCAGGGTGTGGGACCGGCCATAGCTAGGGCATGGCCGTCCGGCCATGTTACCCGGTCCCGCACACTTTTCCCTATTTTATGATATTATTTCATGGATCCGTGAATTTATGAGAATCCGTGAGTTTTTATTGAAAACGAAGGAGTTTTATGAGTTTAGGGAATAACAATAATTATAAAAATCTAGGGATTGCAAGGTATAGTACCGTCCACGGCTTGGGCATGGACGGACGGCTAGGCTGCCCGGTCCCGCACACCTTCCCTATTTTATAATATTATTATTATTATTTCATGAATTCGTGAAGTTATGGAGAATCCATGAATTTTGTTGAAACTGAGGAGTTTCATGAAATTGAGAATGACTATTATAATAGGCTAAGGATTGTAAGGTGTGGGACCAGACACGGCTTGGGAATGGCCGGCCGGTCATGTTGCCCAACCCCGCACACCTTTCCTTATTTTATAATATTTTTTCATGAATCCATGAAGTTATGGAGAATTCATGAGTTTTGCAAAAACAAGGAAAGTTGCTAAATTGAAGGAGTTTTCATGAGTTCATGAAAGTAACAAAATAAGGAAAAATAATGGAGGAGGCATGGGGCCGGTCATAGCTAGGACACGTCCGACTGGCCGGTGGGCCCGGCCCCGGGGCGCCTCCCATTATTCTATTATTATTTGTTGTTTTCTCCTGTTTTGCGTAGGATTCCTCATTTGTTCATATTTTTGGATGTTCGTTCGTGCATCCGGGTGCTCAGTCGTGCATCATTGTCGAGTACACTTACACCATTTTTCGTGGGGCTTACTCAGGGATGGTCCAGATGCCCGGTGGTTGAATATTTGTTGCTAATTCATGAAATTCAGTGTAGAATAATTCATGAAACATAACAATAAAATAAGTAGTTATTTATTATCAATTCATAGGATCATCTATGGATTCGACCATGAATTCAGAATAATAAAACAGGCATTACCATTCCATGGGATCATGGATTCGACCATAGAATCAGAGTAATTAAAATTATCTTTTACCATTTCATGAGATTAGAAGTAAATTCTGTAGTTGCAGGAAATCCCACAACACACCCCACATAATATCATGATAATGATTTCTAGATCTAATCATAAAAATGATGATAAAAGTTCTAAAATTATAAAATAAGACACAAGATTTACGTGGTTCGATCAATGTGATCTACATCCACGGGTTAAGGGTTCTTCACTATGATTATTGAAATTACATTTGAGTTACATTGAGACTCCATTAATGAGTATTTGGAGCTCTAGATTTAGTTTTAGGGGAAGAAGATAATAAATAAAATAAATCTCTCTCTCTCTCTCTCTGTTACAAAAAATATGTCTCCACTTTTCTCTTTTCTGCCTTTCCCTTTATGTAGGTGTTTACATAGTGGATGACAACTCACATACAACTCATATTCCCCCTATTTTAGGATCCCTTACTACATTCTCGCAATCTCTCTCAATAATTTCGCAGGGTCTCTCTCTCCTGCTACATTCTCGCAAGATTTCTCTATAATTTCACAAGGTCTCCACATCTTTCTCATGTTTTATGTTGTCGTTGTCTATTACGTCATTTATGTATTTCTGTAACTAATTTGCGATATTTGCAATGTGTGATAGAAGTTTTCGCAAGAGCGTTGTTGTTGCGAGATTCGGATCCTACAAATTTGATTATGAAATCGGAGTAATGAGATAATATAAATTGTTATTGTCATTCCATGAGATCAATTCGTAGATTCGATCATAGAATCAGAGCAATTGTTATTTCCATTCCATAGGATCATGCCGTGTATTCGACCATGGAATCAGAGCAATTGTTATTGCCATTCCATGGGATCATGCCGTGGATTCGACCATGGAATCAAAGCAATTTTTATTGCCATTCCATGGGATCAGGCCGTGGATTCGACCATGGAATCAGAGCTATTGTTATTGCCATTCCATGGGATCAGGTCGTGGATTCGACCATGGAATCGGAGCAATAATAGATCATTATGGGAATTCAGTGGTGAATGTCACGGCAGAATTAATCTATGTGTGCAGTCAGGAGATGACTAATCCTGAGGGTGCTCTCAGACACAACGGAGAATACCCGAGTCTATACACGGTAGCTCTACATAGTCAGGATCAGTGAGTGTCACTGTCCTGAAGGCGTTGTTGCTCTCAATATTACAGAGAACCGCCCAATCGTTCTTTTATGTAGAGGGGAGTTTCTCTCATGTAGTCAGGGAATAGTGAGTACCACCGACATCCTAAAGGCGTTAAGCCCCTCTAAACAAACAATTATGCAGGAGGACCGCCCAATTCTATTATTCTACATTGAGTGCACGATGAGATGTCAGGGATCGAACTCTCAGCTAGTGAAGGCTTTTCGAAAGACATGTTCACCATGGCTTCGTAAAATATGAATCGTCACCTTCCTGAAGCAGTATCAGAAGCATGCAGTATCATGATTTTACGGATTTGACCCTTGTTGAAAATCTTCCATCAACATTAAGTTCCCTGCTTAGTGAGGAATAGTTATGTTCCACAGTAAGCATTAGATGGTGATTTTCAGTAGACGAGATCGTGGTTGAACTCAATCTACAAAGGTAGTCTCAGGATCATCGATTTGCTCCAATGGTGTCATGTACGAGCAAATGTTCGGATGAGGACCTTGATAGTGTGGTAGAATATTGTTTTGTGATCATGGAGAGGTGAAGTGCTGCTGATTTGGTAAGTTAAAAGACTAGTTTTGTTCGATTTAGGATTTTCGGGCCCGAGCCCAAAAGAGGAAACCCAAGTGTTTTAGGTTTTGGCAATAAAATTAATACAAAAGGTAAGTAACCCTAAAAAAAATTATTATTTGTTGATCGACCAGATCTCCCTTTATTCATCATCCTTGCACGAGCAGAAGTAAAAAGGGAAATTTGCCGGACTTCCACCGCTGGCAGACATCGACCAAACTCCGGACGTTTTCCGGCGCCGACAGGTAAGTTCGCTTTTTCTTTCTTTATTTTTATTTTTTTTGTTGTTGTGTGTTTTATGATTCATGAGTAGTTCACAAAACAAAAAGGTCCCATAGTTGCAAGCATGCGTAGGATTTATGAATAATTTGTTTTTTGAAAACATATGAATGTCCATTTTTCGTTAGTTTTGGAAACGAACAAAAATCCCTAATATGGAAGAGATACATAAAATTTTGCATGGACATAGTTGCAGTAGTAAAAGTTTTTGTTTATTAGGTTTCATGAAAACCCAAGTTTGTTATCAAAGCATGAATTTTGTAAATACTTTTAAGAACCTAGGATTGTTCGTAATAAAAGTAGTAAATAATAATCCTTAGGGTTAAAAGAAATTTTGAAAAGACCTGGAGTTCATGATAAAGTTTATTTGTAAACTTTAAAATTTTGTTTGGAACATGTGGACTTTTCAAAAATAGAAAATACCCTGGTTTCGTAGACGAATGCTTGTTTGAGCAAAAAGTTTTTTTTTTTTTTAATATACGTGAGCTATTAAACTCACGATTTTTTTTTAATTTACGTGACCTGTTCACGTTTTTTTTTTAAAGAGAAAATAAATCATGCTCTGCTTTTATGAAAATTGTTGATAGCAAACAATATTTCTATGTGTTGATGGATTCGTAGTATGTGTGCGTTTGCCGATTTTATAGTGTATGCACACGTAAAAATAAGCGAATATTCACATGGAAGGTTGTGTGAATTATTCATAGTTTCATGAAAAGCCAACGTTGACTTTAAATAATGATAAGTTTTTGTTCGGCTCTGCAGGTTTGAAAGAACGAACAGGTTTTTGAGGTTTTACGATGTTATCACTAAGTTCGTGAAATCATAAATAGGTAAGAGTTTAGGATTACCATTTTTGTAGAAGCTGATTGTGAGCATCATAATTGTTAGATTGCTTTAATTCTATTGTATTGACAAAACTCGGGTGGAATGTTGCAACGACTTGGCGGAGATGACTCGACTCCATAACAATGCTGAAAGTGACATTTCCAGATACACTTCTAGAGATGATGTTTCCACAAATGCATATTCTAGGGATGATGATTGTTCCAGGGATAGCGATTATGGAACTTCTCAGAGGAAGGAGGGAATTCCCAAACCCAAGAACATTCCAAGCATTGAAGACCGGTTCTTTGAATATTTGTACAGGCCTGAAAAACATCCTTTAGGTTCTTCGTTTCGGTTGCTCATAAATCCCAGGACTACTTCTCAGAATAAATTTGTGTGTCCTTCAATAATAATTCGGTTCTGTTTGGAAGGGAAACATTATTCGGCTTCTCATGTGGAACTCAAACTTTCTCGGAAGCCGCTGACGTATTTTTCTGGATGGGCAAGGCACATGCTAGGCCATATCCGTGTGAGGGCTTTGCTGGATAGTGCGCAGGTGACGAGAGCCATTAAAGCTGCCGGTGATTTGATCATTAATCATGATATACTAGGTATTGTGGCTTTGCTTGCTCGTTGGTGTATTCCTACTCACACCTTCATATGCAGATGGGGAGAGTTCACAATTACCTTAGAAGATGTAGTTGCTTTGTTGCATCTTCCAGTCACCGGAAATTTCCCTGGAGAACTCTCGATAGAGGAGAAGATGATACCTCGTACTTTGGAACCTAAAATGCACGAGTTCAATGAGTCTCCCAAATTTTGTTATGCTCAGTGGTTGAGATACCGGTGGCCGAGAGATAGAATTCCTGAAGAACATGTTGATGGTACCCTATCCATTGCCGCTTTCCTGTGCTTGTGGATTTCCAGAGATGTTCTTGAGGACAACGAACATTTGTTGAAGCCGTTGGTGATGCCCTTTGCTATTAGGATGGATAAACGTGAGAAACTTCCAATTGGTAGCCTGTTTTTAGGTTCACTATTTGCCAACTTGGACTCCTTGGTTATAGACTCCAGTGTCTCTAACAGTTTCATGAAAATTGAGACATATGCTAATACCATGTTCCTCCAAGATTTGATGTGGGAGCATCTTGCAAATTATGCTCCGATTTCTTGTAGTGTTTTGCAAGGTCCTAACGTCGACACCCGCCATGCTTTCCTTGAGAAGTACAATGTCAGGATCATGAGGTGGTCTACAAAGCAACCACAATACAAGATATGCATCACTGATATTTTTGACATTGAATCTGAGTTCAATTTTCGCCCCTGGGTGTCGGTCCCTGAATTCTTCTCACAATTGATTACCTTCAATACTGCTGAAAATAATATCATATTGAAAACTGGTGCTGATTTGAATGATGGAGAGAGATCTTTCATATTAAGTTGTACTCCCGAACATCTAGTATCAGTAATTCATAGAGAATTCAGAGTAGAGGAATATAATATTGATAGGGAAGCTCAGAAAATGGGCGTCGACCAATGTATCCCGGGCCACCGAATGAATAAACCATCAGTTGAGTATCCGAAGGTTAATTTTGACTGTACTCACGTGGAGGGGAATGAATATTTATCCCCATGCTATTATCGTGCTAGTTTCGTGACTCCGAGTTACATAGACTTCTAGCGTCAGCAACTTGAGCGTATATATGCTTTCGTGAAGGATGTTAATTCACCAGCACAAGATTTTCCTTTTCTTGACTCTATTAATGCTCGACCAAGGCTTAAGTACCTTTCCCGTGGTGACAAGAGAAAAACCTCTCCAGAATCGCAGGTAAGTTTATTTTCTTCTCGATTAGTAAAAATAAGCTAGATATGTTTATGATCATCCATTGATTTTGTGTAGGATGTCCATGTTGTGAGGCCTCAATTCTGTGTATACTTCTAATACCTTCAAGAAAGTCCTTAGGGTGGAGAAGGAAGAAATAAAACAGCTCATATAATGATACCGAATAAAGTGCAGTCCCCTGCCGCTTCTTTGGTGAGTTGTTAGCATTTCTATTATCATTGCGGATTTCTTGTCAATCATGATATTAGAAAAATTATTACTAATTTGTTTCAGAATTTTTCTCCATCGGTTATTGACGGTATTCATCTTTCCTTTATACGAACAATTCAGTAATCCAACATCGATGGAGAGTTTAATGTGAGTATCCCTTCGTGTAAGTGATTTCGGCATTTCCTTGCATGAAATAATGAAGATTATTGTTAATAACTTTAGGAGGAAATTGTTTTGGAGAGCCAACACGGTCATGATATTCATTCGTCTTCGAATAGTAATGAGAAAGAGAACCCTCCAGAATCGCGACTGAATGAAGATAATGGTACTCCCAATGTTGATGCCGACCCTGTTAACCCTTCGAATGAGTTGGAGACTCCTCAAGTAATTATCCACTTTGTATCATATTCATAGAAGTATAATTTTTCTGATTTGTTGATGAATGAATTAGGATCCCAATGAATATATGAGAAATTTTGCCGAAATACGTCATCAGAAAAATTCAGCCTTCAGTTTTTTTAGTGAAAATGTTGTAGAATCTTCATTCAACATCAGATTTTTGCAATTTACCCATGTATCTTTAAGCCCAGGAAATTTTCAATCTTTTCAAGTTTTGAGCACTTTTAGAGGATGAAATCAACGAAACAGTGAACTTCCATGAAATTTTCAATCGGTATGAGGTCCAATGTTTTGGCCACAACTCTCTGCTCATTCATACAATTGCTATGAAATTTTGATACTTTGTATATGACCTCCATATGTAGAGAATGGTATATGATAAACCTTATATTCCTTACCAATTGCTCCCAGTTCGTCGTTCTATACAGAGTAGTATAAAATTTTCCTGACAGTCTTATTGAAAAACGTGTTTCATGACTCTTATGTTATTTGTTCATGTCTTGGATGCATGGTAGAGAACTAAAATAATATTAGTTCATTTAAATGCGGAATTCATGATTGCATTGAGTTCCATGCTCGAATCGCTCTAATCCCATGTAATTTTCTTATTAGGTGCAAAATGCCGAAACTGAGAATAATGAAACCAATAATGATGGTTCGAGCAATCCCAGTGCTGCTAATAGTGAGATAACCACTTATGCACTTCAAGGCCGTGAGGTGGTTTTTGTTAATATTGTTGAGGAAATTGAAACACCAATGGTGGTTGCTCCAGAAACAAGGAAAGCTGGGGCGAGAGTAGAAGATACTGTCCCAGAAGAAGCTGCGCCTATGTTTACTGAGGTTGCTCCTGAGGTTGAGAACCGTATAATAGTGCATGAATACTTTGCTGCAGAGATAGTTTATGAACCTTCATTTGGTACTTCGCTCCCGTACTATGTGTTTGTTGGTGGATGCCGTTCCTACTGGGTATGCTAATATGTATGAAAAGTTGTTGAAGATGTATGGCCATATTGTTGTCACAAAGGATACTAAACGTAGTTACTTCCTGACAATGCAATTAGGAAACATATTGCGTGTCATAAACGATATTCGTACCATGCCCAGAAGTAGCGTCACTCGAGATGTACTCTTTGATTTGGAGTACAATTTGGAGAATTCTGAGAGACTTGGCTTTAATCTGAAGTGGCTTCATCAGAAGATCGACGCCATCAAGGATGCAGTGGTGAATGATGTACCCTTTACCAGTGTTGTTGTGGTGGAGAAGATGGCCAAGATTATTGAATTGACTAAAAAAGATGGAGTTGGAGAAAGTGACCTTGCAAGTTTTAGAGAATGAAGGGAAGCAGAAGTCTTACTTTGCTGGCTTCCTTTAATTTTCTTTTCATGATATCTTGAACATTGAACTTCTGAGCGATGTGAGGTTTTATTTCTGATTTTGAATTCTGATAGGTTTTGAGTTTTTTGGGTGATTGAGGATTTTCTTTCGGAGTTTTTGGATTTGATAGAGATTTTTCTTAAATTAAAGAACTTTGATAAATTGCTGAATTCAAATACTGAATGCAAGTATTGCAAACTTTTTGGAGCTATTGAAATTACAGGTAAAAGAAAATCCTAAAATACAAATGTAAGATGTCTCGAGCTTTTTGTCTAGGACATAGAGCACCCAACGTCGAATGCTTCATGAGTCAAAAATCTTGATCCAGTTCTCATGAATCACTGGCACATTTGTCTTCCCCTTCATGTCAGCCAATTTGTAATATCCTCAAGCTACTGACTTAGCAATCATAAAATGTCCTTCCCAGTTAGAGCCCTTTGCAGAATGTAAGTTTCGCCTAGTTTCTTTAAGAACCAAATCTCCTTCACGAAAACTGTTAGGCTTGGTGGGTCGTGCTCTGAATATCTTATGTTTGTTCGGAATTCTTCTCATAGCGGGACGCTCTGTTAGAGTTTTCCAATTCTGTGGCACATATGGACACTCGTGCAAGGGAAAACATTGAGGGTAATGATTGTGGAACTCGGTGACTATTCTATCAATGGCCGTATTGGTGAGATGCTGAATTTTGAGAGGTTCGACATCTAACCACTTGGTGAAGTATTGCTGGGGTGAGACTAACCACTCATATCGTTTGGTGACAGCTGAGTCATGAGTAAGATCAAGTCCCCTGACCAGAGTTGCATATTTGAGAGTTGGTAATATAGATGGATGAGTGAGAATGGGACTTGCCTGAGTACGGAAACTTTTGACAAATTCATGTGCGCTTTCTTCAGGATTTTGTGTGAGTTCCATCAAGGTTTCGACTTTTCCAAAATGTTCAAACGGTGGAGAATTCTTCATCTCTTCTGAACTGGAGCTTTCCTCCGAGTCGGAGCTTTCTTCGACAGAGAAATGTGCAATCTAAGAGGATGTTGCAGTGACCTTTCCATCATGAATCCATGTTCGTCCAAGAACCATATCATATCCTGGATCTTCTCTAATTATAAAAAACTTGGTTTCAGTCCAAGTTGAGTCAGTTTTCACCTTAAGAATGATGTAACCGTAAGCATCTATGGAGATCCCTTCATGGTATCTGACTGAGACAGGAGCGTGAGTTGATTCTTGTTGAGTGACACCAGAAATTCTAAGAGTCTTTAGAGGGATGATATTAACAGCGGTGCTAACATCAACTAATGCTCTCTTGAATTCATTTCCTTTAAGATAGACCGTGGTGATAAGTCTCCAGTCGTACATCTCCTTCTCCGTTATTGGAGGTTCAGGGCGTATTTCCTGAATGTCTAATCATTTTCCAGCTACAATGTGGTTTAATGCAGAAAACATATCGTTTCTTTGAGCTTTTGATAAGTACAGTAGCTCACAAACATTCTTAATCAGGGATTGAACCGCTTCCTTGACCGGCTGCTCTGTGAGTGTGAATGTTCTGATTGGGAGAGGATTTTTGTTTACTCCTTTAGTCCTCAGTTCCCCCAATTCAGCTTTTTCTTTGAATATACACTTCAAGATTCTGCAATCACTTGTTGGATGACTGACATACCTATGGAAATGGCAGTAACGTGCGTTTTCCTTCCGTTCTTCAGTTGGTTCCTTTTTGAAAAGAGGAAATTTGATCACACCATCTTGGATCCGGACCTCTAGTAGTTCGATCACTTCTTCAATAGAGAAGGGGAAGTCAGACGCATCTTGATCGTCTTGTTGATATTGTGTAGGCGATTGTGCAATCCTAGCTTGACCATATTTCCTTGGTATTTTTGAGGGATTGTACGCTGAAGGAGCATTCTTACGTGGCTGTGCTTCAGCTTTTATTTTTCTCCCTTCGGCAACATTCATGGAAGTTTCGACACTATACTGTTTGTTGACTAGAAGTATGGCATTGCTGCTCCGAGTGTATTTTGATTCCTCCACTTTGACAGTTCTCGTTCTTTCTATCAAGGTAGGGGCGGTAGTTGCTGATCGCTTGGCCTCTTCATGAAGTTCTGAAAAAGTTTGAAAACAGATATTCTCTAGTAAGGATCTATATCCTAGGATCATCCCATTGATACACAAATCCACCAGTTGTTGTTCAGTGACATTTGGATCATGACAATCCAGAGCCTAGAGTCTGAACTTCTTTACATAGTCGTTCGGATGTTCATTATTCTCCTGAGACATTTTATATAAATCAGAGAGAGTAATATGCTCCGAGACAAAGAAGTATTTTCTATAAAAAGCATTAACCATTTCTCCCTAATTAGAGATACTCCTTGGTGCAATATTGTTGTACCAAGTATGCTCGGCCGGTCAGAGACTTTGAGAACTCTTTCAGACGGACAACATGGTTACTTTCATGTTCTCCAAGTGCCTCCAGAAATCGAGAGACGTGTTCTCGAGCGTTCCATGTTCCGCTGTACAACGTGAATGTTGGAGATGTGTAGACTTTTGGGAATGCGATCCTTTGTACAATAGAGGAATAGTGAGGTTGATGAAGATGGATATATGGTGCATTTCCTTTTTCTCGATCCTCCGTAAAATGTTCCAGGTCTTCACGAGTGATGAAACTGGCAGGTTCAGGTTCTGCAGCTTTGCGGGCTTCATCATTATCAGGTACTGGAATAACTTCTGGATCCGTAGTTGGAGAAGTCTCCTTATCTTTTCCCTTCTCTTCGATTTTTGTCTGACATCTTGTCCGTAAGAGTCTTGAGGTAATTGCATACTTCTTTCTGCGTCGCAGCCATGTCAGTCTGATTTTTGGAAAGGACTTCCTGGACCTTCATGAGGTAAGCAATAGTAGGCGGATTTTCTCTGAGTTCCTCTGGACGTCAACCAAAGAGAGGATGATTTTCGACACTGGTGTGAAGAGGAGTGGTGTCTCCACCACTGTTGGAAGCATGAATACTTTCTGTAATTTCATCATTATTGCTGGTGTTAGCGATGTTTATGTCAGGGTTTGTAACTGACCCTGACCTAAGACCAACCATTTTGTGAAAAGAAGAGATTGCAACCGAGAGATTAATCTCCTACTGTGGTCGCCAATCTGTGGATGGGGAAAAACGGTTCGCTGTTTTTTGGGGAAAGTGAGGAGTCGAGCGTGTCGTTGAGACTCATCGAACCGGGCAAACTGCTTAACCTCACACAGATGCACTGCAAAGGGAGTGCTTATATTCGAGAGATCAATCTGTAGGACTCCGGCATAAACCAAGACAATGGCCGTTCCAGAGTCAATTCAGCCGTAAAGAGGGATATGGGTTGATCTGTAGGAGGGAAGCTGAGAATTATGTGGGATCAATGATGATCAAGGATTGTTGATGTGTTGAAGGTTTCTGCAATAATTGGTGAACTGTTAAGTTCGAATAAGTTCTGAAGGATTAATGAATTCTTGAGAGTTGTTACTCGAGAAATTATGTGTAGAATGTGAACGTTGTCTGTTGGTGACCGTTCGTTGTTCCTCAATCATGGATTCAAAGACTTATTTATATTTTCAGATTTGTGAACACCTTGATCCCTGTAAGTGTGACGGTTTCATGAGTGAAAAAGTGGGAAAGTGGAAAATCATGGTAAAGTCAGTTCCAGGTCGTGTGAAGACTTGACGGATCGTGCACCCACTACTTTGCTAACTTTTTCAACCGTTGACACAACTTACACACATTTCTCGTCGTGGATGAATCCACATGCTGTAGGCCGTCATGGATAAATTTTTTCAAAAAGCCTAATTTTTTGATGACTTGCTCATTAGTTGACTAATTGCTGAAAATAGGTCATGAGCAAAGGAGGGACCAAACACATGAGACCATGGACGTCCATGTGATTCCCAATTGTTCGAGTGAGTGTGTACCAGGGTTCTCGGTTGGAGAGTTGCTGAAGGAATGACGATTAAGTGTCGGTTTCATCATTTATTGAATTACTGTTGGGTTCAACATTAGGTAAAACCTAAATATGAAAGATAGGGGACCGAACAAGATAGCATGGGACCGTCTCTTGGTGGTCAAGGGACTAGATGTTGTCCGTTTGAGCAATCCCCATGTTGGTTGGAGAGATTTTGGGCCCAATACGAGCAATTCAGCAAATTAGGTCAGAATTATGAAAACATGTGGGACCATCTTTGTGCAAGCCCTAGGAATACCCTGGTTGGTAATTATGGCATGTGCGTGTTTCCATGGTGTTCGTGTCTCCATACTGAGAGTTTCAGTATTTTATGTTGTGCGTTTGAGCAACATTGTGAATTTTCAGAAGAGTTTCGTCTTGACTGAAATTCTTGATTTTGTTGGAATGAGCATGGATGCTCAATTGATCAATATTTTGTAAATATTAAAATAAGAACATTTTAACATCTAAATTTTCCGTGATAAGCTAGCCGGGCACGTGACCATGTTGGCTCTTGAATTTTCATGATTTGAGCAAAATTTGAGAAATTATGAAGAAATCATGATTTTTGCTCAAACCAAGGAGTTTCATGAATTCGAGGGAAATAATAATTATAAAAGGCTAGGGATTGTAGGGTGTTGGACCGTACACATCTAGGGCATGGTCGGCCGGCCATGTTGCCCGGTCTCGCATACTTTTCCTTATTTTATGATATTATTTCATGGATCCGTGAAGTTATGAGAATCCGTGAGTTTTTTTTGAAACAGAGGAGTTTCATGATTTTAGGGAATAACAATAATTATAAAAAAAGCTAAGGATTGCAAGGTGTGGGACCGGCCATGGCTTGGGCATGGCCGGCCGACTAGGCTGCTAGGTCCCGCACATCTTCCCTATTTTATAATATTACTATTATTATTTCATGAATTCGTGAAGTTATGGAGAATCCATGAATTTTGTTGAAACTGAGGAGTTTCATGAAATTGGGAATGAATATTATAATAGGCTAAGGATTGTAATGTGTAGGACCGTCCACGGCTTGGGCATGACCGTCCGGACATGTTGCCCGGTCCCGCACACCTTTCCTTATTTGATAATATTTTTTCATGAATCCATGAAGTTATGGAGAATTCATGAATTTTGCAAAAACAAGGAAAGTTGCTAAATTGTAGGAGTTTTCATGAGTTCATGAAAGTAACAAAATAAGGAAAAATAATGGAGGAGGCATGGGGCCGGTCATAGCTAGGGCACGGCCGGCTTGCCGGTGGCCCGGCCCCTGGGCGCCTCCCATTATTTTATTATTATTTGTTGTTTTCTTCTGTTTTGCGTAGGATTCCTCATTTGTTCATATTTTTAGATGTTCGTTCACGCATCCGGGTGCTCAGTCGTGCATCATTGTCGAGTACACTTATACCATTTTTCGTGGGGCTTACTCAGGGATGGTCCAGATGCCCGGTGGTTGAATATTTGTTGCTAATTCATGAAATTCAGTGTAGAATAATTCATGAACCATAACAATAAAATAAGTAGTTATTTATTATCAATTCATAGGATCAGCTGTGGATTCGACCATGAATTCGGAATAATAAAACAAGCATTACCATTCCATGGGATCATGGATTCGACCATAAAATCAGAGTAATTAAAATTATCTTTTACCATTTCACGAGATTAGCAGTAAATTCGATCATGAAATCGGAGTAATGAGATAATATAAATTGTTATTTCTATTCCATGAGATCAAGTTGTGGATTCGACCATGGAATCAGAGAAATTTTATTGCCATTCCATGGGATCAGGCGGTGGATTCGACCATGGAATCGGAGAAATTTTATTGCCATTCCATGGGATCAGGCCGTGGATTCGACCATGGAATCGGAGCAATAATAGATCATTATGGGAATTCAATGGTGAATGTCACGGAAAAATTAATCTATGTGCATAGTCAGGAGACGGCTAATCCCGAGGGTGATCTCAGACACTCCGAAGAACGCCCGAGTCTATACACGGTAGCTCTACATAGTCAGGATCAGTGAGTGTCACTATCCTGAAGGCGATGTTTCTCTCAATATTATGGAGAACAACCCAATCGTTATTCTATGTAGAGGGGAGTTGCTCTCATGTAGTTAGGGAACAATGAGTATCACCGACGTCCTGAAGGTGTTAAGCCCCTCTCAACAAACAATTATGCAGGAGGATCGCCCAATTCTATTATTCTACATAGAGTGCAAGATGAGATGTCAGGGATCGAACGCTCAGCTAGGGATTTTTAAAAGACATGTTCACCGTGGATTCGTAAAATATGAATCGTCACCTGCCTGAATCCGTATCAGAAGCATGCACTATCATGATTTTACGGATTTGACCCTTGTTGAAAATCCACCATCAACACATGCCTATGGGATTTGATACAATCTTATCATACTCTCCTGGATGTGATGCTCAGATTCTTGGAATATCACATGGATGAAACATTCTGGATAACGAAGAAGATAGTCGTGCCATTAATCGTGGCTCCCTCCGTCCCTTCAAGAAAAATGTTTCAGCCGTGTCTCTGGAGTTATCTCATGAATGCTTGATTGTTGTCGGTGATGGACCGTGATGAGAAATCCCAAGATGCACTTCTCTTTGGTTATGTTGTTTTCTCTTGTGTATGCTTGGTATCCTCTGTGGCCTCGTAAAGTGTTGCAGGCGCCTTCTAGACAGAGAGGTGATGATATTATTACGCTACACCCTTGAAGGGTGGATGACCTTGTCGTGGCTGTGACTTTTGGTTGACCGTGTCTTCTGAGCTTCGACAGTGAAGGGATCCTGTGTAGAGCCTCAATCCCCAAGTATGGTTTACATGTTTATATCTGGTATGGTCGGTGAGTTGACCATGACAAAAATATAACCATCTTGCATCCGTACTGGTGATTCTATTACTTCTTCCATGTAAAACTAAAACATGGAGAAGTACGGATTACCCTTGTAGCGGTTATTGCTATGGTGAAGCTCTGGATGGTATCGAAAAACGAGTAGCAACAGTTCTTGGAAGAATATGTGATCATAAGAGACTACGTCGCGTGGGAACCAAAATCGGTTGGCTAAAATTGCATGGGCGTCCATGGAAGCAAAGGGATTGGCTAGATGCGTAAGCGAGTAAACTATCCATGACCACCAGGTTTAGCGAGATGGATCAAAAAGTGGACATAACTGCGATCCGCGGCTGTCTATGATCACGATCCTTGATAGGGAGGAGTATGGTGGATACGGGCACGAACCTTGGAAGGAAGAAGCGGCGTTGAAGCGGCCTCGGCTCTTGGAGAGACGTTAAATATTATGTAGCAAAACTCTGAAGCTTCGGCTTCTGATCCCTTATGGAGAGAATGCTGAAGTGGAGCGACTTCTGGCTCTGGAAGCAGAGCGGCTTCCGAGAGAATGTTGAATTGGTTTCCAGAGAAAAACATTGAAGCGGATCGGCTTCTGGCTCTGGAAGCGGAGCGGATTCCCAAGAGAATGTTGAAGCGGTTTCCAGAGCGAAACATTGAAGCGGAGCGGATTCTGGATCTGGAAGCAAAGCAACTTCTGTCTCTGTAAGCGGAGTGGCTTCTGGCTCTGGAAGCGGAGCGGCTTCCCAAGAAAATATTGAAGTGGTTTCCAGAGAGAAACATTGACGGAGCGGCTTCCCGAGAGAATGTAGAAGCGGTTTCTAGAGCGAGACATTGAAGCGGAGCGGCTTCTGGCTCTGGAAGCGGAGCGGCTTCCCGAGAGAATGTTGAATCATCTTCTGGAGCGAAACGTCGAAGTAGCTCCTAGAGAGAACTCTAGTGAGGGAGCCATTAACCTTTGGCTTCGAAAAACGAATTGATACGATATGGAATATGGGAAGACGTCACAAATAGTGCTGGTCGACAAGTAGCGTTTTTCTCCTCGTGGGAAAGAATACGCTTATTCTGTTTGATTTTTGCTTGCAACTCTTAGAGCCTTGACGATTACAACATTGAAGTCAAAGGTTGCATAAATCATCTTTCTATCAAACTCGACATCCTTCAAGTGAACGGTGGTTAGGAGTCCCCAATTCCATCTATCAACCGTGCTTTCCAGGAGAGGTTGGGGTTCGGGAACGACTTCCCTGGCTAGAAACAGCTGCTTTTCTGATGCAGTGCGGTTGAGAACTGCAAATATGTCTTGACGCAGTGCCTTGGAGAAATATAAAATCCCACATAAATGTAGTCAATTGACTGCCTCTCTCTTATTGACCTTTTTGTAGTTGCAGGAATTCCCACACTACACCCTATTCAAGAATTTACCAACATCTATGACATAATTTGAAGATTAAGGACACTTTTTATTAATTTGATCTTAAGGAATTACAGAAATCAAGAACACAGAACACTTGATAAAGATTTTCTCTCTCCTAAAAAACTTTCCTAACACTCAAAAATTCATTAGCCTCTCTGGAACTATTCATCTCCTTTATATAGGTATTTACATAGTGGATTACAACTCATTTACAACTAAGATTCCCTTCAATTTTGGATCTGAGTTCTTGCAATAAATTGCAGTTAGCACCGCCTTTAACTTTCGCAGGTTTTATTGATATATCGCAGACATGTCACACTTTCTTCGTGTTTCTGTCGTTTTCAGTTATTACGTCATTGTTTAAGTCATCTTTGAATGTGTCGCAGAGAATATTACGGATGTATCGCAGAGTAGTCGTTTATTATCGATGTATCGTGAAACATCGTTTATTTCTCAAGAATATTGTTGTGACAATATTCTGATCCTACATCTTGCCTCTTCTCATATCTTTTCTGCGAAGAAGATAAAGATCATGAGAATTTAAACTTCTTGATTTGCCGCAACTCCTTATCTTTTACCCGACAAAGTTCCCTACTTTACGCTCTTATCACGACACACGTCAATCTTTACCGATTAACCCGGTTACCCATCCTTCATCTATAAATAGATGTTCCACTCGAGACTATTTCCTTCTTCTCACCTTCTCTTTCTTCTTCAAAGTCCTTTTTGTCTGCAACTTTTTCTTTCTTGTTATTCTTTCTGCTGCTGCTCTAATGGAGACTCAAAGGTATGTTCTTATCTTCCATCTTATTTTGTTCACGTTATGTTATCCTTATCGCCCACTTTTCTTCATAATCCCCATATTTTATCATCTTTTTTAGTAACACCATTTCTCAAACTAAAATTACTATAAAAAATCCTCACCCTAAGGGTTCTCAGAAAATGCGCGTTGGGAAGACGAAAAGATCTGAGGATGATAAGGTAGTAAGAAACACCTATTCCTTTGAAATAAAAATATTGTTGCCTCTGTTTCTTACCTACATTATTATTCGCAGAATGAAGAGAATGTTCCTAAGCCTCTTAAGCGTTCGCGTCAAGTTAAAGTTCTTTCAGATGAAGTGGATATTCTTGAATTTTTACCTACAAAACCTGTTTCGTCGCAAGATAAACCTTCTTCTTCTCCTTGCGTAAATTTCAATACTCATTTTACTTCTCCATCGACCCCTACTAAAGTTATTGATGCTAATATTCCCATCTCTGATAATCCCAACATTTTGAAAACTGCAATAGATGAATCTACGATAGTTGGAAATAAATCCGTGACAAATGAAACTACGGTAAATGAAATGACAGTCAACGAGGCTGCGGTAAATGAAGTCGTAGATAAGGAAACTTTGGTAAACAAAGCTGCAATTAAGGAAACTGCGATGGATGATGACGCGGTGAATGAAAATGTTACTGCGACCACTCAAATTCCTTCTTCCACTCTTACTATCGCCAAAACTTCTTCCTCTACTTCTCTTCCTTCTTCCCAAGAAATAGCAACAGGGGTTGAAGCTGCTTTTCAAATATTGTCTGAAGTTTTGGATGATGCTATGAAATCTTCTTCAGATCCTGCGAGATAGGATGTTTATATGATTCTAAGTAATCATCTTGGGTCTTGTGGTTCTTCATCTTCGTTAACTGCCTTATAAAATGAGGTTGAAACTTTCAAGAAGAATCTTCAAGCAAAAACTTTGGAGTGTGAACTTCTCGATCATAAGCTTCATAACTCTGAATTAGACTGTGAAATTCTTCGCAGCAGAAATGATGATCTAAAAGGTATAACTTTCTTGCCTTTGTTTTTGCCTCTGTAAATCTTTGATTTTTATATACTCAATTTTCCTTTATTTATTTGTTGATGCATATTTAGCTTCAAAACATAACCAATTAATGAAGATACTTGAGTGGGAAACAATCGCTGATGAGGCCCGCATTGGGAAAGAATCTTGGAAGAATCAATTTGATAATTTGAATGTTCTTCATGCATATTCAATCGACGAGATAAATAATCTTAAGAATGAGAACAACCAACTAATTCATGAACGAGATCAACTAATTCACGAACGAGATCTTCTAAGTAATGAAGCCACCCAACTTTTATATTTGCTAAACCAGATTAACTTGAGGGTGGAATCTTTATCAGATGAAAATAGAGTTTTATCCCAAGAAAAACGTAGTTTTGTGGATACAACAAAGACTTATTCGCAGCAATTAGACAATCTTCAAAAGTTGTGTAAGGACCAAGAGCAATCCCTTCGCACACTGAAAGATGAACTTAAAAATAAAATTGAATCATCTGATGCTGAACAAGAGAAGCTTATGAAGGGAAGATTACCTCTAAGTGTAAAAGTCAACAATCTCAAAGATGATTGTACTCGACTAAAGGAAGAAAATGTTTATCTTCGCAATTGTGAAAAAAGTATAAAATCTCGTTTAAAAGGTAAAGTTGGGGATAATTTTGATGATTCCATGAACCGATGGAAGAGTTTCTTATTTAATATAATTCACACTTTATCTTCACAAAAGGAAGGTAGTCATTTTGACTGCCTCATCTGTTAATTACTTCATTGTATTTTCTCATCTTATTTTTCGCGAAAATTCCCTCTAATATTAAATTTTTCTCTCGCAGAATCTGAAAAGCATCTTCAAGCTTCAATTTCTGATTTATCTATGAGGTTAGCCAAACTTCGCAAAAAGAATACCGCGCTTTCCAACTCTCATAATAGGGCATTGAGAAGATTTGACTATCTTGAATATTTCAAAGATATAGAGATCAGAAATCGGGAAAAGAATTGCCTCCGCAAAGCTCATTTAGGTGCTGAAGTTTTCATAAATAATGTTCTGCTCTCTCATTCTTTAGCTCCTATGAATATCAAACCCTTGGAGATAGATGATAATGAAGTTCCTCATCCCATAGATGAAGATCTGAATTATTCAAGTAATGAAGAAGATTTTTCTGAAGATGAACAAAATCCACTTGAGGACGAAGGAAACCCTCTTAAAGAAGCAGAAGAACAAAATCCTCCTCATGAAGAACAAAATCCTCCTCATGAAGAACAAAATCCTCCTCATGAAACAACCGCTGGTGATGAAGAAAATCATACTGAAAAAGATGATGCTGGTGGAGATAATAGTGGTGAACAAGAGTGATGAAATTAGAGAAGAATTTTCTTTTAAATTATCATGTATTCTTACGAAATATTTCTGGTTCTGCGAATGATTGTACTTTCCGAATCTTTCTTCTTCCTGCTGTTTTTGCGAAACATTGAAGTTCTTTGTAACTCAATCACCTGCTCTGATTTATATATTTTTATTAATTCGGAATCCAATCTTCATAAACTTGATTATCTTCCTTTTTTTTATTATTTTAATTCTTCTCAAGGAAGATAATGAAATGTTGTTTTATAATCCCCATATTTGCCCCTCATAATCTTCCTTGTGAAGTATTTTATTTGTTACCCTTGTAAGAAATCCCATACTTGTCTCTTGTTATCAATCTGTAATATTATCGCCAATATTTCTGCGAAGAATTTATTGTATGCTTCGCAGATATAACTTTTTTTGTGGTCTTATTTCGCCTTCCTAGTTAAAGGTCTTATTATGCCACTTTTATGCGACAAGATCGCAGGACATTCTTACCTTTATACGTAATAATCCATTGATCCTGCCTTATCATTTAATTTTAATTTATGCGACAATATGATAAATCTAAGCCATCTTGTGAGATTAATCTCCCTTTGCTTTTTAAGACTTATGATATTGCCGTCTTTGCGATGAAATCGCAGGACGTTTTTGCGATTTATATCCTCTTCTTTTTATTTTCATTTATCTCATTACTTGATCTTATCGCAAAAACCCATTGATCTCATCTTAACATTTCTTATTAGGCTTTTTGGCCAATCACGCGGCAATATGACGGTCCTAAATATTCTTGCGAATATAAAGTCCCATGACATTCTTTGTCTCATCACGCGACAATATGACGGGCCTAAATATTCTTGCGAATATAAAGTCCCATGACATTGCCGTCTTTTTTGATACACAGCTCCCTAATGGAGGGTATCACCCTTATCTCTCCCCCCGGTTGCCCCTTCAAGGATTATACATCGTCCATACAAGACTAGCACTTTCCCATCCGGTTCTTCCAACAACCAGTTTTTTTCGCAACCTTGTCATTTATGCCTTATATGGCTTATAGTTACAAGTCTTCACCCTAAGTGGGGTTTTCTTCGGGCCGAACACATCGTAAGCCAAGACTTTCCATGGATGGCCAGGGTAGGTTCATCCATCCCGGGCACCCACAGCTCAACCGTGTACCTCGGCGCCTTGATCATACGTTGCATTCCTTAGGAGAAACTCTCGGGCGCCCAACCAGGGTATAACCTTATATAATTGGGAATCCAAGTTATCTCTCCCGGATGGATTGTCAATAATCCCAAATCTCCATGACTAGGTTCCAGCAGCGGTATAGCCTTTCCCATAGCCATGCAAAGAGATACCCCCCTTATGACGCACTTTAAGGACATTTCCTCTTACGGAATAGAATCCGCGAACTAAGGTGTACGCCATAAAAGTTCGTCCCGTTCTTATGTATTTTTAGGCGATTTACGCCCATCTTATGCATTTGCATTAAAATTTTTAATTATCTCGAAAATTGTTGCGGAAAATAGCTTTTATATTCAGCTAACTTTGTTCTTGCAGAATATTTCTTTTATTCTCTCGCAATTTCTTGCGTGTAATCCCTTCATTCTAGTCTTTCAAATCTTTATTGGTAATATTTTCTCAAATATTGTCTATTCCATGGTCTGCCCAGTCTTTGACCCATGTATTTTCCTTCGGGATCCATTAATGTATATGCTCCAGTTCCAACTATTTCTTTGATTATATATGGCCCATCCCATTTTTTCGCTAATTTTCCTCCATTTTCTCGCTGATATTCTGGTGTTTCTCGCAGAACTAAATCTCCAACTTGGAATTCCCGCTTCTTTACTCGTTTATTATATTCACGAGCTAATCTGCGATGGTAGTTTTCCATATGTTGTAGTGATTTTTCTCTCTTCTCTTCTACCTCATCAAGATTGTCTAGAATCATACCAGCACTAAGATTCTTTTCCCAAGCTTCTCTTTTTGTTGTAGGAATAACAACTTATGTTGGTAATACTGCCTCCACCCCATATGTTAAACAAAAAGGTGATACCCCAGTTGCTTCTCTTCGTGTTGTATTATAAGCCCAAACTGCATTATGGACTTGTTGAGACCACGTTCTATGATGACCTTCTAACTTCTTTTTGAGAATATCTGCAATTGTTTTGTTAGTTGCTTCAGCTTGACCATTGGACTGTGGATATAAAGGAGTTGATTTTCCACATTTTATCTTGAATGCATTAAGTAACATCTCTATATTTTGTCCTTCAAATTGTTTTCCATTATCTGACACCAATTGTGCTGGAATTCCGAATCTGCAAATGATATTTTCAAATATAAATGTGAAAATGTCCTTATCACGAATATGTTGTACCGCTTTAACTTCCACCCATTTTGTGAAGTAATCTGTTGCGACAATTAAGTATCTATTTTTCCCTATTCCTGGTACAAATGGTCCCACAATATCTAAACCCCACTTTCCAAATGGCCAAACATTTTTTGAAGATGTTAATGTTTCACCTGGTGCATGTATTCTTTTTGCAAATCGCTGACATTCCTCACAACTTCTTGATAAATTCTTTGCATCTTCATGCATATATGGCCAATAATAACCTTGCATTTTAGTTTTGTATGCTAATGATCTACCACCGCTGTGATTACCAGCATCCCCACTATGCAGCATTTTTAATATCTGCTTTCCTTCTTCTTGTGTCAAACATCTGAGGGAAGGCCCATTTAAAGATTTTCGATATAATACCCCATCTCTTAACTCATACTTTGTTTCTCTACTTTTTAATTTATGTGCTTCCAATCTGTTTCTTGGTATCTCCCCCCTTGATAGATATGCATGAATTTCCGCACGCCAATCTGCGATAATTCGACTTGATTCTTCACCATTATTTGCTACTACCATTGCCTCAGATTCCTCTTCTTCTTCTTTATTAATTGATGGTGCTATGAGTGTTTGTATTTTTATATTTCTCGCAGTCGGATCTACCATCATACTTGATATAAACGCAAAAGCATCTGCAAGCCTGTTATCTCTTCTTGAAATATGCCTCCATTTGAGTTTTGGAATTTTCGCAGATAATTCTTCAACAAGTTTCTTGTATTTTTTCAAAGATATATCGTTAGTTGCATATTCCCCTTCAATTTGGCGAATAATCAACTGTGAATCATTGGTAATTCTTGCATTCTCTACCTTCATTTCTATAGCAAATCTTAGGGCATGTACGGCAGCCTCATATTCTGTCTCATTATTGGTAGACTTGAATTCCAGTCGAAATGCAAATGCCACTCTTGCACCTTCTGGAGAAATAAAAACGACTCCCACTCCATTTCCTTCTCCATTAGACGATCCATCCACTAATATCTCCCACCTATTTGGTTCTGTTAAAAGATCTATAGGATCCCCATATTCTTCTTCTATATCCATCATGTCTTCTACAGCTTCATCATCCTCCAAAGGAAATTCTGCGACTATTTGAGATTTTGGCGAAGATAAAATTGCATATTGGATCTCAAAATGCCCCACTTGTGCATTCCATCTTTCAAATCTGCCTGATCTTTTTGAATTTTTCATTACTGACTCAATTGGTACTTTTGTTAATACTTTGATTTTATGCGCTTGGAAATATATGCGAAGTTTAGAGGCTGCATAAACTAATGCCAAAATTAGTTTTTCAATCTTCGAATAATTTTTCTCCGCAGCATTAAATGTTTTACTGATGTAGTAAATAGGTTTTTCAACTCCTGCGTCATTTCGCAAAAGTCTGCACTTAAAGCATGTGGGTTGTCGCAAGATATATCAGCAATTCTTCTCCTGGTTCATATTCGTAATATGGATATATTCATCAAATATTCCTTTATTCCTTGAAAATCTCTCTCACATTCGTCTGTCCATTTAAATTTTGTTCCCTTCTTTAGTATGTTGAAGAAATGCTTGCATTTATCTGATGACCGCGAAATAAATCTTCCTAGTGATGCTAAAAGTCCATTAAATTTTTGCACATCTTTTACTGTTGCTGGAGTTGGCATATCCCGAACTGCTTGCACCTTTTCAGGGTCAACTTGTATTCCTTCTTTTGATACAATATATCCCAATAATTTCCCAGATGATACTCCGAAAGTACATTTCTCAGGATTTACTTTGATATTAAAAAGCCGCATCTGATCAAAAATTTCCCTTAAGTCTTGCACATGATTTTTAGCTTCTTTGATTTTTACCAACATATCATCCACATATACCTCTAAAGTTTTATGTATCCATTTTGCGAATACTTTTTCCACCATTCTTTGGTATGTTGCCCCTGCATTTCGTAACCCAAAAGGCATCTTTGTGTAGCCATATAATCCTCTAGGAGCAAAAAATGCAGTATGTTCTTGATCTTCTTCTGCCAGCGGGATTTGATTATAGCCTTTGTATCCATCCAACAAAGATATTCAATCATTTCCTGCGGCAGATTCCACCATCTGCGGGATATCTGGTAAGGGAAAACTATCTTTGGGACAAGCTTTATTTAAATCAGTAAAATCGATGCAAATTCTTATCCCCTTGTTTTTCTTGGGAACTACTACCATATTGGCGATCCATTCTGGATATTTCGCTTGCCTTATAATTCCTGCATCGAGCATCTTTTGCAATTCTTCTTCTATCTTGGAATGATAAGTAGTTGCAATCTTTCTTATTCTTTGTTTGATTGGTCTCATATTTTTGTTAATCTCCAATCTATGGCACGCAACAGATGGATCTATTCCAGGCATCTCATCCATATTCCATGCAAAAATATCTCTGTATTCTCACAGAAGGTTTACAGTTTGCTCTTCTTCATCCACATCCATCTTAGTTCCAATTTTCAGTATCTTTGGATCTTCTTCACTTCCAACATTTACTTCTTTTGTTGGTTCTACTGCAGTATAACTAGCTTCATGTTCTCCCATTGGTGTTGGTGCCTTTATTACCTCCACTGGTTCATCATTTTCTTGCGACATATCGCCAAATATTCCTTTGTGGTAATTGAACTTTTGTCCCTACTTTTGATGGTCTACACAAATATCCTTATCACATAATAATTTTGTCCCTCTCCTTGTACAAGCCCATCAGGGGCCCAATAACAAATTATTAACTTCCAAATATACCCCATGTGTCTTATCTTCTTTTTAATTTCTCAAAACTTCATTTTTTTTTCTTCTCGTATTTCTATTTCAAGAACCACCAACACCTCTGCAACTACCACCCCCAGCTCCGCCGCCCGCCGCCGCCACCACCACGTCCATCGCTATTAGCAACAGATCTATCTATCTACCTACTAACTTCTTCTTCTTCTTTACTTATTAGCAACGACATCTCCAAATTTTTCCTCCATTTCCATCGCTCCACCACCGCCAGCAACATCTCCATCGCTCCACCACCACCAACAACATCTCCATCGTAACCATAACCACCACCACCACCTCCTTAGTCACCATCTACATCTCCATCTTTGCAACAGATTCATGAATCAGATTTATTAAATTTGAAAATGAGATAGATCTGTAATTTATTAGATTTGATATCAACCTCGCAAACCTTGGAAGAACCAGATAAAGTCCCAGAGTAGGATTCACCTCCGAGCTACATCACAAACTTCTTAGTTTGTCAACACGTCCCATAACCCATCACTAGCCAGAATAAGACATTCGTCTTCTTTAGTTCTAGGAACAAACTTTACTTCTGGATCTAGAATAATCCACGTTTTCAAATACCGATCACCTGAAAATCAGAACAATTCGCTGATAATTGTGAATTCGTAACATTTAAATTGGTAACCGAAGCAGAATCAACACGGAAAGGAGAAAAATCTGTGAGTGGTACAAGCATCTGCCATCTTCTTCTTCATTGTTTGTCGTTTTCTCCCAGCCGATGAACATGGATTTGGAGGATTAAGTAGTGGCGGTACAGGTCTTGAAAGTGAATAAAGATGGGTTTTGTATGGGGTTCGAATTAGCAAACATTAGGGTCATATCTGGTTTGAATTGTATGCTGGAAAATCAGTCCTAGATCTGATTTGTTGCCGCTCAAACATCAATTGAATTTTGTGGGTGATGAAATTAAATGAAGGAGCAACAGGCTATTGGTTTTTGGACTCAATTTGTGTTGGTCGATTGAAGGCAAACAGTGATGTTTTGAGTGATTTATGGAGTCGCAGAATAGCTCAATTTCTTATCACTTGTGCTGGCTATATATACATGGAAGAACATGACAGTGAAGTTGGGGTCTGGTGCTGTGTAATTCAAGGAAATGTTTAGCTGGTGGAGGATTTGACAAAGGATATTTACTTAATTAGAGGTAATAATCATGTTTATCTCCTTTTGATTTTTCATTTTCTTATACTCCGTCGATAAAATTGGTGTTGGATTTTGGTTTTGGTGGAGGTGTGGTGGTGATGGTGGTGGTGGTGGTGGTGCTGTAGATGTGTGATTTGTTGGTGGCAGTATTGGTATAAGTTGTTGTTACAGAGATTGAAGTCTGTTGCTGAATGAAATATGGTGGTTATCTTGGTTGAAGCAGGCAGTGATATTGGATCAACTATGGTTGTTGATCCAACTGCAATGGATAAACATCCACTGTTGATCCAACTGAAATGGATAAACATCCATTGTTGATTCAATTTGAGGTTGGTTTTGAAGCTGGTCTTGGAGCTGTTGGTGTTTATGAAGCTACATGTAATGAAATATGCTGGTTATATGGGTTGAAGTAGGCAGTCATATTAGATCAACTATGGTTGTTGATCCATATATTTTGGATCAACTATGGTTGTTGATCCATCTATATGAGATCAACTACTGTTGTTGATCCTTTGAACTCATGCTTTGTAGTTTAAATCATGTAAATTTGTCCCAATGTTGAACTTGTGGTGCAATGGTAGCATGACTGACTCCATGTCAGATGATGCGTGTTCGACTCACGCCAAGTTCACTCTATTTTACATGGATCAACTATCATTATTGATCCAATTTTCATGGATCAACATCCATTGTTGATCCATTAAAATTGGATCAACTGCTACTGTTGATCATTTTTTCTTGGATAAACTAGATAAAATTCTACCGTTGATCCTTTTTTCTTGGATAAACTAGGTAATCTTCTATTGTTGGTTCTATTTTTATTTGGATCAACTATTGTTTTTGATACAAAAATATTTGAACCAGCGGCGACGGTGGCGGCGGTGGAGGTGGCGATTGCGGTGGGTGGTGGCGGTGGCGGCAGTCTGGCTGTGATTTCATCAGTGGTGGTGGTGGCGCCAGTGGTGGTGGTGGTTGTGGTTGCTCCAGTGGTGGTGGCGGACTAGTGGTGGTGATGCAATGGTGGTGGAGTGGTAGTGGAATATTAGTGGTGGTGGTGGTTTGTTGGTGGTGGTCGTTGAACGGTGGTGGTGGAATGGTAGTTGAATGTTGGTGGTGGTGGTGGTGGACGTGAGGTGGTCCTAGTGGTGGTGGTGGTGGTGGACGTGAGGTGGTCCTAGTGGTGGTGGTGGTGGTACGGGTGAAGTAGAGGAAAAATTTTGTTCCATTTTGAAATACAATAAAATATTATATTGTTGAGGGCATTTAGGTAATCTAATTTTAAATGGATAAGGTTGTAAAAAAGTAGGGACATATTTATTGTTGAATAAGGATATATTTATTGGGTGTCAAAAGTAGGGATATATAATTAATATACCCTATTCCTTTTCCTTCTTCTGATTTTATCATGTAAATCTTGAATTCTTCTTCTTTCTTTTCTTCTCTCCTCATTTTTCTGCGCTGTTTTCGCAACTGAATTTGATTTTCACGATTCCTTACTTCATTTTGGAAACCTAACGCTGCATAATCTGCGTCTCCTCTAATTTCTCCAATTCCACTAGGCATAGGGAACTTTAAACACTGATGTAGAGTTGATGATACAGCCTTGATTGCATGTATCCAAGGTCTTCCCAACAACATGTTATAAGGTGATTTCACATCCACCACGCTCAGAGTGACCTGCGTCTCTATTTCCCCCAGCGGAATTCGCACTACAATTTCACCTTTAGGTTTTGTTAGAGATTTTCCAAATCCATGAATGTGATATGTTGGGCTAAGAATTTCTTCATCTTTGTATCCCATTTTCTTGAATGTGTGGTAAAACATTATATCCACAGAACTTCCTGCGTCCACCAAAGTCCTATTCACAACCCACTCTTCTGTAGATCTTACTGATTTCTCTTTTCTTGTTGGTACAACAAACATTGTGATCACCAATGGAGATGTATGACTTAAATTCTCTTTCGGAATTTCTGCTGCCGTGAATGTGATCTTCTGTTTTTCCCAATCTTTTAGCGGTAATGTCTCATCTACCGTCAAGATTTTCTTTCCTTCAAAATCTCGCTTGTGTATCCTTCCTCTAATATCTTCATGGAATTTATCTATCATCATTTTTGTTATTACATCACACTCCAATTTCTTTTGATTATCTTTGATTTTAATCATCTTTTCTTTACCAAATTTCTTAATACTCTTCTAATTCTTGAATAATTTCTCTCTTTTACTTAACTTTTACTTTGATTTTCAACTCTTCAGTCCCTGTTTCTGGGCGCCAAAATGTAGTTGCAGGAATTCCCACACTACACCCTATTCAAGAATTTACCAACATCTATGACATAATTTGAAGATTAAGGACACTTTTTATTAATTTGATCTTAAGGAATTACAGAAATCAAGAACACAGAACACTTGATAAAGATTTTCTCTCTCCTAAAAAACTTTCCTAACACTCAAAAATTCATTAGCCTCTCTGGAACTATTCATCTCCTTTATATAGGTATTTACATAGTGGATTACAGCTCATGACAGCTCATTTACAGCTAAGATTCCCTTCAATTTCGGATCTGAGTTCTTGCGATAAATCGCAGTTAGCACCGCCTTTAACTTTCGCAGGTTTTATTGATATATCGCAGACATGTCACACTTTCTTCGTGTTTCTGTCGTTTTCAGTTATTACGTCATTGTTTAAGTCATCTTTGAATGTGTCGCAGAATATTACTGATGTATCGCAGAGTAGTCGTTTATTATCGATGTATCGCATAACAGTCGTTTATTTCTCAAGAATATTGTTGTGACAATATTCTGATCCTACACTTTTTGTTGAATTTTGTGTTATATTCTTGCAAAATCTTTGACTAAATGACCTTTTATCACTTTCACTCGCATAATCTGAAAGGAGTCTTCATTCTACCATTGCTGATCTTACCAACAAATTGGATAAATTTCGCAAAGAGAACAAGTCTCTTCTTTCTAATTATCTTGAAGCCCGCGACAAATCAGAAAGAAGACTTGATTATCTCGAGTATTTTAAAAATATAGAGATTAGGAATCGTGATAGAGGTTTCCTTCGCAAGGTCCACCCCAGTGCTGAAGTTCTTGTGAATAAGATTCTGCTCTCCCATTCTCTCCCTCCTGTATCTGTTCCTCCTCTAAAGGTTGATGATGATAAAATTCCTCTTCCCATGGATGAAGATTTAGAGTTTACTAATGATGAAGAAAATATCTCCCAAGAAGATGGTGAAGAAGAAGAAAGAAATCCTCCCAAAGAAGTAACTGCAAGTGGCGAAGTAATCGCGGATGAAGAATCAAAAGAAGAAGAGACTCGTGGTGAAAAGGATGCTGATGAAGTTGATAACTCTGACAAGAATAATAAATCTGACGAGCAAGAATAATGAATTTGGCGTGGCTTGAACTTTATTTTTGCTTTCTTTTCCTTCTTCTTTCTTATGAGCGATATAACTTCTGAAACCTTTTTAGAATTTAACTTTCAACTTACAGTAAAACTTTTTTAAAATAATACTCGATAAAATAATAGTCTCGTTAAAATAATAAAAAAATTCAGTCCCGGCCCGGGCCCTTAGTGATAAAATAATAAATTCGATAAAATTATAATATAATACATTTCAAAAGTTCCCCTTAAACATTAATAGGTCCCAAATATTATATAAAATAATAATTTCATTAGAAAATAAAAAATAAATTTCATACACATTAAATTTTCTCAAAATATGATTCAATGTTGGTTTGTTTTTTCTCTGAAGTTCAAATAATAATATTGTGTATAAAAATCTTTTTATGAAAATTAATAAGATTTATTACTTTAAAAGCAAATGTATGCCGTTCTAAAAATATTTTCGTTAATGTTTTTTTTATCTTTTTCTATATTTTCCACTTTAAAAAATCTATTTCGGTATTTATCCTAAGATACTTTATTTTTTAATATGGAAATTCTTGTTTTTTCCAAAGAAGTTTTTTAAATTAATAATTAATCTTTAAATTAATATAAAATAATAAATTATTATTTTATCGATTAAGTAATATCTCTTTAAAATAATAGGATTTGGCTGGTCCCAAGCCTATTATTTTATAGATGTTTTACTATAGTTTACTTTGAATATTTTCAAGGAAGATAATGAAATGTTACTTCTCCGTTCCCCTATTTGCCCTTTATTATCTTTCTTGAAATGGTGAATTATTTTTTGTATCTGCGATGCAATGAATACTGCTGCGATGTTCAGGAAAATTATGAAGGAATCTACAATGTTAAATATTGCTCTGCGATGAATGAATATTTCCTGCAATCTTAAAATAGAGTATTTAATTGGTAAGATTATTCTTTTGGTCTTATTTTGCCTTCCTAATTAAAGGTCTTATTTTGCCAAATTTCTTCTTTTTGTGACAAAATCGCAGGATTTCTTAACATTTGCATGTAAAGACCCCTTGATCTTGTTTTATCCATGTTCTTTCAAAATCTCTGCGACAATATGATAAGCATAAACTATCTTGCAAGAATTTAACCTTATGACATTGTCGTCTTGAAATGAAATCGCAGGACGTCTTTACACTTTCATGTAAAAACACATTGATCTCATCTTAACATTTCTCTCGTGGCTTGTTTCCTATGTATCATTTACGTCACGCGACAATATGACAGGCCTAAATGTTCTTGCGATCATAAATCCCCATGACATTGCCGTCTTAAGACACTTATCAGCTCCCTAATGGAGGGTGCCGCCCTTATCTTCCCCCTGGTTGCCCCTTCAAGGAGGGAACATCGGCCATACAAGACTAGCTCCTCCCATATAGATTTACCAACAACCAGATGTTTTCGCAACCTCTTATCCTTTATGCCTATATAGCTTATAGTTACAAGACTGCACCCTAAGTGGGGTTTTCTTCAGGCCAAGTGCACCATAGCCAAGACTTACCAATAATGGCAAGTGTAGATACTGAATATCGCAAGATTATTGGGTTACGAATATAGCAACAAATACAAGAGAAAAATGTTACAAGATAGTGCGATAATAGAAGAAGCACGGAGAAGTATGAAAGGTTTGCGAATATAAAATAGATTTACGAATATAAGTTGCGAAACTTCGCAAGCTAAATACAGTTGTACAAATTTCACTATAAATAGTAGTTCAAATGTTAAAATCAGAGAGTTCTGGGAGGAGTGTAAGGAAAAATCTTAGGAGAGAGAACATAGAAAGTTGTAACTGTTCCAATCCATTGATATATTTCCTTATAACTAATTGGGAGCATTAATAAAAATTATCATTCTTCATCAAGAACATCTTAAAGTTTTATGAATTTTACTGAGAGTGTAGTTATAAGATTTCTTGCAACTACATAATTGGCGCTAGAAACAGGGACTGAAAATTGTTATAGAAATTTTTTTAAGGAGTTTTGAAAACCTGAAATGGCTAGAAGAAGAAATACATCAGAACCATTGACTGCAGTAAGAAGAAGTGTAAGACTCGCAGGTGGAGAAGCAAACATAACAGGAGAATCTAGTAGGAGAAGGAGCAATCGAAGAAATCAAGTTCAACAAACATCAGTAACACAATGAAGAGCAATAGATCATGATCGAGTAAGTATACACACTTGGAGAACTGATACACCAGCAGAAACATATAGAGAACCGCAAATTAGATAAAATGGGAGATTAATGGGAGGAACAATTCGTGAAAGAGAAATGGAGATAGTAGAAACATTGAGACAAGAAGTTCAAGAAGAACGAAGGTTAGAAGCTGAAGAACGTGCTAATCTAACAAGACAGAATCAAGAATTAAGAAGGGAAAATGAGATGTTGCAAAAGGAGGAAATCTCAAAGTGTTGTGAGATCAAGTGTTAGACCAAAAAGAGGAGAACAAAATTCGCCAACAGTTAATAGTGAAAGTGCTATGCAAGAACAAGCACAGAATCAGGTTGAAAGAAATCGAGAGAATCGCTGCATTTTTAGTACCAAATCAAGAACAAAAGGTGGAAAATTTACGAACAGAGCCATTTCCAAGGGAAAATAATCAGAATGGCGAAGAAAATCAAGAGGAAGAGCGGCAAATCATGGAAGAAATTGAGAGACAACAAGCTATACATCAAAATAATTACGAGGATGGAGTAAGAAGACGTGAACAAGCTCGCAACAATCAAAATCTTGAGTATGGTAGAATTCGGAGGAGGATTGGAAATCAACGAGCATAAATAGCAAGGAATGAACCAAATCATCGAATCAGAGTTCAGGAAAATCAGGAAGAGATAAATCACATAAGAAGGAGAAATGAAGAAGAAGAAGTTCTTGATAATCACATGAGAAGGATGAGGGAATAGAAATGGAAGAGCAAGAATTTCAAGATGCTCTGCAACAAAACAATTGTGACAACCTGGAAAGAAGATATTTGCAAAATTGTGCAAATGGAAACATTAATGAAGAATATGATAGAATACGAAGGATCGCAAGAGAAGAAATGCAAGAACGTAGAAGAAGAGAGGCTGCGTTGAAGAGACCAATGGATGAGAATTCTGAAGCAAATGAACGGATCCTTCGAGAATTAGAGGAAATGAGAGGAATGATAAACAGTAGAGGAGGAGGAGATAGAAGGCAATTAGATGAAGCAATAGAAGAAGCTGCGAGGACACCTTTTTCTAGAGAAGTACAATTGGGAGGGATTCCACCAAAATGCAATCTGCCTATATTAACCAACATCTTTGACGGGACTTCATGTGCTATTCAACACATTAAAGCTTATGTAAGATGTATGTTACAATGGGAGAATCACGATGCTGTATTATGCAAGTATTTCGCATCAAGCTTAACAGGAGAAGCTCTGAAATGGTTCGAAGGACTTCCGAAGAACACAATTACATCATTTAATCATCTACAAGTAACTTTCTTAGGAGCATATATCACAAATCATTCCTAGCGACTTGGTATTGAAGATGTGTTTGGTTTAAAAAAAAGAATTGGTGAGATTTTGAAGCACTTGGTAAGGAGATGGAAAACTATGTTCAGTGACATGGCAGGGCGTGTGGATGAGAGATACTTGATTTTGTCTTTCGTAAATGCGACGTTCGCAACTGAGCAACTATATGTTCAAATCTTTAGAAGAAAGAATTCCATTATGATGACAGAGTTGCGAGAGTTACAAGAGGAGTACATTACATTAGAAGAAAATCAAAACAATATGGAATCATATCCAGTGACAAACACTAACGCTCAAGATACAAGAGCAAACTTGCTTCCTAAAATAGTCAATGTCGCAGCAGGTACTTCGCAGACATCTTCGCAAACATCTTCGCAGATATCAGAAGAAAAGAAAATTGACAATGGTCAACCGAAGATAGTAACAATGAGTAGCAAGGATCAAGAAGAGTATGATAGAGAAAGGAATTTCTACAACAGAGGAGGAAATAACCAGATACCAAGATTAGATCAACAACATGAAAATTATGGAGGACAAAGGCAGAATTATTTTGGACAAGGGAATCATAGAAAAAATTATAACAATGGTTAGGGAAGTCAAAGAATGATAAGAGAAGAAATAAAGATGCCACCTTTGAATACAAGCGTAGAGAAGATATGGCAAGCAATCATCTTGATGGAGAATGTACCAACACCATGGAACATGGGAAAAGAACCACCAATGGGTCCAAGAAGTCATGAATTTTGCGTGTACCATCACTTTCATGGACATTCTACAAATAATTGCATTAATATCAAAAGGATTATCTTGCGAATGATTGATCAAGGTAAGTTGGACCACTTCTTACTCAAGCAGGCACAGTCGCAACAACTACCGCAGGCTCCAGTGATAACTCGCATGGTGAATACAATACAAGAAAAGGGGAAGGAAATCTTACACATAAAAGTGTGACCAAAAGCAAGGAATGTCTTCTGCAATTCTATTATTCACTCGTATGAAACCATAGAAGATTTTCATGATAATGTATTAAGCAGGGTATATGCGAGAGATGGTGAAGGAAGGCAAATAATGAACATCGCAAAAATTTCACGGCTTGAAGATTGGCAGAAGCGTGAAATTTCTTTTGAAGCCATAGAAATTCCTGAAGGTTGCGAAGTACATGATAATCCATTGGTAGTAAGATTAGAAATTTGTCCGAATATGGAAGAAAGCGAAGATGATACAGACGAAGAATCTTTTGGTCTTAATAGAATCTTAATTGATACTGGAAGTTCTGTCAATATTCTTTTTTATCATGCTTACAAAAACATGGGGGGAAAAGACGCAGATCTAATACCTTCTACTTACAGGATCTATGGATTTAATGGAACTGCTAATAAACCTAATGGAGAAGTAAGCATGCGAATTCCCTTAAGTGGAATGCGAACTGAAATTCTGTTCTGTGTTGTTGATGTCGAATCACCATACAATGCTTTAATAGGGAGACCTTGGCTTCATGGGATTCTAGGCGTAGCTTCAACTCTTCATCAATGCATAAAATTTTCTTATCAAAAAGGTATTGGAGTTATCAAGGGTGATTGGGCAGAAGGGAAGAAATGTTATGATACAGAAGTAGAGGTCTGCGAAGGAAAAATTGTTGAAAAGGAAAGATGGAGAAAAAGAGCAAAGACTGCAAAAAGAAGCGAAAATTTAATGGCAGAGGATTAAGGCACGAAGGAATAAAGTTACGATGATTAAGCATGCAAGAAATTTACGATGATAGAAAATGGATATGACTTGCGGAGGAAAAAGGTAATCAATATACTTGTTTACAACGTATAATGAGATGTATTTTGAAAAACAAGAAGATGAAATGAGATATTTCGCAACATGAAATACGAATTCTAAATAAAAACAATTTATTGCGATCAACTTTCATTAATAGAAAGATGTAAAAATTTACTTGCGATCAGCTTTCATAAAAGAAAGACGCAGACTGTGATCAGCTTTCAAAAAAGAAAGAAATCCGCAGAAATTTTATACAGGCAAACCTTTGTGACGTACACCCTAGTTCGCGAAGCAACATTTCGCAAGAGGCAAAGTCCTAAAGTACGTCATTTAAGGGGGTACCTATAAGCATGGCTCAGGGAAACCGGAACACCACCAAGGAACCTGAGTACATGAACATTACGGGGTACATAACCCAAAAGCGGGGTACCTATCCGGGTTAGACACCTTGGATTCTCAACCTAATCTTGCGATGTAACATGATTTAGGTTGGGCGACTAAGGCATACTGTCTTTCCCAAGAAGTGTAGAAAATGATCAAGGCGCAGAAGTACACGGTTGAGTCAAGAGTGCCGGATGGGTTTGAAGCACATCTGCCATTCTTGACAAGTCTTGGCAAATGATGCACTTGGCCCAAAGATACCCCATAGGGTGCAACCTCGTAACTATAAGCCCTATAGGTAAAAAGGATAAGAGGTTGCGATCAAAAGTTGGTTGTTGGAAGAACCGGATGGGAAGATCTAACCTTGTATGGTCTATGTACGCTTCCTTGAAGGGGCAACCAAGGGGAAGATAAAGGGCAGCACCCTCCACTAGGGAGCTGATACGTGCTATAAGACGCAAATGTCATGAGGCTTTTTGTTCGCCAGAACATAAAGGCTTGTCATATTTTTGCAACAATCTAATTTCTGCGAGCCTTCTAAAAAAAAAAAAGAACTCGCAGTACATAACAAAGAAGTTAAGATGAGATCGATAGGTTTTTGCATGAAAGTGTAAAGACGTCCTGCGATTTCATCGCACGACGATAATGTCATGGGGGTTTATGTTCGCAAGAATATTTAGGCCTGTCATATTATCGCATGAAAAATATCCTGGAGAGGATATAATACTAAGAGAAATGATAAGGCAATATCAATGGGTCTCTACATGCGAATGTAAGGACGTCCTGCGATTTTGTCGCAAAAACAAAATCACGTGGCTAAATAAGTCCTTTACTTAGGAAGGCATAATAAGACCACAGAAAATAATAAAGTCAATTCCATTGATACCATTGGAGAATCTGTATATATTTTCAACAACAATATACATCAAGAATTCCTACCTAAGAAGGAAATTTTATTCGTAAGCAAGGACCGATATTTTATACCAATTAAACTTTACGAACATTGAATACTTCTTATACTTCTTTAAGGATATCTCATACTTCAAATACTTCTTCAAGGATATGTTATAATACTTTTACTTCTTCAAGGATGTTTCATAATTTTTCAAGGATGTTACATACTTCTTATACTTCAAGGGGAAGATTTCTTGTTTACTTCGCAACAATCAGAAACTTCGCAACGTAAAATGAGGCAGATATTCTAATACTTACAACAAGAATTGATCACCTGAAGATCAATAATAAGGGGAAAAGGAATACTAAGCTAGGTCTTCAGAATATATTATTTCTCTTCATATGATCAAGTTATGCAAATAAGGAAAGCGTTCAAGTAAAGAAAGATCAAATCATCATCACAAAATTAAGACATTGGTATTAATCAAGAAATTGTTGGTTGATTAAAAATGCAGAAAAGAAGAAACTATTGTACTCAAGCAGACAAGACAAAGAGAACTGAAGTAAATATACAGGAAGGAACAAAACTACTTTGCAGGAGATTTATCTTCATCAAAATGATCTTCTCTTTCTTCTTCGGAGATATAATCTTCAGCTTCACTATCAGAGATGTTCAAATCTGGGGTATCATCATGGATTTCTTCAGAAAGGAGCGTCTGATACTTAAGGAGAGAAATTTGATTGTCTTCACAAATTTTGCGAGTCATCATAGCTCGTAAGCGTTTGATGTTTAATTCATAGTTGTTTTGAGAAATTTGATGTTGAGACCTTAAATTAGAAATCTTCGATTATTACGCAAGCAAGAGTAACTTCCATCTCCTGATTACGTGAAGCAAGAGTAGCTTCCAGTTTTTCAATCTTCTTCGTATAATTTTCTTCAGCATTCACAAAGAAATAGGATAAGAAAGAAGTAGGAAAGTAAAAAATAAGGGAATAAAATGAAGGAATTGATCAATAAAATGTGAAATTGATGTGATCAAGATTTGTGAACTTACCTTCTAATTGCTTCATATCATTACGAAGATAAGAGACTTCAAGCTCCAGTTGATTATTCTTCTCAAGGAGAGAAGAACTTCCAGATGCAATACTCGCAGATTGCGTATTAATTTCGCAGCGAGATTGTAGTTCTGCATTATCAATATTCAAATTCTCTATCTTTTGGAGAAGTTTTGCATTCTCAACCTCCAACTTTTTACAACGACCTAAAGTTTTCTTCTCAGCAATTGCATGACGTCTTTCCCAATCTGAAGCCGATGCACAGCTAACTCTCCCTACCTAAGCAAGTGAGAGGGATTAGAAATCAATGTAGTAGGGGAAGTTAACAAGGAAAAGAAGAGAGTCTTACCATACTCCCCAAAGAGTACAATGTAATAGGAGAAATAAATCTTGAAATTCCATTAAGGGAATTGTTGTTGATCACTGTGGGAACTTTACAAGCCTTCGCAATATGTTTACGAACATTCGCAGTAGAAGAATTTCCTAATCCACGGGAAGAAATGAGAAAAGCCTCAGACAATCGATTCATTGCAGATTCGTAAGTTTCTGCACTGTTATAGTCTTCACCTTCTTCATTATCATCATCATTACTTCTATCAGAATTAGTATCAGAATTAGAACTAAGATCATTCTCAGAAAAGTTATCATTTTCATCATCAACATCCTTGATGGAGGAGATCACATTGGAATGAGGATTGGATGGGAGTCTCTTTATCTTCCTCGTAGAAACGCTATCTTTAAGCTTCCCCTTTCCTTTGCGAAGAGCGTCATATTGACTGCTAGAATTCTCAGTATTCTTCGCATAGAGAAGTGTTATTTATCTCGCAGTTAATACTTCATAAGAAGTCGAATTCTTGTTCCCACTCACAACAACTTCAGGAAGATCAGGAAGAATCTACAAATTCAAATAAGGATAAGAAACAGAGGCAACAATATATTGTTTAAAATGCATATAAGAATGTTTCTTACCTCATTTGAAAATAATTGGAAAGCTTCACGAATATTGGATTTCCCAGTTTTAAGGTCACTTTCTTTGAGTTCATTCACCTGACAAATATTGCAAAGGAATTAATAAAAGAAAATAACCAGAAGATAAGGAGATGGAGATACATACATCTTTATCTTTATTGGGCCAAGAAAAGACCCAAGGTTGGTAATTACGTTCACGAAGATTCGCAGGAAGATCTACTATCCCAGAGATGTAAGAACCCGATAATGCTAGAGGATAATTGTACCAATCTTCATCATGAGAACGGCGAGGGGTTTGATTATTTCCAGAAGCATAATCAATATCGTGCATAAGAAGATCCTCTTCTGCAACATCGTTTTACGATGAAGACGAACACCCCAACGCTTGTCTTCCTTCTTCGCAGGAATTAATGTGTAATTCTTAAAGAAATTCTCGACTGTATAATTTGCAGCGATGATCTCTACATCTCTAAATGTAGGTTTCCTAAGCTCAATTGGGTATAAAGATTTTCCAGTAGAATCACGAGTTGCGAACTCAACCAGGATGCGAATGCAATCCCCATTCAATTGATAGATGGCTCGTGAAAAATTGGGGTGGGAGATAATCTCATAGAATAAAGGAAAATTGACATCATAAAGAGGAAGAGGAAGACCTGCGAGGATCTGGCCTCGTGAGATTAAAAGAGTTCCATACAGAGAGAATATTTATTGGTATGACCATTAATCTCAGAAACAATGAGATCTCTATCAGCAAGCTTTGCGTTAAGTTGTTCTATAGTTTTCTTCTTTGGAGCCATCAGATGAAGGATAGAAAATAAAAAAGAAAAGAGATAAAAGAGGAAAGAAGTAGTAGCAGAAGGAAAAAGGAAGAAATTGCAGAAACAGATATAATGAGGAAGATGAAAACGATAAAAGAATAAAAGAAGGAATTAAAGATAGTATTTATAAAGAAGAGAGAGTTTGATGAAGATAGAAATTCATCAATGCGATTAGACGTGAACGGTTGAAAAGAACGGTTACGAAAGAACGTGTCGAAAATTTAATGAAAGAGAAGATACGTGTTGCGAATCTAACAGGTGACGATAACTATATTAAATTTGTGAGAATAACGGTTATATTCTCACGATCATTACTTCTTCGCAGAAATGACATGAGAAGAGGCAAGATGTAGGTACTGAATATCGCAAGATTATTGGGTTGCGAATATAGCAACAAATACAAGAGAAAAGTGTTACGAGATAGTGCGATAATAGAAGAAGCACAGAGAAGTATGAAGGGTTTGCGAACATAAAATAGATTTACGAATATAAGTTGCGAAACTTCGCAAGTTAAATACAGTTGTACAAATTTCACTATAAATAGTAGTTCAAATGTAAAATTTAAAGAGCTTCTTTTAGTGAGTGTGAGGAAAAATCTAGGAAAGAGAACAGAGAAAGTTGTAACTGTTCCAAGTTCCATTGATATATTTCTTTGTAAATAATTGAGAGCATTAATCAATCAATTGTTATTCTTCAAGAACATCTTAAAGTTTATGAATTCTACTGAGGGTGTAGTTGTAAGAATTCTTGCAACTACAAAAGTGTAAGAACGTCCTGCGATTTTGTCGCTACAAAAGATGGAAAAATAAGACCTTTAACTAGGAAGGCAAAATAAGACCACAAGAGAATACGCAAATAAACTTGCGAAGATGATTATATGTAAGCAAACAAGCTTGAGAACATATATACTGAAATGAAATTGAGATTATGCATCTTTAATATTTTAATTATATCATGCGAGACTAATAGTGCAGGAATAAAACAATGAGATACAACGATCTAGGAAAATGAGGCACAAGCGAATTAACTTGCGAGAATAAATAGAAATGCTCACACTAGAGAAAAAGTCAAAGAAAGGGAGAATGGAGGCAATTTAAAGCTATATCAATTTTACCGCAGCGAAATGAGCTAAGTAACACAAACATTAGCTAATACATTGCAATAGATAAGCATTCTCATCATACAAGCATCATACTCGCATCATAAAAGCATTGCATAAGCATTTCATGGCATAAATATCGCATACACATCTCATAACAACATCATCACATAAGCATTATATTCGCACAAGTATTTTACATAACTTTACAGAATATTCAGAACTTCGCAAAAATATTCAGAAATTCGCAACACTATTCGCAAACACTATTCACGGCACTATTTGCAGCACTAATTCAGGAACATTATTCAGAATATCGCAGAATACTTCATAATTTCACAGAGAACTTTAGAAATTCGCAGAGAACTTTACAAATTCGCAGAATTTTAAAGAATGTGTCAGAATCTCGCAGAAGTATTCAGAAACTAGCAGGAAGATTCAAATTTTAGCCAGATTATTCATAACCTCGCAGACACATTCAGAATCTCGCAGGAGATGTGATCATTTCGCAGAATGTGATTATTTTTTAAAAAGATTATTGCATGAGGCAGAGGCAAGATAAGAATAAGGAAACAATTCGTTCATTCAACATTTTGTCAAGGATTTTAACCTCACATATAAAGAACAGAGGCAACTATGGGTACTAAGAAAATATTTTGTGTTCTTTATCTTCTCAGCAAGAATCCTCACCAAAAATGGAATAATAATTTCGCATGAATAGAGGCAATACTTATCACCAAAAATGGAATAATCCTTGAAAATATTTTGTGTTCTTTATCTTCTCACCAAGAATCCTCACCAAAAATGGAATAATAATTTCGCATGAATAGAGGCAATACTTATCACTCTTATTCAAGGAAGAATACTTCTTATATTTAGAGGATTAAGTACTTCTTATACTTCTTCAAGGATATTTTATATTTCTTATACTTTTTAAGGATACTTCACACTTCTTATATATTTCGAGGATTGAGTACTTCTTATACTTCTTCAAGGATATTTTATATTTCTTATACTTCATCAAGGATATTTCATACTTCTTATACTTCAAGGGTGAGACTTCTTATTTACTTCGCAACATTCCGGGACTTCGCAAAAGAATAGAGGCAAGTATATACTTTCCAAGTCCAGTATTCTTTCGCTCGTTCTTTCATCAACAAAGATCAGAGACTACTACAACAACAAATTTTTTCCTAAAGATCGCTCTTCAAGCAATATTCAAGAAAAAAGACGCAAAATGTAGGAGCAGAATCTCGTAGCATTATTATGCTTGCGAATAATTAATGACACAACAAATGATAGCTTGCGAAATTGTGGAGAGAAAAGACATCTTGCAAGCATGGCTGCGAAGACTCGCATGACATATTTTAGATCCGAAATTGCGGGACAACACAACTGTCATCTTTTATGTAAAATCATATAAATATTCATTTAGGCATAAGATAAGGGGGGTGGGGTGGGGGGGGGGGGGGCTTCTTGAAGTGAGTGTCAGAAAAAGGTTCTTTTGGAGAGGGAGTTCTTTTAGAGAGTTCTTTTGGAGAATAGATTTTGGAGAGACATTTGAAGTTATAATTTTGTAAAGAGAGAGAGACTTATTTTCTTGATGATCTTATTCCCCAAAAATCTAGAGCTCCAAATATTCTTTAATGGAGTTTCAATTGTAAAATCATGTAATTACATACAATCACTAGTGAAGAACCATGGATGTAGATCACAATGATCGAACCATGTAAAAATTCTTGTGTCTCTTTTACAATTTTAGTACTTTAATCTTCATTTTAATATCAAATAAATTAGATCATCAAATCAAATTAATAGAATTTCATGAGGGTGTAGTTATGGGATTTCCTGCAACTACAACTACCATATTTGCAATCCACTCTGGATATTTTGCTTGCCTTATAATTCCTGCGTCGAGCATCTTCTGTAGTTCTTCTTCTATTTGAGAATGACATGTTGTTGCGATCTTCCTTATTCTTTGCTTAAATGGTCTTATGTTTTTGTTGATTTCTAATTTATGACATGCTATTGACGGGTCTATCCCTGGCATCTCATCCATGCTCCACGCGAAGATATCTTCATACTCTCGCAAAAGATTTATAGTTCTTTCTTCCTCATATGCCTCCATTCTAGTCCCAATTTTCAGCATTTTAGGCTCTTCTTTACTCCCAATATTTATTTCCTTTATTGGTTCTGCTGCGATATAACTGGCTTCAGGTTCTCCCATTGGTGTTGGTGCTTTCATAATTCTCGCGAGTTCATCTCCTTCTTGTGGGATTTCACTGGGTATTCCTTTTCCTTCTTTTGCTCTTATAATGTAAACTTTAAACTCTTCTTCCTTCTTTGTTTCTCTCGCCAATTTTCTGCGAGCTTTTCGCAGTTTTGGACGTCCTTCATAATTTCTTACTTCAATTTGGCAACACAGTTTCGCAAAATCTGTGTCTCCTCTGATTTCTCCAATTCCACTGGGTGTAGGAAACTTGATGCATTGATGCAACGTTTATGCTACGGCCTTAATTGCATGTATCCATGGTCTTCCTAATATCATGTTATACGGTGATTCCACGTCTACCACACATAACATTACTTGTGTTTCAATCTCCCCTAGTGGAATTCGTACCATTATCTCTCCTTTAGGTTTTGTTAAAGTCTTTCCAAAGCCATGAACATGATATGTTGAATAAGACATTTCTTCATCCTTATATCCCATTTTCTTGAAAGTATGATAAAATATCATGTCTACATAACTTCCTGTATCCACCAAAGTTCTATTCATAGCCCATTTTTCTACAGATTTTATTGATTTCTCCTTTCTCATTGGTATAGTGGTTACTGTGACCACCAATGGAGATGTATGACTTAAATCTTCTTCTGGTATTTCTGCTGCTGTAAACGTGATTTCTTGCTTTTCCCAATCTTTCAATGGTGATATTTTTTCCACCGTCATAATTTTCCTTCCTTCAAAATCCCTTTTGTGTATCTTCCCCTTAATATTTTCATGAAATCTATCAATCATTGTTTTTGTTACCATATCACACTCCAATTTTCTACTATCCTCTTTGATTCTGATCATTCTCCCTTCAATTATCTCACCAATTTACTTAATGATTTCCTTAATCTTAACAATTCTTATCTTCTTCTTCACTTTCTCTTCAATTTTTGTTAATTCAATCCCTGTTTCGGGCGCCATCATGTAGTTGCAGGAATTCCTACACTGCACCCCTAGTAAGAATCTACAGATATTGAATTATGTTTGAGAATGAATTACGACACTTTTTTATTATTTTAACTTTTTAATTCTTTACAAAAGACATAAGAACTCAGAAGTACAAATTTCTTTCTAGAGTTTCTCTCTCCTCAAAATCTTATCAACTCTCCAAAAAACATCATCCTTTTCTGAACCTAATGAACCCTTTATATAGGGTTTTACATAGTGGATGACATCTAAGTTTTCCTCCTTTTTCGGATATACTTTGCGATCTTATCGCGATTGTTATGATATTCTCTCTCGCAAAATTGATAACCATCGCGGGATAAACATACTCTCTTTGTATTTCTTCTATCGTCAGCTTCTTCTGGATTCTTCTGTGACGCTCGCAAAATATGTTAAAGAATCTTCTTTGACGCTCGCAAAAGTGTTGTTAATATCGCAGAAATAGTGTTGTAGCGATATTCTGGTCCTACACCTCCTTCTTGAAATCGCAGCTGATTATGCTGTCTATTTTCTTCTCTGCGAATTTCTTCATTTCATATCATTTCTCTTCGCTGTCTTTCTATTCTCCTCTGTATTATATCATACTCTTCCTAAATATTATCATTATAACGATTTTGTGTACGTCTCCTTTCTCGATTTTCATGGTTATTCTGTCGTACTGCCTCTTGAAACTCTTTTCTTCTACTTCTGCCCTTAATCTTTCTCTCTCGCAAGCTAGTCGTGTTTGTTCACCATAATGTCTCTCAATTTCTTCCTCAATTATTCTTCGATTTCTTTGAATCTCTCGCCCATGCAATATCCTCCTACATTCTTCTGGATTTTCTTCATCATTTTGGTTGTTTCTTCCCTCTTGATTTCTATTGTTAAGTCTATTATCCAAAGTTTCGCCACGCGGATCATGGCGAATTTCTATTACCTCTTCTTCTCTATGACGTTGCTCTTCATTTGTATTTTGCATTTCCTCATGGATATTTCCTCTAGCATTTCTTATTGGGGAATTTTGTCTTAATTCTTCTCTTAATGATCTTGAATTTGATCTAACAGTACTTCTTGATCTTCTACTTTGTAATCTCAAATTCTCCATTCTCAACTCGTGATTTTGTCTTGTTAAATTTTCACGCCCTTCCGCCTCTAATATTCTTTCCTCTTGTATTCTTTGTCTTGGATCATCTGCTGTTTCATATTCGCCTTCTCCATGAATTAATCCTTCAACCACTCCTTGATTTCTTTCTTCTCTTCTTCCGTCTCTTAATTGTTGATCTTCTACATCTTCCATCGAATCTGATCTCCAAGTATGCACACTCACTCTATCATAATCCGCATTTCTATCTTGTATCGGTGTTTGTTGATTCGATTGTGGAATTTTATTTTCTCCTTCAATCCTTGTTCTATTTCTTCTTGTTCTTATCCTTGAAGATTCTCCTACTTCATTTGTTTCTCCACCTGCAATTCTTTTACTCCTCCTTACAGTTGTTGGTGGTTCTGATGTATTTCTTCTTCTTCTAGCCATTTCTTCAACTCTAACAATTTCTTCAAATCTTCAAGTTGTAATTAGAGATTTCTTAGCTTGATCCTCCCTATTTCGGGGGCCAAAATGTAGTTGCAGGAAATCCTACACTACTCCCTTGTTAAGAATTTGTAATAACTAACTCAAATTTGAAGATTAAGAATGCCACTTTATTATTTGATTTTCAGAAATATTTACAGAAAATGTAAGAATTCAAGAATAAAACTTTTCTCTTGAAGTTTCTCTCTCCTCAAGACTTTCTCAACTCTCAAAAATACATCATCCTTTTCTGGACATATTGGGTCTCTATTTATAGGGTAGTTACATAATGGATGACAGCTAAGTTTTCCTCTTATTTCGGATTTGTTCTGCGATTGTACCGCGATAGTTATAATGTTCATTCTCGCAAGCTTTGTAACCATCACGGGACAAACATGCTTTTCTTATGTTTTCTTCAATCGTCAGCTACTACGTGACTCTTTTGACTGCTTTTGTGACACTCACAAAGTGTTGTTAAAAATCTTGCGGTGATGCTCGCTGAGAAGTGTTGTTAATCTCGCAGAGAAGTGTTGTAGCGATATTCTGGTCCTACACATCATACAAGACGAAAGACTACTCAAGGAACCAGTGGATATTCATCGACTAAAAGGTATGTGGAGACTTGAACTTATCTATCACTCAAAAGTCTATATACCATATCTCCTATCTTGAGACAAAAGTCGTATTACTATATAGACTAAGATTATACACATGTGTTATTTCGAGCTGAGTATATCTCGCTTATCTATTTCTCGAAATATGTGTCGGTAAATCTTTCGCTTTAGCCAAGTTCATCTTTACCTAGTGACGAAAGTCATGTTATGTTTCAATCATTTTGGAAATTTCTCTAACAAAAAATAGTTTGTGAATAACAACTATATAACGCCCTCTGATAAAGGTTCAATGATTGAAATGAGAGTTTAGACCATATAACCATTGGAGGATATAAGCATTGTTGTAGTAACACATATATGTATAAGTCCTTATTGCTTGAAACGAAGTTTGTGAACTCATCATACAAGCTCAGTCCACAAATCCAGTCCGCGAACCCAGTCTGCGAACTGGCGTAGTTATCGAACCCGAGAATTTCTGCTGGAGTTTGTGAACTCCGTCCGGGAACTTAAGTCCGCGAACCCAGTCGGTTATGTCTAAAAACGATGTTTGTGAACTTAATTATCTTAATAAACTAAGGAATGCTATTGCAAACCGTGGGTTTATAGTTCATGAATCTATTTGGGTGAATCACATCGTTTTTGCTTCAATTGTGTCTTGTGTAGTACATAAAGATCTAAGCAATTGAACAACTCTCTAACTATTTCATTTGAGTCATTTGGCTAATCATTTGGTTAACTAGTGTTGGACAATTTTATGGTGAAGAAGAATATGGCTGATATGAAAGTTATCATTTGGATAACCATTTGGTTAACTAGTGTTGAACCAACTAATGTACAAGTTTGGGTACGGTTACACGAACCTAAAATTGTCTAGTACATGTGTGTATGACAAGCTAAGTTTTTTATCTAACGGTTGATAAATATTAGCTTGAATCTTATCAGGTTTTCATCTAACGGTGAATATTGAATGCTTTGTTACTAAGTTAATATTGATTTCAAACTTTGATTTGAAGACTATATAAGGGAGAACTCTAGAAACTGGGAAACCTAATCCCCACACATTCTGTGTGATACTAGTTGTGCTAAGCTAGAGTCAGTTCTCCTTTAACCTTTGGTTTTCTTCTTCTAAAACCAGGTTAACAACTTAAAGACTTCATTGGGATCGTGAAGCCAAACCGATACTACTTTTATCGTAATTGTGTGATCTTATCTTGCTGTTTTTATCGTACGAGTACAATTGTAATAATTGGCTTGAGATTTCTATCTCGGATAGGCAAGATATAAAAGTAATCACAAACATCTTCGTCTCATCGTTTGTGATTCCACAATATATTTTTTCCCTGCGTCTATTAAGACTATTGTGAGGTGATTGATAAAACTGAGATGTTCTCTAGGAATATAAGTCTGGATTTATTGATTGGTTCTTGTTCACCTTGATTTATCAAAAGACGGCACAAAACTCATAGGTTTATTCGTGGAAGATGAAATTATCTATCTTGTAGACTTTTCTGTGTGAGACAGATTTTTTTATTAAAGTCTTCGACTTTGGGTCGTAATAACTCTTGGTTGTGGGTGAGATCAGCTAAGGGAATCAAGTACGTAGTATCCTGCTTGGATCATATGCGTAGGAGAATAACTGTACCTTGGATCAGTGTGAGATTGGTTTGGGTTCAACTGTAGTCCGGATCGAAATTAATTTGGAGTAGGCTAGTGTTTGTAGCGGCTTAATATAGTGTATGTTTAATCTGGACTAGGTCCCGAGGTTTTTCTGCATTTGCGGTTTCCTCGTTAAAAAATTCTGGTGTCTGTGTTATTTCTTTTCCGCATTATATTTTGTTATATAATTGAAATAATAAAGGTTGTGCATTGTTTAATCAATTAGAATATCCGACCTTATTGGTTGTTGATTTAAATTGATTGACACTTGGATTTTGGTCTTTGGTACCATCAAGTTATCTCTCTTTGATAAAGACTTGCATATTATATTTGCTTGAGTTAATATCAAATTGAGCGATTGAGATAATAAATCATTGAGATATTTTCTATTGATTGAGTCTAGTTTATTCTCTAGAAAGTAACTCGGAGTTGTCCGTACAGATTGTTAATCGAAATATTGGGTGTGGTTGTTAGACCCCCCGCTTTTTCAATTGGTATTAGAGCAGGCAAACACGTTCAAGACCTTACAAGTCTGTGTTTGTGGCAATCTGAGTCTAAGGACAAGATCTCTGTTGCACATACTAAAATGTCTCTTAAATCTTTTGATGATGTCAAGTGTCTTAGAAACACCTCAATGGATTACTCCTTAGTAGATTCTTCCGAATCCCGAGGTAGAAAGAATGTTCAATTTGATAATGAGATTTCTTCCTCTCATGAGGCATGTGACACTCTGGAAAAAACTGAAAAGGAGCTCACCAAAATTTCTAAAAATACAGCTGAGACTATTGATTTTAATGATCATGATCAGCTGATTGATGAATTTTAAAAGTCTCTTGATCGAGAATGTGATCTCTATAACATTGTTGTGTCCTTCTCTAAGAACATTGAGAAACTCCTACAAGAAACTACTCTACAACGTGAAAAGATTAGTTCTCTTGAGGAGGTTGTTAAGGAAAACTCAATAAGAGAAAAACGTTTGCTCGAGACTCATTCATCAGATCTCAATAGACTTCGTGTTGATAAAGAGAAACTTAGTGCATCTCTTACTCTATCCCATAAACGGTGTAAATCCTTGGAAAAGGAAAACCCTGTCTTAAGGAAAAATTCTTCTGTAACTAATTCTCATGAATTACCACACACAAAAAAGTGTTCTCCAGTAGAAGATTGTGTCAAGAAAAGTTTACATAACTTACAATCCTCTCATATGGATATGAAGTTAGGACAGGTGCCAATTATTGCTTCTCCTCCACGAACCTGTACTTTTTGTGGGAAAAAGAATCACTATGCTATCCTCCACGAACTTGTTTTGCAATAAGGAAACAAATTTCTAAGCTTCATAATTTGCTTCTCTTTACTTTCAATGGAATAAATAGTCAGTCGACTAATGCAGTGAATCACATGCCCACAAGAAACCAGAGACCTTATAAAAATGATCTCTATCCTAGAAATCATTATAGGGATCAAGTTCATTCTGGCATAAGTTCTTGTGTTGCTAAGGAAAGCATTCCATGTACTTATAAGAATGTTTCTAGTAAATCTAAGTCTAGAAAATGGATGCATATCTATTCTGATCCTCTTGAAATAATTGCAAGAGGTCCTAGACTTATTCCTCAGAGAAAGCCATCTGATGGTTTTGTTAAGAACGCCATGTCTTATCCATCAGAGATGAAAGTCAACCAAAGTAAGATGAAGAGCACAAAAACAAAACTGTCCGATGATATATACAACTCCTTTCTCGATGATCATAGTGGAATTAATTTCCACTCTACTACCTGACTCCAGGTATTCGTTTCCTTGCTCCTAACTTGAGAGGTACAAGGAAATTAATTTGGAAATACTCAAGTATGTTGTATATTATCCATCTTAAGGTTTATTTTTTATCAGCAGTCCGCGAACGTTCGCGTCCTCCTCTCATGAGATTGTAGGGTTTTCGAAACTGGAGTTTCCTACTCTCGTTCACAAACGCATATATATTATATATTGTGTTTTTTATTCTCCCTAAAATTTTATGGAGAACTCAACAAGATCTCAAGAGATTGTGCGTCTTGATATGGAGGAAGACAATCAGGAGCGTAAGTCAATCCAGGAGCTGGTTCTAAAGAAGATGCTTGAAAGAAAGGATCACAACTCCTGGATTGATGATTCTGTCAAGGATTTAACTCGTTTTTAGAACGATTCAAAGGTCGATTTTGCAAATCTTCAATTGCAAATAAACCATCTTCTAGATGGTCAGGCCAGAATTCTTGCTAATCAGAACATTCTGATACGGAATCAAAATAAGATTATCATGGATTATGCCAAAGCTAGGCAACTTGATCGGGTGGTTGATCGCAGAGTTAGTATTCTAACTCACGAACATGGTATGTCTACGGTCAAGAGAATAAAGGAAATCAACGATACATTCTTTGATGGCTTCATTGAAAGATACGATGTTCTTAATGAACTCGGATTTCTGTTTCCCTAGTAAATCTTCTATTTGTCTCTTTTATTTAGAAGAATAACTAGTGTTTTGGAATAGCCATTATTGTGATTACACATAGATATGTCCAAAGTTTTCATCTGCTTGTTTTTAGATTTATTGTTTTAAATTCTAAACTTGTTTGGAAGATGATGGTTGCAGTATTAATCTTTATGGTTTTATATATTGCAATATTTTTATGGGATATGTGTGTTTACGTCCGTGAACTTAATTGTCCCATATTTTGTCAAAAGTAAAGTGGCTCGTGAATTGATATGCAAATATTGATAAAAGAATGAATAGACTTTTGGCAAAACACAAAAGTTAAGCCTATATTGTCAATTATTGATGTAAGATATGTTAAAATCTTTTGTGATTCAAGGATTATGTCTATTGTGTGTTATTGTGCAAATGGTGATGGAAACATAGAATGAATCCTTGTGTATTCCACAGTAATTGATCTTCCCTGATTTATTTTTTGTGTATTACTGTGAGACTCCGTTTTATGCCTTATGTTGAGCACTACACAACAAAGTTGATTATTTTTGTGATTAGCTTAGTTGTGTTCCGTAAGGTACTTTACGTCGAGTATTTTGAACTAAATCAATCATCTTATGTGATTATTTAGTTATGACTCCGTAAGTTTTTCTCATGTTTGAGCATGATTGATGGGTTGGTTATTTTTATGATTAACTTAGTCATCGCTCCATAGATTTTCTTATGTGAGTATAAACGATTAAATTGATTACTTGTGATTATTTTAATTATGTATTCCGGCTAGATTAATTATGATTTCTCTTGTGAATAATTTAATTGAGTTATTAAGTCTCCATAAGTTTACGTGTGTTAAGCATATTTAGTCATATTAATCTTGGTTAGCTTTGGTTAATATGATTGAATATTTCTTGTTGGATTCCAAATTCATACTTGTATGTAATTTGTTGATTCTAAAGAAATCCTTCTTTTCTTTTGAAATTAAGGTCGCTCTTGTTGTTCCCTTGGGAATGACATTTTATGGGGGAGAGTTCTTTTGAACTTGTGCTTAATTGCCAAATCTTTGTGGGGAGTGATGTTGTGGAATATTATAGGGGTTATCTTGTATCTTTATAAACTCCTTGATTAATTCATTTATCCTATGCTTTATGATTGCATCTAAACAATATTATATACATTTACCTTTGGTCATGAAATGTCTCTTATAGAAATTTCATTAGGATCCCGTTCTTGTACCTTTGCCAATTTTATTGACAAAAAGGGGGAGAATTAATATGTAGTTCATACTACAAATACATATGGTTTTCGGATCATTATGTAAGGGGGAGTGGTTTCCATGTGAGATGGAGTATTGACTAAGGCGGAGTGAAGTATCACCATAGTATTGTTGTCAAAGTTGTGATTCAATTGGACTTTGACGATGTGTAATAATACTATGACACTATATAAGAATGATTGAGAACCACTGCTTTTCTCATTGTTATAGCTATGGATTTTCAACAACGATGATGCTAAACTTACAACCTTTGGGATCATTGGACTACTTGGAAGTGACGAAGATTTTGAGTAATATTGAACATTAGACATGTGGAATAGGAGCTACAATGTTTATTTATATATTTTTTGTATTCCATATGTATTAATAGTTTTTCCACTAAACTTGACAAAAGGGGAGATTGTTAGAGAATTGCTCGGCCGAACTCGCATGCGTTGCTATCTCAAGCATGTTTGTCAATGTTAGTGATCAAAACTATAAAGTCTTGATTTCTAGTCTACTATAGCTAAGGTCTCAGACTAGGATAGAAAGTGTAGTTAAGCTAAAGAACTCCATGACAATCATCATACAAGACGAAGGACTACTCAAGGAACCAGTGGATCTTCATCAACTAAAAGGTATGTGGAGACTTGAACTTATCTATCACTCAAAAGTCTATCTACTCTATCTCCTATCTTTAGAAAAAATTCGTATTATTATATAGACTAAGATTATACACATGTGTTATTTCGAGCTGAGTATATCTCGCTTATCTATTTCTCGAAATATGTGTTGGTAAAGCTTTCGCTTTAGCCAATTTCATCTTTACCTAGTGACGAAAGTCATGTTATGTTTCAATCATTTTGGAAATTGCTCTGACGAAAAATAGTTTGTGAATAACAACTATATAACTCCCTCTGAGAATGTTTCAATGATTGAAATGAGAGTCTAGACCATATAACCACTGGAGGATATAAGCATTGTTGTGGTAACACATATATGTATAAGTCCTTATTGCTTGAACCGGAGTTTGCAAACTTTGTTGATTAAGTGAAACCGGAGTAGTGCGTGAGCTCAGTCCGCGAACTCAGCATACAAGCTCAGTCCGCGAACTGGCGTAGTTCTCGAACCCGAGAATTTCTGCTGGAGTTTGTGAAATCCTTCCGGGAACTTAAGTCCACGAACTTGAGTAGGTTATGTCTAAAAACGATGTTTGTAAACTTATCTTAATAAACTAAGGAATGATATTGCAAACCGTGGATTTATAGTTCATGAATCGATTCTGTAGTTGCAGGAATTCCTACACTACACCCCTGATAAGAACCTACAGAAATTGAATTAAGTTTGAGAATGAATTACGACACTTTTTTATTATTCTAACTTTTGAATTCTTTACAAAAGACATAAGAACTCAGAAATACAAATTTCTTTCTAAAGTTTCTCTTTCCTCAAAACCTTATCAACTCTCCAAAACACATCATCCTTTTCTGAACCTAACGAACCCTTTATATAGGGTTTTACATAGTGGATGACAGCTAAGTTTTCCTCCTTTTTCGGATATACTTTGCGATCTTATCGCGATTGTTATAATATTCTCTCTCTCAAGGGATAAACATACTCTCTTTGTATTTCTTCTATCGTCAGCTTCTTTTGAATTCTTCTGTGACGCTCGCGAAATGTCATTAAAGAATCTTCTGTGACCCTGGCAAAAGTGTTGTTAATATCGCAGAAATAGTGTTGTAGCGATATTCTGGTCCTACATCTTTCCTCTTCTCATGTCTTTTCTGCGAAGAAGAGAAGATCATGAGAATCTTTTAGAATGCCGTAACTACCTATCTTTTCAGACTTCTCTGTTCTGACATGTTTCTTTCTCCTTCGCCAGCTGTTTTCACGTATTCTTTCTTCTAATAAATTTTTGACACGTCCCTTCTAACCGCTGCGATCTGACCACCTACGTCTTTTCTTTGCATTAATTGCCTTCATCTTTTTCGAGAAATTTCTTCTTCTATAAATACTTCTCTTTTTTTTTTTTATAAACTGAAGCTTTATTAAAAAAGGAGGAAAAAAATAAGGAGGGGGACTAGGCCTTACCTCCAAAGACAAAGAGAAACCAAAAACAACAAAACAGAGATCAATAGAGTTTCCAAAATGCCCGGGAACAAAGGCTACATATTACGAAAACGATAAAAAGGGAGGTCAGAGTTGTCCATTCCGATCTTATGCCTTACAAAATCCGGAGCACAGCTCCACCAACGCGACTCTTCAGGCGCTCCATGCTTGGCCAACAGATCAGCCACCGAATTGCCTTCCCTAAACGCGTGTGAGCAAAAAAGCTGGATTGAGTTTGCGAACTTCATGCAGATATTCCAATTTGTCGATAAGAACCAAGGAACCATTCCAGGATTTTTAAAAGCTTGAATCACAAACATTGAGTCTGATTCCAGCCACAACTTATGAATTCCCAAAGTATTTGCCAACCGAAGAGCAAAAATGGCCCCCCACAGCTCCGCGAAGATCGAATTTGTTGAACCCAAGTTTTGCGCCAGACAGCCCTTCACTCGACCTTGTGAATCACGAAAAACTACACCACAACCCGCTGGCCCCGGGTTACCAATAGATCAACCATCGATATTAGCCTTAGTCCAACCAAGCGCCGGCTTAATCCATTTGACCACCGTAGCTTTAGGAGGTTTAGGAGGAACTCTAATAATGCCCAGAAAGTCAAGGATTATCTTATCTCTTTGAAGTATAGTAAGAGTAACCTCCACTATTTTTGCTGGATTCAACAATGAACCTAGCCATCATCTTTGTTGCCTTAATTCTGGTTGTTACCTTGTGCTCGAATCTCAAGTTGTTTCTGCAAAACCAAATGATCCAGATGCAAGTAATAGCAGCAATCCAGATGAGATTCTTTGTTTGTGAGCAACCTTTGAAGCTTCTGATAGATGCAAAATCCCTTTGCATACTCCCACAGTCTATGTTGTGGACAAACACCTGCATTATCCAATTCCACAGCGAACTAGCAAATACACATTCGAAGAATAAATGTTGTTGGGTTTCACCACAGCACGGAACTGTGCAGAGATTGCAGCAATTTACCGTGTCATCACCACAGAATCTTACGTTGTCGTCTGTAGCAATGCGGTTCTGAAGCACCTTCTAGAACGTACACGCTCTCCTTGGTGGGTTTTTGGCTTTCCAAAGATCTCTGAAGTCCATCTGATCCACAGCTCTTGGATGGTGAAATTCGTATGCAGTTTTGATGTTGATGTCACCTGAGCTGCTACCCGTCCACACCTGCCTGTCCTCCATATGAGTAACAAAAGGAGTTTCTTGAATCAGCTGAATGATGCCACCATCTAGCTCAGGCATGTAGTACGGAAAACTCCACCTTCCATCTACAATGAAGTCCTGAACCCTGTTGTCTAAGTTTGAATTGTCCAGCTCCAGAAAGTCCGCAATAGAATGGTCAAAATTAGAGAACCAAATATCATTCCAGGAGTTGATTTTGTCTCCTTTTCCAACCAACCAGATTATCTTTTGTTTGATGATGTTCCATTGTTCTTTGTACCCGTGCCAGATTGACGACTTTTTATAAGTTGCCTTTGAGAAACGCACCTTAACAAAGTTTCCCAGCGTCGAATTACCTGTCATTATCTTCCAGGACATCTTCATAAGAGCTGCATCATTCAAGCTTCTGAGAGATTTGATACCCAGACCACCCTCATTTACCGGCAGATAAACTCTTTCCCAAGCGACAGTGTTATGATGCACTATATTTATGTCCCCCGACCAAACAAAGTTTCTAACCCAATTTTCCAAAGTTTTTATGAATTTTCGCGGCCACTTGTAGACATGGAAGCTGTACAGAGTTTTACTAGCTATTACAGAGTTTACTAGCTCCACTCTGCCCATCATTGATAGCATCTTGGCTTTCCAGGAGGCAAACTTAATCTTAATATTATCAATAATGGAATGAAAGTGGATGGATCTCGGCTTACCTTGAAAGATTGGGACTCCGAGGTAACGAAACGACAGATTACCCATTTGGATATTGTAAGAAGACGCAATGGAAGAGATCCTACGCTGCGCATACTTACTGGAATACATTGTACACTTTGCAGTGCTAATTTTCTGGCCCGAGTTATTACCATATTCCTCGAAAATTTGCATTAATGCCTTCACGTTCCTTTTGGTTACTCTACAGAAAACCATGATGTCATCTGCATACAAAACATGAGAAGGGAAAATTGTACCCCTCGGCGACGAAATGTGATTAATAACCCCCTTTTTGTAAGCATTGGAGATCGCAGAACTAAGGACATCTTCAGCCAAGCAAAAGAGTAATGGAGAAAGAGGATCTCCCTGCCGTACCCCTCTCTTGCACTCGAAATAACCCATAGCTTTACCATTGATCACCAAATAAAGTCTAGCAGACTGCAGAATAGATTTGATCCAGCCCACCACCCTGTCGCAGAAGCCATACGCTTGCAAACTCCGGATTAGAAAATTCCAGTCCAGCGTGTCAAACGCTTTGTGAATATCAAACTTGAGAGAAATGTTCCCACCGAAACATTTGCAATCCAGCAAGTTTATAGCCTCCGAAGTAGTTCCAATGCAGTCAAAAATGTCTCTATTTTTCAGGAAAGCTCTTTGTTGAGGGGATATAATCTTCTGAGCAACAGTGCTCATTCTCGTTGCTAAGATCTTACCAATAATCTTAAAGTGAAAATTGTTGAGCGCTATTGGACGGAATTTCTCAATTGAATCAGCTCCTTTTTCTTTCGGAATAATAATGACATGACTTGGGTTTGCATTCGGGATTAGCCAACCATTTTGGAAAAAGAAATTTACCGAGTTTATAACATCCATACCTACTATGTCCCAGAAAGAGTTGAAGAAAATTCCACCGAAACCATCTGGACCCGGAGCTCCGCTGGCATTCATAGAGTCGACTGCCGCTTTTATTTCCAGACCATCCGGAATTGAAGTGATAGCAGCATTATCATTTGTAGTAATCTTAGTTTGGACATTCCGAGTGATGAAGTCAGTTGAGATATTTGCATCTTCCTTGTCATAAAGATTCTGAAAATAAGATAGCACATGATCTGAAATTTCCTCATGGGAGGTGAGCAGCTCATCATTAAACTTAAGATGTGTTATTTTATTAGTGGCAGTTCTAATCTTAGCATACTTATGAAAGAATTTAGTGCACGCGTCACCCTCCTTTACCCAATCTAGCCTCGATTTATCTCTCCAGAAATGTTTTTGAGTATTTAGAGCATCTACCAGCTTGTTCGAGGCCAAGGTTTCGATAAAATGAAGGTCATCAGAGTAACCCTCCTCCATCATTTGATTTTGCACCTTTTGAAGATCCTCAGTAGCCTTATTGACATTCAGGTTAATGTCGCCGAAGATTTCCTTATTCCAACGCTTGAGCACCGACTTGAGAAACTTCAGCTTTTGAATAAGAACATACATGGGGCATCCGAAAAATTGTTGTTTCCAAGCCTGTTCCACCACTTCTCTCAGCCCCGGATGATTCATCCAAGCGCTCTGGAATTTGAAAGAAGAGGCGAAAGTACGATCACCCTTGCAAGCTTCAAACAACAGAGGGTAATGATCAGACTTGACCCTTACCAAGGTGTTGCAGACTGTCGAATTCCAAAAATCCAACCATTTTTCGTTGCAAATGGCTCTATCCAACCGCAGCTCAGTGTTGTGTCTTCCCCTGCGGCCATTAGTCCATGTGAAACTAGCTCCCCTAGTATCCAGGTGATGAAGCTCATTTGATTCAGAGAAAGCTAAAAAATCGTCACAAGAGATTCTATTCGGAGGAGGGCCGCTATATTTCTCGTGAGCTCCCAGCACCGCGTTAAAGTCTCCTATTATGCACCAAGGCTGCATAGCATTGTTCATCAAACCCGTCAGACGAGACCACAAATCTTTCCGAGTAAGATAAGATGTTGATGCGTAGACCCCTGCCAGGAAATACTCCATGTCTCCAATAGAGGCTTTGCAAGCAATTAACTGCGCCGAATTGTGAATCACATCAACCTTCATATTATCATCACAAAGGCACCAGAGATTCGATCGCCGAGACCCCCTTTCATTAAGCGCCACCAGCTTCAGGTTCAGACTAGTCCAGTAGCTCGACGGAATAGAAGAAAATGCAATCCAAGGTTCTGCAATAAATAACAAATCCGGGGAAAGCTTACGACAATAATTAAAAAGTACAAGTTGAGTATCCGCGTTGCCAAGGCCACACAAATTCCAGAAAAATTTTCTCATTGGGAAGGGTTTGTTTCAATCCTTGGACGCATAGTCCAAGGTTTTGGCACTGTATATTTCAATTCCAGTATCTCCTTTTTTTTCTTTTTTTCTTTTTATATGCTTTGGGCATCTCAGCTTCCAAGGATTCCTTAATGCTCTCCTCATCCCGCTTTTCTTCCTCTAAAGTTTCAACACTTGCAGTATCATCTTCCGCAGTTTGCTCCACCGCTGTATCTTCCACAGTATTAGTTTCGACATGTTGAGGATGATCTTGTAATTCACTATTATCTTCTGTTGTATTATCCTTCCTACTAGTTTAAGCTTGATTGGTTTCTATGGTTGTCTCTTTTCGACCTATTTCATTCACTTCTACAATCCCTTCTTTCTCCCCCTCCTTGTTCGTAATTATTTCTTTATCCGTGTCAGTCACATCTTTATCCCCCTCTTTATTCCCATTTTTTGGATCCATCGCCTTGCCCTCCGTAAGCAGACTACTCATATTATCCTCCGAGGAGTTTTCCCCATTTATATCCTTTGCAGCCTGAAGTTGTGGACCTTTACCCAGCTCTTGTTTTCCATCATCTTTCTTATTTTTGTCAGCCTTTTTTTGCAGTTGATTATGTTTATTTTGTTTAGCAAAGTATCCTTGTTCAATGTCTCCATCTCGGTTATCATTGTTGTTGCTTCTTTTTTTTGACCCTTCATCATGGCCAATTTTGTTGCAGAAAGAGCAGTATGAGGGGCGTTTTTCATAGACCACTCTAGCCTAGAAGAAATGTCCTTCTCTTTTAACACATATTTTCTCTATTGGTGTGATTGCCAAATCCACTTCAACTAAAACCCTTGCATACAATCCAAAGCTTTTTGTTGTAGTAGCATTATCTATAAGCAAAGGGTCACCTACCGCACTAGATATTTCAACAAGAGTTTTAGTCCTCCAATATTCATAACTTAGACCAAAAATTCTAATCCAAACCTGAGCTAGAGATTGGTGTTGATTGCTTGGGTTGAAATCTGGAATCCATTTTCTAAAATGGACAATACCTGGTTTAAGATTACAAGCGCCTACTGATCTTACATAAGCAGTATCTTCTTCACATGAGAATTTGAAACAAAAAAAACCCTTACCTAGTGTAGAGATCACCCAGGGTTTGATGTTCCAAATCTTGGAAAGTTTTTCATGAATATCTGACAGTTTCACCTGGATTTGACCCTTCGGTAGCACCAACCTCCCGATCAAGCAGTTTCTACAGTCTTGCACTCCTTTCTGATAATCGTCTTCCGAGATACGGATCGAAACTTTAGATCCATTGAAAATTGGTTTTGCTAGATTTGACGAGGTGTGATCCGAAGATTTGAGTGTGTTGACGACATTAGCATAGGATCTGTTGTTTTTGTTGTTGATTTCCTTCCCATCCGTTGTGTTTTTGTAGTACTGTGAATTTTTGTTTTCGAGCACGCCATCCCAAGAACAGATTCCCTTAGTATTTACCATTTCCTGTTTTCAAATTAGACGCTGATCTGAACACTAATCATTGTTGTGATGCTTTATTAAGGTTTTAAACCTGAATTAATTAGAGTAATCCGCCGGATCGAGAAATTTTTCCAAAATTTGTGGAGCCCGATTCAGTCACCGGTTTAGAAACGATTCGCAGAGATGGGATTATTCGCTAGACCATCTATATTAAACCCTTCACAGAGATGGGATTATTCGCTAGACCATCTATAAATACTTCTCTCATTCCTTTCTTTTTCTCTTTTACTTTCTTCTTCTCTCTCTCCATAACCTCTCTGCAAATTTATTGTTCTTCCGCGAATTGCGCTTCTGTTATCGCTGTGATTTATTTCTTATCTTTCAATCCCTTTTATTCATTCCCATACTTGAAAAATGGTTATCGTTGGTGCTAAAAACTTGATTGCTTTTGGTGAGATGCAAGGAAAACTCATAAGCAAAGGTTTTACTCTATCTAAAATTCCAAATCAGGATTCTAGATCTGAACTTACTCTTAAATTATTTACTGATGATCAATGTTCTCGCTAGAAAGTTATAGTATCTCTAGGACAACTTGAAGCCGGTATTCCCATTCCTCTCTATAACCCAGAACTTCCGCTATTTTATCAAATAATTTCTGACAAAAGGTTTTCGCGAGCGATATATCAATTGGGTGGAGATTGTATCCGATTGCTGCTTGAATATGCCTCTCGCGGAGCTGGAAAAGGGTCTCGCTACCACGAAGATGCGAAGAATCCACAATTTGAAGATGTCCCCATTGTTTCTGCGGATTATACTGTAGACAACTTCTTTGTAAATTATATAATAGTCCCTATGAAGAGGGATAGCACCTGCTGGGGTGTTCGTTTGAAAAAAGAGAAGGTCGCTGGTGATAAATCTCTTATGCTGGATATTGATTTTCATACATCTACCAACCAAGGTCCTCTCCATTCTAGCGATGACAAATGGTTCATCTTTCCATTATGTCTTGAAGGTCCTTATATATCTGGTTCTCTCCCATTACCTGCGAATCTTTCAGAGTATGAGCCATGGGTCTTCAAGCGCTTTGAAAGATCTAAAGAAGTATATTCTCTTAACTTTTTACATTATTATCATTTACTGTCTTCTTTATATTCTCGCTAACTATTTTGATCTTTCTCAGATTGATAGAATGAAACTCAGCTATCAAACTTTTAGGAAACCCAACACCTTCTTAGCTCTTAAATCTTTCACGAATGAAGTAAGAAATATTTCCTCATAAATTTTAACAATATATTGTTGCCCCTATTTCTTATCTTCATATGTGCTCGCAGGAAATTGAAGAACTACCGCTAATAAAACCCGTGAGAACTAAGGAGAAGCCTTCAAAGGATAAATCTGCTGTTCCTCCCAAAGGAAAATCTTCTGCCCCTCGCGGTGGAGTATCTGGCGATCAAGATAAAAATATTGTTCCTCCCAAAGGGAAACCTTCTGCCCCTTGTGGTGAAGATTCTGGCGATCCTCCTTTGAAGAAAAGGAAAACCCGACCCTCTTCTTCTTCAACTCCTCAACCTATTCCAGAAACCCCAAATGTTGAATTTGATAAGTATAAATATGATGAAGATTTTAATAATAATGATAGCAGATTTACTTCTATAAAGAACTTTTCTTCATCTCATTCTTCAATGGCCCATTTATCCAGAATTTTTAGCGATATTTCCCAGAACATAACTTGTAATGACGAGGATGAAGTTATTAACAAGACATCCCAAGCTCTTGCCAGTGTCTGCGATGCTCCCATACTGGTGGAAAATGATTCTCTCCAAGGAGTCTCACGATCGCTGACTCCTAGTCTCTTAAATTCTCTTGGTACCTTGGTATGCTTTCATTTCTTCAATTTGTTTATATATTTTCTCCATAGCTAGATCTTAATTTATATTATTCTTTCGCAGGTTGGAAGAGCTTCTTTTGCTGTTTCTTATGATTTAGATAAAAGACGTGGCAACTCTGAAAAGAAGGCTGCTAAACTTCGCCAGGATAAAGAAAAATTAGAATCTGAAGTTATTGAGCTTCGCAAGAAGAATAAACAGCTTGAGACTGAAGCTTCAGTTGATAAGAAAAATATCTCTGATCTTGATAGAGCTAACCAACAACTCTATGGTATGACTAATTTCCCTTCTCTTTTAATTCTTCTTACTCTATCGCGGCTTATTCAAGCAACCACTTTTAACTTGCAGATATTTATGGTCTTACTGACGAGGCTATACTCTTTCAATATTTCCCTGAACCTGTAGATGATAATACTCTTCTTTCTTGCCTTAATAATTCTTTAAGTAATTTCTCAGATGATAAGATTAAATCCCTCTCCATAGATGAACTTAGATCCAAACTTAATCTCTTAAAAATTGAACACAGATTCAATTTAGGTTTGACTGAAAAATATAATCACTTTTATCTTGATTCAAAGAAAGAGATAAATAGATTAAGAAAGAGGAATATCGATCTTATTGACGAGAAAGATCCTGCTATTAAAAATGGTTCCAAGACTCTTCTTAATGTTCAAATGGAAAGAGATAAACTTGTTCGCGAGAATGAAGATCTTCTTGCGAGGGAAAATCAAGTTCGATCTCGTCTCCTTATAAATAGCGATGATGAGTTTTCTTGGGCTGCGAAGGTTCTTGACAATGCCAGGAATGACTTAGGTGTAAATGTTAGCCTTCAAGTTGAACAGGCGGCCTTAATTAGAGATATGATTTCTGAAAGAGAAGGTTGTTAGCTATTCTTCTTCTCGCTAGTTTCTTGTTTTTATTATTCTTCTTTACAAAATTTTTAACTTGTTGTCATATTCTTGCAGGAGATGAAAAAGGATATCTTGAAATAATTGGGGAACTTGAAAATGAGAAGAATCAACTCGCAAATACTCTTGCTGCTCGTAATAATAAATATTCACGATTGAAAGAGCAGTTTGAAATTACTACCACGAATTTCAATAGATCTCTCATTGTTGTTCGTAATGATTCCGTTAAGTTGGTCTGCAATGATCATGGAATTTCTCCTTCTATATATCCTGATCTTGCAAAGGAAATCCCCGCAATAATCCCAAATCTTAACATCTCTAATAGCAAAGCTGAGGATTTTGACGAGGATGAAAGTAATAGTGATAATGACGAAGGAGAAAAATCTGGTGGAGGAGAAGAATCTGATAAGAATGATGGTAATGATAATGATGAAAGGGAGAAATCTGGCGATGTAGAGAAGTTTGATAAATAGGATGGCGATGGATCTAGCTAGTTCCTCTTTTTCCTTCTATCTTCTTTGTATATTTATTTTCTTCTTTCTGTAACACTGCTGTGAGTTTCTCCAATTTTATGAATTTCTTTTGCTTCTACCTGTACGAATTAGAAAATAGTTCTTTTTCTACAAGTCAATCAATCAATATAATTATTATCCTTTAATTATATGCGTGCACTTATCTATACAATTTTTTATATGATAGATGAATAATAATTTCATCGTTCTCATGCATTCCCATACTTGCCTCTATTATTCATCTGCAATATGAAAAAATTGATTAAACATTAGATATTAGTGGTAAATAAAATTTGCCTTAATATTGGCGATCTTATCGCCAGCAATAACTGCGTGAAATCGCAATTCTCATAACATCTGCGAGTATTATCCCAGTAATCTTGTGGTCTTATTACGCCTTCCTAATTAAAGGTCTTATTTTGCCACACTCTTTCTTTCCGCGATAAAATCGCAGGACGTCTTTACATTTGCATGTATTGACCCATTGATCTTACCTTATCTGTATTCTTTTGATTGTATTGCGACAATATGACAAGTCTAAGCTCCCTCGCGGGATCAAAGCCTCATGACATTGCCTTCTTGCGATGAAATCGCAGGACGTCTTTACACTTTCATGTAAAAACCCATTGATTTCATCTTAACTTTTCTCTTTTGGCTTGTTGCCTCTGTATAATTTACGTCACGCGACAATATGACAGGCCTAAATGTTCTTGCGATCATAAAGCCCCATGACATTGCCGTCTTAAGACACTTATCAGCTTCCTAATGGAGGGTACCGCCCTTATCTTCCCCCTGGTTGCCCCTTCAAGGAGGGCACATCGGCCATACAAGACTAGCTCCTCCCATCCAGATTTACCAACAACCAGCTATTTTCGCAGCCTCTTGTCCTTTATGCCTATATGGATTATAGTTACAAGACTGCAACCTAAGTGGGGTTTTCTTCAGGCCAAGTGCATCATAGCCAAGACTTACCAAGAATAGCAAGGGAGTTTTGTACGCCCAGAGCACTCTTGGCTCAACCGTGTACCTCGGGGCCTTGGTCATACTTTGCACTTCTTGGGAGAGATTCTCAGTTTTCCAACCAGGGTATAACCTTATATAGTTGGAAATCCAAGATCTCTCTCCCGAATAGGTTTTCTTTAACCCCAACATCTGCATAACTCAGGTTCCAGTAGCGGTATAACCTTATCACTGAGTCATGTCAAGATATACCCCCTCATATGACGCGCTATTAGGTCTTATATTTGCCTCTTGCAAAATTTTATTTGCGAACCAAGGTGCACGCCATAAAGGTTCGTCCCATTCTATTAATCTCTGCGAAATTTTATTCGCGCTTCTCGCGAGTGTTGTAACTCTGATAAAATTTCATAACTTTGATCTTCTTTCTTTTTGTAAAATTTTGCAATTCTTTCAAGCAGAATACTCTGCTCAATTACATACTCTTCAAACAAATCATTCATAGAGTTCTTTAAAGTTCATCACTTTACCTCTCTACTTACTATTCTTTGGTTATGCTTTTCTGCTATGTTTTGTTGTTTCTTCATCCGCGAGACGCTCGCCATCAATTCTCTCCTTCCGCTCTATCATATCAATCATTAACTTTTCACATCTCTGTCGTTGTTTGATTTTGTATTTCCAATTGCTATTCTTCTCAGCTCTTTCCTCGCAAGACTTCATATAAATTTCATAACACTTCTTTCTTTCTCCCAAATCTCCTTTAATTACTCCAACACCATTAGGATGAGGAAATTTAACACACTGGTGGAAAGTAGATGCTACACCTAATATTCCGTGTAGACAAGGTCGACCAATCAGAGCATTGTAAGGTGATTCAATGTCAACAACACAGAACATGATCTTGGAAGTTATCCCTTTCATGGGAATCCGCATCTCAATTTCCCCTTTTGGTTTATTGGCAGTACCATTAAAACCATAGATTTTATATGTTGAGGGAATTATATCTTCGTATCTTTCACCCATTGTTTTATAGGTATGATAAAATAGTATGTCAACGGAGCTTCCTGTGTCTATTAGAACTCTATTGATAGCCCAAAAATCTTCATTTTCATCACCATTTTCTTCATCTTCTTCCTCCATTTGCTTTGGGTTTATCTCTAATCTTACTATGGGTTATCATGCTGCTCACCATATTCTGGTACTTCTTGTGCACTAAAAGATATAAGTTGTTTCTGTCATTCTTCTAATGGCGAGGCTCTCGCGATATTCATTATCTCTCTTCCATCTGTGTCTCTCGCGAAGACTCTGCTTAAAACATTATCATGGAATTCCCCTATTGTTCTATGTGAATGTACAATGGAATTACAAAACAAATTCTTTGCTTTAGCCCTAACTTCTATTACGAATGATTCGGCTCCTTTTACAGTATTTACCCTGCGAATTTAAGTGCTTTGGAGGCAATCGCTGAGATTGTGGATGTCCTACTAAAAAGTGATTTAGCTTTCCTTGTTCAATCATCCTTAAAATTATTCTCTTTACATTCCTTCAGTCATTTACTGTGTGGCCATGAAAATGATGGTAAGGACAAAATTCTTGACTGCGATTATTAGGATGTGGTTCTTTTCCCATGTTCCATGGAGATGGTATATTTTCCATTAAAATGATAGCTTCCCAAAAAAATTTCTATACTAGCATTGAGAGGAGGCATCTTAATTTCTTCCCTTATGATCTTCTGATTCCCCTGACTTCTGAAATTGTTTTGCATCTGTCCACCATAAGTTTCTTGCGGATGATCAAGCCTTTGAATCTTATTATTTCCACCACGATTGTAGTAATTCTTATCCCTTTCATACTCTTCTTGATCTCTACTTCCCATAGCTACCAATTTCTGCTGGTTATCAGTTTCTACTTTCTCTTGTTGCACTTGCGAGCTGCTCGCCACATTGTTTATCATTTTAGGAAGTAAACTCCCATTTGCTTCTCCGGAATTGGTGTTCGCGATGGGATATGATTCCATCTCATTTTGTTTCTCCTCCAAAGCAATGTATTCTTCTTATAGTTCTCGTAGTTCAGTCATAGTGATCGTATTCTTGACTCTGAAAATTTGTATGTACAGTAGATTGGTCGCGAACATTGCATTGATAAAAGACAAGATAAGATATCTCTCATCAACTCTTCCTGCCATCTCACTGCACATTGTCTTCCATCTTATGGTTAAATGTTTCAGACTCTCGCCAACCCTCTGTTTTAACCCAAACACATCTTCAATACCTGGTCGCGATGAATTGTTGCTAATGTAAGCTCCTAGAAATATAGCTTGAAAATGATCAAAAGAAGTTATGGTGTTTTTTGGCAATCCCTTGAACCATTTTAATGCCTTGCCAGTTAAGCTAGACGAAAAATATTTGCATAGTAAAACATCATGGTTTTCCCATTGTAGCATACATCTAACATAAGCCTTGACGTGTTGAACATCACAAGTAGTCCCATCAAAGATGCTGGTTAATGCTGGTAAGTTGCATTTTGGAGGTATTCCTATTAATTGTACTTCTTGAGTAAATGGAGTTCTCGCAGCTTCTTCAATAGCTTCATCGTGCTGCCTTCTTCCTCCTTCTCTTCTATTGCTTATCATTCCTCGCATTTCTGCTAATTCTCTTAATATTTGCTCATTCTCAGTTGATTTTTGCTCCATTGGCCTTTTTAATGCAGCTTCCCTTATTCTGTGCTCTTGCCTTTCTTTTCTTGCGAGATTTTGTGTGTCTTCTTCTTCATTGTCATCCCGTCTTTCTCTGCGATTTTCTCTTTCACCCTCCTCTTGAAATCGCAGCTGTCTATTTTCTTCTCTGCGGATTTCTTCATTCCTCCTCATTTCTCTTCGTTGCCTATCTAATCTCCTCTATATTCTATCATATTCCTCCTGAATATTTTCATTGTAGCGATTTTTTGTATGTCTCCTTTCTCGATTTTCATGGTTATTTTGTCGTACTGCCTCTCAGAATTCTTGTTCTTATACTTCTGACCTTAATCTTTCCTTCTCGCAAGCCAGGCGTGCTTGTTCGGTGTAATGTCTCTCAATTTCTTCTTCAATTATTCTTTGATTCCTTTGATTCTCTCACCCATGTAATATCCTCCTACCTTCTTCTGGATATTCTTCTTCATTTTGGTTATTTCTTCCTCCTTGATTTCTATTGTTACGTCTATTATCCAAGGCTTCGCCATGTGGATTATAACGATCTCCAATTATTTCTTTTTCTCTATGACGTTGTTCTCCATTTAAATTTTGCACTTAACATTTCTCATTGGTGAATTTTGCATTGGTTCTTCTCTGAATGATCCTGAATTTGATCTAACAGTACTTCTTGATCTCCTTCTTTGTAACCTCAAATTCTCCATTCTTAGCTCATGATTTTGTCTTGTTAAATTCGCACGCTCTTCTGCCTCTAATCTCCTTTCTTCCTGTATTCTTTGTCTCAAATCATCTACTATTTCATTTTCACGTCCTTCATGAATTAATCCTCCAACCATTTCTTGATTTCTTTCTCCTTCTTATTCATTTCTTAATTGTCGATTTTCTGCTTCTTCCATCGAATCTGACCTCCAAGTATGCACACTCACTCTATCATAATCCACATTCCTATCTCGTGTTTGTGTTTGTTGATTCGGCTATTGAATTGAACTTTCTGCTTCATTTCTTATTCTATTTCTTCCTGATCTTATCCTTAAAGATTCTTCCAATTCACCTGTTCCCTCACCTGCAAGTCTTTTACTTCTCCTTACAATTGTCGGTGGTTCTGATGTATTTCTTCTTCTTCTAGCCATTTCTTCAACTCTAACAATTTCTTCAAATCTTCAAGTTGTAATTAGAGATTTCTTAGCTTGATTCTCCCTGTTTATGGGCGCCAAAATGTAGTTGCAGGAATTCCTACACTACACCCCTGATAAGAATCCACAGAAATTAAATTAAGTTTGAGAATGAATTACGACACTTTTTTATTATTCTAACTTTTGAATTCTTTACAAAAGACATAAGCACTCAGAAATACAAATTTTTTTCTAGAGTTTCTCTTTCCTCAAAACCTTATCAACTCTCCAAAAGACATCATCCTTTTCTGAACCTAACGAACCCTTTATATAGGGTTTTACATAGTGGATGAATGCTAAGTTTTCCTCCTTTTTCGGATATAATTTGCGATCTTATCGCGATTGTTATAATATTCTCTCTCACAAAATTGATAACCATCGCGGGATAAACATACTCTCTTTGTATTTCTTCTATCGTCAGCTTCTTTTGAATTCTTCTGTGACGCTCGCGAAATGTCGTTAAAGAATATTCTGTGACGCTCGCAAAAGTGTTGTTAATATCGCATAAATAGTGTTGTAGCGATATTCTGGTCCTACAGATTCGAGTGAATCATATTGTTTTTGCTTCAATTGTGTCTTCTGTAGTACATAAAGATCTAAAAAATTGAACAACTCTCTAATGAGTTCATTTGAGTCATTTGGACTAGTTATGGTGAAGAAGAATATGGTTGATATGAAAGTTATTATTTGGCTAACCATTTGGTTAACTAGTGTTAAACCAACTAATGTACAAGTTTGGGAATGGTTACACGTACCTAAAATTGTCTAGTACATGTGTGTATGACAATCTAAGTTTTCGATCTAATGGTTGATAAATATTAGCTTGAATCTAATCAGGTTTTCATCTAACGGTGAATATTGAATGCTTTATTACTGAGCTAACATTGATTGCAAACCATGATTTGAAGACTATATAAGGGAGAACTCTAGCAACTGGGAAACCTAATCCCCACACATTCTGTGTGATACTAGTTGTGATAAGCTAGAGTTGATTCTCCTTTAACCTTTGGTTTTCTTCTTCTAAAACCAGGTTAACGACTTAAAGACTTCATTGGGATTGTGAAGCCAGACCGATACTACTTTTATCGTAGTTGTGTGATCTGATCTTTCTATTTCTATCGTACGAGTACAATTGTAATAATTGGCTTGAGATTTCTATCTCGGATAGGCAAGATATAAAAGTAATCACAAACATCTTCGTCTCATCGTTTGTGATTCCACAATATATTTTTTCGCTGCGTCGATTAAGACTATTGTGAGGTGATTGATAAAACTGAGTTATTCTTCGAGAAAATAAGTCTGGTTTTATTGATTGGTTCATGTTCACCTTGATTTATCATAAGACGGAACAAAACTCATAGGTTTATTCGTGGGAGACAAATTTATCTATCTTGTAGAATTTTCTGTGTGAGACAGATTTGTTTATTAAAGTCTTCGACTTTGGGTCGTAGAAACTCTTGGTTGTGGGTGAGATCAACTAAGGGAATCAAGTGTGCAGTATCTTGCTGGGATCAGAGGCGTAGGAGCATAACTATACCTTGGATTAGTGTGAGATTGGTTGGGGTTCAACTACAGTCCAGACCGAAGTTAATTTGGAGTAGGCTAGTATCTGTAGCGGCTTAATACAATATTTGTTTAATCTGGACTAGGTCCTGGGGTTTTTCTGCATTTGCGGTTTCCTCGTTAACAAAATTCTGGTGTTTGTGTTATTTCTTTTCCGCATTATATTTTTTTATATAATTGAAATAATACAGGTTGTGCGTTGTTCAATCAATTAGAATATCCGACCTTATTGGTTGTTGATTTAAATTGATTGACACTTGGATATTGGTCTTTGGTACCATCCAAGTTATCTCTCTTTGATAAAGACTTGCATATTATATTTGCTTGAGTAAATATCAAATTGAGAGATTGAGATAATAACTCATTGAGATATTTTCTATTGATTGAGTCTAGTTGATTCTCTAAAAAGTAACTCGGAGTTGTCCATACAAATTGCTAATCGAAATATTGGGTGTGGTTGTTAGACCCCCGCTTTTTCAGTTTTGATCACTAACATTAACAAACAAGCTTGAGATAGCAACGCTTGCGAATTCGACCGAGCAGTGCTCTAAAAAATTTCTTCAGAAGAAAGAGGAATACTCAAACAGTTATTATCAACCATAAAAAATTTAGTAGGGTGGTCAGCCAACACCTCATCTTCGAAGGATTCGGGATGGGAGGAATAAAGGTCTCTAAAATAATCAACAAAGAAGGCACCAATACTATCTCTGTCAGTAAGGATGTCTCCTGAGTTATTTTTAATCAAGCTGATTTCATTTCTTTTTCTTTTAAACATAGTGACTCTATGGAAGTAAAGAGTATTTTTATCCCCTTCCAAAATCCAAACCTCTCTGTATTTATCCTTTTAGTAGAGTTCTTCCAAGAAATATAGATAAGAGAATCTAGATTTAAGCCTAGAAACATGCATGGTATCAGAAGGGGTGGAGATTTTAACTTCTTTGAGTTCCTCTCTAGTGGTGGAAATATTGGTTTGAACACTCCCAAATGAGTTTTTATTACATTCTCTCAGGCCTTTCTTAGTGTTGAGTAATTTAGCTTTAAGCTTGAAAGCAAGAGAACCCTCTACATGAATGGACCAAAATTTTTCTACAATGTCTCTACATGTGGGATCAGTAATCTACATGGACATAAAATGAAAAGGTCTAGGCATACAATCACCTTCAAAATTAAACCCTACATGCATGGGGAAGTGGTCTGAAGTATCTCTAGGGAGATTATTAACACAATGCTTAGGGAATAAAAGTTCAGCATCATGATTAATAAGACATCTATCAAGTCTTTTTAGAATCAAATCAGTACCACATTGCATATTAGACCAAGTAAATATAAGTCCAGAAAAACCAGGATCATGTAAGTCAAATGTTTGACAGAAAGTTTTAAGATTAAGAAAATCATAACCATCCAATTCCAAGCCACGTATTTTATCACCATGACCAAGCAAAGCATTAAAATCCCCTACAAATAAAGATGGCTCACCTCTAGGGATAGGGGGAAGGTTACTCTGACTAGCCCAAAAAGTATCCCTAAGAATATGGTTTCGTTCACCATATATATAATGTACATGACAAGGTTTAGAATGGATAATGTGATTGGTGGTAATGTAGATTCCTCTAGAGTCAAAAAAGATAATAATGAGATATAATTATTGTTTCCAAGTTAGAACCAAACCTCCACTCCTACCAACACATGGAACATTGAAAGAACAGGGAAACCCCAATTTTTTTAGTTTTCTAGCAGCAATATCCTTATTCATTTTGGTTTCATATATGAACACAATATCAGGGTTTAAGTTTTTCAGCAAGTTATACAACTCTTTATTAGCATATTTTTCCCTAGGCCGCTAATATTCCAACATAACATGTTGACATTGTTGATAAGGAATAAAGGCTTTAAAGAGCAGTAATATAGATTACATTAATCAAAATAGAAGTGTTAGTATATGAGGTTACCTGACTGGTAGGAATGACACTACCATTAGGCTTGGAACAAGAAGAATCACCACTTGTTTAACCTCTTCTATTACATTGAGATCCAAAGAAAGATCCTCATGAGAATAATTGTTACAAATATTATGATTTACCATAGATTAACTAGTAGTGAAAAAGCGGGGGTCTAACAACCACACCCAATATTTCGATTAGCAATCCATATGGACAACTCCGAGTTACTTTCTAGAGAATCAACTAGACTCAATCAATAGAAAATATCTCAAGGAGTTATTATCTCAATATCTCAATTTGATCTATACTCAAGCAAATAGAAATCTGTGAGTATTTATCAAAGAGAGATAACTAGGATGGTACCAAAGACCAATATCCAAGTGTCAATCAATTTAAATCAACAACCAAGAAGGTCGGATATTCTAATTGATTGAACAACGTATAACCTGTATTATTTCAATTATTTAACGAAGAATAATGCGGAAAAGAAATAACACAGACACCAGAATTTTGTTAACGAGGAAACCGCAAATGCAGAAAAACCCCGGGATCTAGTCTAGATTAAACATACATTGTATCAAGCCGCTACAGACACTAGCCTACTCCAAGCTAACTTCAGTCTGGACTGTAGTTGAACCCCAACCAATCTCACAATGACCCAAGGTCCAGTTATGCTCCTACGACTTTGATCCCAGCAGGATATTGTGCACTTGATTTCCTTAGCTGATCTCACCCACAACCAAGAGTTGCTACGGCCCAACGTTTAAGACTTTAATAAACAAATCTGTCTCATACAGAAAAGTCTACAAGGATAGATAAATTCATCTCCCACGAATAAACCTATGAGTTTTGTTCTGTCTTTTGATAAATCAAGGTGAACATGAACCAATTGATAAAACCAGACTTATATTCCTGAAGAACATCTCAACTTTATCTATCACCTCGCAATAAACTTAATCGACGCAGCGAAGAAGATTATTGAGGAATCACAAACGATGAGACGAAGTGTTTGTGACTAGTTTTACATCTTGCCTATCGGAGATAGAAATCTAAAGCCAATTATTACAATTGTACTCATACGATAGAAGATGCAAGATCAGATCACAAAACTACAAGAAAAGTAGTATTGGTCTAGCTTCACAATCCCAATGAAGTCTTTAAGTCGTTAACCTGGTTTTAGAAGAAGAAAACCAAAGTTTAAAGGAGAATTGACTCTAGCTTAGAAAACTAGTATCACACAGAATGTGTGCGGATTAGGTTTCCTAGTTGCTAGAGTTCTCCCTTATACAGTCTTCAAATAAGGGTTTGCAATCAATGTTAGCTTAGTAACAAAGCATTCAATATTCACCGTTAGATGAAAACCTGATTAGATTCAAGCTAATATTTATCAACAGTTAGATCGAAAACATATCTTGTTATACACACATGTAATGCACGTTTCTAGGCTTGTGTAACCGTACCCAAACTTGTACATTAGTTGGTTCAACAATAGTTAACCAAATGGTTAGCCATATGATAACTTTCATATCAACCATATTCTTCTTCACCATAACTAGTCCAAATGACTCAAATGAACTATTTAGAGAGTTGTTCAATTGCTTAGATCTTTATGTACTACACAAGACACATTCGAAGCAAAAATGAAATGATTCACTTGAATCGATTCATGAACTATAAAGCCACGGTTTGCAATAGCATTCTTTAGTTTATTAAGATAAGTTCACAAGCATCGTTTTTAGACATAACCTACTCAAGTTCGCAGACTGGGTTCGCGGACTTAAGTTCCCGGATGGAGTTCAAAAACTCCAGCAGAAATTGTCGGGGTTAAGAACTTACGCCAGTTCGCGGACTGAGCTCGGGCACTACTTCGGTTTCACTTGATCAACAAAGTTCGCAAACTTCGGTTCAAGCACTAAGGACTTATACATATATGTGTTGCCACAACAATGCTTATATCCTCCAATGGTTATATTGTCTAATATCTCATTTCAATCATTGAAACATTCTCAGAGGGAGTTATATAGTTGTTATTCACAAACTATTTTTCGTCAGAGCAATTTCCAAAATGATTGAAACATAACATGACTTTCGTCACTAGGTAAAGATGAACTTGGCTAAAGCGAAAGCTTTACTAACATATATTTCGAGAAATGGATAAGAGAGATATACTCAGCTCGAAATATCAGATGCGTATAATCTTAGTCTATATAGTAATACGACTTTTGTCTCAAGATAGGAGATAGAGTAGATAGACTTTTGAGTGATAGATAAGTTCAGGTCTCCACATAACTTTTAGTCGATGAAGATCTGCTGGTTCCTTGAGTAGTCCTTCGTCTTGTTTGATGATCTCCATGGAGTTCTTGAGCTCAACTACACTTTCTATCCTAGTCCGAGACCTTATCTATAGTAGACTAGAAATCAAAGACCTTATAGTTTTGATCACTAATATTGACAAACATGCTTGAGAAAGCAACACATGCGAGTTCGACTGAGCAATGCTCTAACAATCTCCCGTTTTGTCAATTTTAGTGGAAAAACTATTATTACATATGCAATACAAAATATATAAATAAACTTTATAGCTCATATTCCACATGTCGTCTAATCTTCAGCAATACTCGAAATCTTCGTCACTTCCAAGTAGTCCAATGATCCCAAAGGTTGTAAGTTTAGCATCATCGTTGTTAAAAATCCAGAGTTATAACAACGAGAAAACATGAGTTCTCAATCATTGTTATACAGTGTTGTTTGTACCATAAGTAAAAATACCACTCAATAGGCCCAATTGATACTTGAATCATCTTTTGGCCCTTATCCAAGCCCGCTAACCAGTCAACCGAGGCATCCCACCAGCCTGCCCAGTATTACATAAATTCAATGATTGGTCAATGTTCAAAGTCGGTCAACTGTCAAAGTCAACATCCGGTCAAGGTCAATGGTCAAAGTCAACATCCAGTCAATGGTCAAAGTCAACCGTCGGTCAACTATCGAAGCACGTCGCACCTCCCACCAATATTCAGTCTTGTTTCCAGCAGTGTTGCTGGCCAATTCCCAGTCAAGTACTATTCTGCACTGCCAACCAGTTCCCAGTTGAATACTCTATAGACCTTTGTGCGACCTTCATCAAGGTCGCCCGGCCATTATGCATGTCTGCCAGTCAATCCAGTCTGCATCCATGTCTGCTAGTCAATCCAGTCTGCCATCCAGTCAGTCCATCATGCAGCATTAACACAAGGATGCATGCAAACAGTTTCATGTAGAATTGAAGATGGAGGCATGCAGTATTAATTCCAGTAGTTTTATACAGAATTTATCATAAAGGCATAAAGGGTCAGTTTCATGCAGAATTCATGATAGAAGCATAAATGGGAAGTTTCATACAGAATTCATGATGAAAGCATAAATGGGCAGTTTCATGCAGAATTCATGATGGAAGCATAAATGGGCAGTTTCATGCCATTTAAGTTAATATTGAAAATTAGATGTTGAAATGTATAAATAGTGAGAAGCAGAAATCATTAGGGGGTAGCCAATAGGGAGGAAAAATAGACAATGTATTTAAAATATCAATAAAACATTTCTCCCCAAGGGGATTATCCTGTGGACGTAGGAAAACCATGCCGAACCACGTAAAACCTGCGTCTATCTTTGTCTCTAATTTGTTCTTCATCTCGTCTCCTAACCCTAAAAACACACCAAAATCACCTATTCATTGTGTTTCGTGCCCAAAAGTAATTTTGGGTACAAACATTGGCGTCGGCTGAGGGGAATTACGAGAAAAGGAACCGTGTTTTACCATTGAGAAAAGTTGTAGAAAATTCTTCAATTCATGTCCGTCGAAAAACAGTTTGAACGGCTTGAAAATCACGGTTGCAATCCAGTTGAACGTAACTGCTGCAGTCCAGTCTATTCGCAATTGGTGCAGTCCAGCTGATCGCAGCTGCTGCTGACCATGTAATCGCAGATACTACAGTCAAGTTTATCGTAACAGCTACTATCCATATTCGAGGTTCGAGGTTTTCTGAAACTGTTACATTCTGAAACCACTAAAATTACATCACTACGAAGTCTGATGAAAATGTTTCCAAAATGTTCGGTCCGCTGTAAAAAGTTGGAGTGGAATACCATCAAAATTATTGGCAGTATGATCGATCTGCTGCACGTTACATGGCGGAAAATCACTATTAAGACTGGTGAAACCCCCGCAAGAACGTTCGATCCATGGTGAAAGATGTCGAAAAAGCATCATTAAAATTGTTGTTGGATGTTCGATCCGCAACATGGCTTGGTCTAGTTTTGTTTCCAATCACTGCAAGTCGGTGATCGCAATGCTGCGAGATCGATTAAATCGATTCTATGAGTCCAGTTAACGAATCGGCTGCTGCATGATCAAAGATCATAGATTGGAAGCCACCACAGCTAATTCACTACAAAAATCACCATGTTTGTTGTCAGGATATTCGATCCGCATCATGTTCAAGTCCAAAGTTCAGAAAAATTTGCTTATCAAATAACGCATTACCAACCTGTTCGAGTTTAATGTATGTCAAAATCGCTACTGTCATGATCACAGGGTTTGTCAAGATTGCCTACATCTCAAAGCATTTGAAAACCCTAGAGAAGAACTCCAGAAAAGCATCTCAAAAGGTTCCAAAAAAGTCCGCAAAAGTATGGCAAACCGGTGGTGGAAAGTCCATGTAAAACGACAACGGTCCCCAAAACCGTTGCGGGAAACCATTGAAGGAAAAGGCCACATTGTTGAGCAAGCGTCGCAGAAAGTTTCAAAAACAAATCAAGAAAATCCGGCGGCAAGGTCCGGCGGCCAAAGCCGGCGGCCTACCATGAAATTCCAAAACTGTTACAAAGGTTTTGAGGGAAAAGATCAATGTTCGTAAAACTATTGCAAAAGGGGAGATGAAAAGACAACAGTTTCAGTAACTGTTACAAAAGTTCGAGGTAAAAGATCACAGTTTGGAAAAACCGTCACCAAAAGTAAAAAAAAAATGTCGGCGGCCCAAGCCGGAGATAATCGGCGATGTATTGGAAGAAGTGAGCGGCAGACGATTAATCGGCAGCGGGTATTTCTGATTCAGCGCAGCGTGGTGTAACTTACTTTCGTAACCATAATTTGGTGTAGCACGGCGCAACTTAATGTCGTAGTTCTGGATTTTTCAGCCCCATTCTGCTTGCCTAACGTATGTGTACGCCCCACTTGAGCTTGGTCTGAAAATTTGTTTCGTTGATATCTTCTTCGTCTCACGTCCGAATTGGATGATTTTTGGCTCGTTGCGATCGCATGTCAATATCCTATAACATGAAGATAAAATTTTACGATTGGAGAATAATATTTTTCGGGTGAAATCACGACATCAACATATTTGGAGCAAGGCGCTAACCGACCAATTCTTCGATAACTCCTTCGTGCATCTAAACTGAATGATTTTCGGCCCGTTGAGAACTTATGTCAATTCCCAACATCGTGAAAGCATAATTTCAATTCTCGGAGAAAATTAAATTTTTTGAAATTTAAAATGACAACACCAGAAACGGTCACATTCAATCACCAACGAAAATGTTACAGTCCAGTTGATCGAGTTGATATCGTCTAGTTCCTCAGCAATACTGCAGTCTAGTTGGTCGAACTGCTGCAGTCCTTCTCCACATAACTACTGCAGTCAGTTGATCGAACACGTAATCGTTTCAAAGACAACAAGCTGGCCGCGATTGATCAACTGCGTCAGTAGTCCTTTGTAATTACTACAGTCGTATTGTTCAATCGCATGAAGTCCGACTTTCCCAAAATCGTTATAGTACTGACTAATCGAAATTTGCTAAAATACGATTAAGTGAAGAATCGTCTTCAATCCAGTTTAGACTTAACTGGTGCATTCCAGTCCCATAGACAAATCAATTTACTAAGTTGAGATGAGACGCCAAGGCAACTATACTAATCATCGTCGCTGGAAAACACCGACATAGATAGTGGGCATCCTAATCACTTCATAAACGAAGTCGCAGTAGCATTTTCAATAAGGTAAGTATACAATTTACATATTTTTGCATCTTTTCATATAATCATGCATACTTTTGTTCAATGAGACACCTGTAATGTGGCGACCATTTTCTCATGAGAAGATGCACTAATTCCAATTCTGCGCGCATCTGGAATAGTGGGATTGGCCCCCCGCGCGAATTCCAGATAGCAGACATTCTCAAAATCCCATGTACGAGCAAAATGCAGCAAGGCAGTGCACCCTTGTACGAGCATCGAGCAGCATGAAAATCACTATCTTCTAGGGGCGAGTTGTATATCACTTCAACGTGACTGACAATCACTTGGGGGAAAAATATGTAACACCTCATGGTCTGAAATAACTCTTTTGGGGAAAGCTACGTAACACTCCATACGCTTGGGGGTGAGTTACATAGCTCCTAATTACAGTACGAAATTCAGCTTCTTAAAATCGAAACTTCTGGTAACCCAAACTTCTTAATCTTCCAACGAGTTATAGGATTAAGAGGGGGCGAGCATACACCCTAATATTTTGACGCAATTATTACAATCAGTAAATGCTTAACTGCTACAGTTAAATTGATCAAATTATTGTACTCCAGTTCAAAATCAACTGCTGCACTCGGTTGGACGCAACTGATGCAGTCCAGTTTTGCTTAAGAATTATGTACTCAGTTGGACGCAACTGATGCATTCTGGTTGCACTCAATTGGAGGCAACTGATGTTGTCTAGTTTTATTTGTAACTGTTACACCTATGTTTATCAAACTGTTGAAGTTCAGTCCCTCAACAGCTGTTGCAGTCTAGCTGGTCAAAGCTGCTGCAGTCCAGCTCGGTTTGTATCCCTGTAGTCCATCTCTGTTTGTATTCCTGCAGTCCAGTTGATTGCAGCTGCTGCAATCATGTTCGCATCTCCTGCAGTCCAGTTGATCGTTGCTGCTGCAGTGAGGCTCATCTTTCCTGCAGTCCAGTGGTTTTCTCTTTCAATAAAACCTTCCTTCTCGCGGATAAGCCCATCCCTTTCAATTTGAACTTCAAGAATGGTCTTATGGAAATTTGCTAAGGTTTCAGCTCCTTTTCTAGATATACGGTCTTTGTCTTTTGAGAGATCTTTTTTTTTGGCCTTTAAAGTTTTAATCTCAACTTTGGAATTATGATAAAGTTGTTTGAGTCTGTGAGTTATATCTAAACAAGATCTGTAGTCAATTTCTAAGAGGCGAAACTTAGATCTAAGTTCATCCATGGAAAGGGAATTAATATTGGAAGGGTTATTTAAAGAATTATTAAGAAGTTCTAGAAGAGTATCATTGTCTATTGGTTCAGGAAAAGAGCGAATGGTTAAAGCCTCGTCAGTGAGACCATAAATGTCTGCGAGAATGATAAATCAAGTAAGAAGGAATAGTGAAACATAAAATTATAAAGGAAAAGAAGAATGTTATCATACCTAAGAGTTGTTTATTAACAGTATCAAGATTGGATACTTTGAGCGATTGATAAGAAAGATTATTCTCAAGTTCTTTATTCTTCTCGCGAAGACTAGCAAGTTCAGCTTCCATTTGTTCATTCTTCTCGCGAAGAATAGTAAATTCAGATTTTAGTTCTTCATTCTTTTGGCGAATAACAACATTCTTCTGTTGAGAAAATGCACGCCTATTGTCTAAATCAGAAGCAACAGCAAAAATAGCTCTTCCAACCTGCGATAGAACTATATAAGTCAAGATCTGGCAAAAATATCAATAGATACATAAAAAGGATGAGCAACTAGAAACATACCAGGCTACCAAGCGAATTCAGGAGACTTGGAGACAGCAATCTTGAAACCCCACGAAGGGAATCACTATCAACTAATATGGGAGCATCGCAGACTTTGGCGAGAGACTGGGATATTCCATTAATAGCTTCATCTCCATACTCATTTGGGAGGCCAAATGTATTATTGCCAAAAAAATTAGATAGTTGAGCCATTGCAGACTCAGAAGAAGAAGAATCCTTTATGGAAGGAACGTCATTATAAACGCCGAAATTATCATCATCGTTGTCCTTATCAAAATCAACATTTAAATTTTCTAGAATAGGTTGAGGAGTTGAAGAAGAAGAGAGTTGGGTTTTTCTTCTCTTTAAGGGAGGATCATCATATTCCTCATTGCGAGGAGCGGTGGGCTTCTATTTGGGAGGAGCATTAGATTTACCCTTGCGATCAACTGTAAACTTCTTTTTGGTCTTTGCAGGTTTTAGTGGTTCTAATTCTTCAATTTCCGGTGAACACAGATAAAGATAAGAAATAGGGGCAACAATATATTGTCAAGATTCATGAAGGAATATTTCTTACTTCATCTGTGAAGGATTTAAGAGCTAAGAAAGTGATGGGTTTCCTAAAGTTCTGGTAGCTGAGCTTCATTCTGTCAATATAAGAAAGATCGAAGTAATCAACGAGACTATAAAAACTTGGAGAAGATAATGAATAATAATTATGCAAAAAGATGAGAGGATATACTTCTTTAGATCTTTCAAGCCAGTTGAAGACCCATGGCTGATACTCTGAAAGATTCGCAGGTAATGTGAGAGAACCATAAATATAAGGACCTTCAAGACATAATGGAAAAATGAACCACTTGTCATCGCTAGAGTGGCGAGGACCTTGATTAGTAGGTGAATGAAAGTCAATATCTAGCATGAGAATTTTGTCTTCAGCAATCTTTTATTTCTTCTGCAAGAGAACACCCCAGCAAGTGTTATCCCTCTTCATAGGGATTCTCTTGTCATTTTCAAAAAAGTTCTCCACAGTATAATTTGCAGAGACAATTGGAACATCTTTATATTGAGGATTCTTTGCAGCTTCATGGTAGTTAGATCCTTTATTAGCACCGCGAGAAGCATATTCAAGTAGTAATCGAATACAGTCTCCACCTAATTGATATATCGCTCGCGAGAACCTCTTGTCAAAAATTATTTCATAGAAAAGTGGAAGTTCCGGATCATAGAAAGAAATGGGAAGACCAGCTTCAAGTTGACCTAGCGATACTATAACTTTCTCGCGAGTGCATTCATAATCAGTGAATAATTCGATGGAAAGATTGGATTTAGGGCCCTGATCTGGAATTGTAGACAAAGTAAAACCTTTGCTTTTGAGTTTTTCTCGCATCTCACCAAAAGCAGTCAAATTTTTAGCACCAGCGACAACCATTTTTAAGTATGGGAATGAATAAAAAGGTTGAAAAATAAAAAAGAAATCACAGCAGTAACATATGCGCAATTTACGGAAGAACAATAAACTTGCAGAGGAGTTACGGAGAGAAAGAAGAAGAAAGTAAAAGAGGAAAAGAAAAGAATGAAAGGAGTATTTATAGAAGAAGAGATTTCTCGAAGAAGATGAATGTAATAATTGCAAAGAAAAGACATGAACGGTCAGATCGCAGCGATTAGAGAGGACGTGTCATAAATTTATTAGAAGAAAGAATACGTGAAAACATCTGGCGAAGGATACAAAAACGTGTCAGAATAGAGAAATCTGAAAAGATAAGTAGTTGCGGCATTTTAAAGTTCTCATGATCTTCTCTTCTTCGCAGAAAAGACACGAGAAGAGGCAATATGTATGACCAGAATATCACTACAACACTTCTCTGCGAGATTAACAACACTTCTCAGCGAGCATCACCGCAAGCTTTTTAACAACACTTTGCGAGTGTCACAACAACAGTCAAAAGAGTGACGTAATAACTGACGATTAAAGAAAACATAAGAAAAGCATGTTTGTCCCGTGATGGTTACAAAGCTTGCGAGAATGAACATTATAACTATCGTGGTACAATCGCAGAACAAATCCAAAATAAGAGGAAAACTACCCTATAAATAGAGACCCAATATGTCCAGAAAAGGATGATGTATTTTTGAGAGTTGAGAAAGTCTTAAGGAGAGAGAAACTTCAAGAGAAAAGTTGTATTCTTGAATTCTTACATTTCCTGTAAACATTTATGAAAATCAAATAATAAAGTGTCGTTCTTAATCTTCAAATTTGAGTTAGTTATTACAAATTCTTAACAAGGGTGTAGTGTATGATTTCCTGCAACTACATGATGATTGACATGGAGTTCTTGAGCTTAACTACACTTTTTATCCTAGTCCTAGACCTTAACTATAATAGACTAGAAATCAAGACTTTATAGTTTTGATCACTAACATTGACAAACATGCTTGAGATAGCAACGCATGCGAGTTCGACCAAGCAATGTTCTAAAAAAAACTATAAGTATTAATTTCTAGTCTACTTATAGTAATGTCTCAGACTATGATATATTGTGTAGTTGAGCATTATACTTCACGACGTTCATTATTTGAAGACGAAGAACTACTGAGGAGAGCTTGTGGAAATTCATCAACAAAAGGTATGCTGAGACTGAAACTCATCTATCACTTGGAAAGTCTATTTCTACTCTATCTCCTATATTGAGACAAAAGTTGTATTACTATATAGTTTTCGATTATACACATTTGAGATTTTGATCTGAGTTTAACTTGCTTACATATTTCTCGAAATATGTGTTGGTAAGCTTTAGCTTCAACCAAGTTCTCTTATATTCTTGACGAAAGTCAAAAGACGATCATGTGAAAATCGCCGAGTAATATCTTACATGGTTTATGTGATACAATCATTGGGTGTATACTTGGAATGTTTCGTTATGATTATTTCAATAACTTGAAAATTGCTTTGATGCTAATAGTTCATGAAAACAGCTATTTTCATTCTCTAAGAATGTTTCAATGATTGAAATAGAGTTTAGAACACTTAACCATCATTGAGCTATAAACATAGTATGCGTGCTTGCATATATGTGATCCATGACCAGAAATATAATATGTACACCCGTATGCATACCTGTTAGTTATGGAATTTCGGGGACCTAAGTACACATACCCGTACGCGTACTGGCAAAGGGTTTGGGTCCGGGAATTTCTGATGTATTTGGAAGTATGCGTACCCGTTCGCATACTGGCGAACCCAAACTCAGACCGGCTACTTTAAGTATGCGTAACCGTTTGCATACTTGAGTGGTTAAAGTTCTAAAATTGGTTTGTTCATGAACTAATACATTTATATAATAAGGAATGCATTCTATGCAAATCGTGGCTATGATGTTCATGAATTGATTCGAGTGAATCAAACTGATTTTGCTTCGATTGTGTTCTTGTATACTTCTATTAGAATATAGAAATTGAACAACTCTATAACTAGTTTCATTTGAGTCATTTGAACTAGTTGTGGTTAAGATGAATAAGGTTGATATGAGAATGTTCACATAGTAACTTTGGTTAACTATTGTTGATCCAACCTAGTGTACACGTTTAGGTATGACTACTTAAACCTAAATGAAAGTACATTTCATTTGTGTATAACAAGCTAAGTTCGATCTAACGGTTGAATGCTTTGTTACCAAGGTAACTTAGATTGAAAACCCTAATTTGAAAACTATATAAAAGAGAACTCTAGCAACTGGGAAACTAATCCCTACACTTCCTGTGTGATACTAGTTGCGACTAGAGTCGATTCTTCTTTAACCTTAGGTTTTTCACGAAACCATGTAGGTTAACGACTTAAAGACTTCATTGGGATTGTGAAGCCATACCCAACTATTTTATTTGTAGTTACGTGTTCTGATCTTACTTATTCTATCGTGATTGAGTATTATCTTTGCGAAGATTTTCTTAAGATTTATGTCCAATAGGTATGATTAAAAGTAGTCACAAATATCTTCGTCTCATCGTTTTTGATTCCACAATATCTTGTTTCGCTACCATACGATTAAGATTATTGTGAGGTGATTGATAATACTAGGCTGTTATTCAGGAATATAAGTCTGAATTATCAATTGGTTAATGTGCACCTTGATTTATCAAAATACGGAACAAAACTCGTAGATATTTCTACGGGAGACAGATTTATCTATTCCAATAGACTTTTCTATGTGAGGAATATTTGTTTATCAAGTCTTCAACTTTGGGTTGTATCAACTTTTAGTTGTGGATGAGATCAGCTAAGGGAATCAAGTGCGTAGAATCCTTATGGGGTTCAGATACGTAAGGAGTGCAACTGTATCTTGATCAGTGTGAGATTGATTAAGACTTAACTATATTCCAGTCCGAAGTTCATTGGTAGTAGGCTAGTGTCTGTAGCGGCTTAATACAGTACGGTGTTCAAAGATAGACTAGGTCCCTGGGGTTTTCTCGTTAACAAAACTTCCGGTGTCTGTGTTATTTCTTTTCCGCATTATATTTTGTTATATAATAGAAATATCAAAGTTTGTGTGTAAGTTCAATCAATTGTGAATCCAACCTTTGGTTGTTAATTATATTGATTGACACTTGAACATTGGTCTTTGGTACCGTTCAAATTATTTCACATAATAATCAGGCTCACGGATTTCTATCTGTTTGATTTGCTAATTACATTGTGAAACAGAGATATAAAACTTTTTGATATACTTTTTTATAGATTGAGTCTGAATGTCTAGTTGATTCTCTTGATAGTATATTGGAGTTTTGTCTATTCAGATTGCTGAACGAAATATTGGGTGTGGTTGTTGTACCCCCGCTTTTTCAATTGGTATCAGAGCAGGCAAACACGTTTAAGACCTTATAAGTCTATGTTTGTAGAGATCTAAATATAGAAATAAGTGATATCTCTATAAACGTACTACCAGTCTTTGATGGTTCAAATTACTTATGGTGGAAAATTGCTATACGTGCCTTTCTTAAAGCGCGTGATTTTCAATCATGGGTTAGGGTTGTTAATGGCTATGATCCTCCCTTAGTTACAGTGAATGGTGTAATTACTGCAAAGGATATTAGTGAGTATGATCCTTTAGAAGTTCTTGCTATAAAGCAAAATTCTGACGGGTTAAATGCTATCATCCATGCCATTACCCCAGATCTCCAGCATCATGTGACTACTTGCACAAAGTCTAAAGATGCTTGGAATATCTTAGAAACCGTATGTAGTTGCAGATTAACCTACAACTACACCCTCAGTAGAAATATCTAAATGGAACTAGAATAGTTACAACTTTTTCTATTCTCTTTCCTGAGATATTTTTTAACACTCACCAAAAGAACTCCCCGAATTTTACATTTGAACTACTATTTATAGTAGAACTTATACAACTGTATATGTGTTGCGAAGTATCGCAACATATCCTCGTAAGATTATTTTATGCTCGCAAATCCTTCATACTTTCTCGTGCTTCTTCTATCATCGTATTATTTTGCGACTCTTTCCTCTTATATTTATTACGATGTTCGTAAGTTAATATCTTGCGATATTCGGTACCTACATCTTTCCTCTTCTCATGTCAGTTCTGCGAAGAAGAGATGTCGTGAGAACCTCTATTCTCGTAAATTTAATATAGTTATCATCACCTGTTAGATTCGCAACACTTATTTTTCTCTTTCATTAAATTTTTGACACGTTTTTTCGTAACCGTCCTTCTCAACCGTTCACATCTAATCGCATTGATGAATTTTTATTTTCATCAAACTCTCCCTTATTTATAAATACTATATTTAATTCTTCTTTTTATTCTTTTATTCTGTTCATCTTCTTTATCACACCTGCTTCTGCAATTTTTTCCTTTTTTTTCTTCTATTACGATTTCTTATCTCTTTCACTTCTTTTCCTCTATGTTTTTCTATCCTTCATCCAATGGCTCCAAAGAAGAAAACTATAGAACGACTTAATGCAGAGTTTGCTGATAGAGATCTCGTCCTTTCTGAAATTGATGGTCATGATAATAAGTCCTCTCTCTGTATAGAACTCTTTACTGATCTCCATTGGGATGATCAGAAAATTTTAGTCTCACGAGGCCAAATCCTCGCAGGTCTTCCTCTTCCTCTTTATGATGTCAATCTTCCTTTATTCTATGAAATTATCTCCCATCCAAATTTCTCACGAGCCATTTATCAATTGACTGGTGATTGCATTCGCATTCTGGTTGAATTCGCAACTCGTCTTCGCATCTGGAAAATCTTTATATCCGATTGATCTTAGGAGACCTGCATTTAGAGATGTAGAAATTTTTGCTGCAAATTATACAGTCGAGAACTTCTTCAAAAATTATACATTAATTCCTACGAAGAAGGAAGATAAACGTTGGGGTGTTCGTCTTCATCGTAAAGCTGATACCGCAGTAGATGATCTTCTTATGCACGATATTGATTATGCCTCGGGAAATAATAGAACCCCTCCCCGTTCTCATGATGAAGATTGGTATAATTACCCTCTAGCATTATCGGGTTCTTACATTTCTGGGATAGTAGATCTTCCTGCGAACCTTCGTGATCGTAACTATCAACCTTGGTGTAGGTACCGAATATCGCAAGATATTGGGTTGCGAATATAACAACGATTATAAGAGGAAAGTGTCACAAAATAACACGATGGTAGAAGAAATGCGGGAGAATAATGAAAAGTTTGCGAGTATAAAATAAGCTTGTGATCATAAGTTACGATGCCTCGCAGGTTATTACAGTTGTAAAGATTTCACTATAAATAGTAGTTCAAATGTTAAATTGGAAGAGGTTCTTTTGGTGAGTGTGAGAAAATATTTTGGGAAAGAGAATAGAGAAAGCTGTAACTATTCTAGTTCCATTTAGATATTTCTTGTAATCAATTGAGAGCATTAATAAGAAAGTTGTTATTCATCATCATGAACTTCTTAAGTTTTACCAATTCTACTGAGGGTGTAGTTGTAGGATATTCTGCAACTACATAATTGACGCTAGAAACAGGGAGTTGAAGATCATCATAGCAGAAATTTAAAGGAATTTTGGAGATTTGAAGATCAAATGGAATCAGTAGATGAAGGTCGCAAAAAAGAAGAATGTAATATGATCACAAAGACAATGATTGATGAATTTCATAATAACATAAAGGGAAAAATACACAAACGAGATTGTAGAGGAAGAAAGATCATGGAGGTGGAGAAAATAACAACTTTGAAAGAATGGGAAAAGCATAAAATCACGTTTTCAGTAGCAGAAATTCCAAATGAAGACTTGAACCACACTTCACCATTAGTAGTCACAATCCCGATCATGCGAGAAGAAAGGAAAGCTACAAAATCTATAGAAAAATGGAAATTAAACCGAGTTTTGATTGATACATGGAGTTCTGTTGATATTATATTTTATCATTCACTTAAGGGGATGGGGATCAAAGATGAAGAAATTACATATTCAGAATATCTTATCCATGGATTGGGGAAATCTGCAACAAAATCCAAAGGGGAAATAATGTTACGAGTATCGCTGGGAGAAATTGAAACACACATAGTTTTATGCGTAGTAGATATGGAATCTCCATATAATATGCTGATAGGAATACCATGGATTCATGTGATTAAAGTTGTTGTTTCGACATTACATCAGTCAATTAAGTTTCCTACACCAAGCGGAATACAAGAGATAAAAGGAGATCTTGATAGTGCAAAATTTTGTTATCAGACTGAAGTAAAACAATGTGGAGGAAGATCTAGAAAGAAACAGTTCCGCAGAAAACTTGCGAAAGAAGCAAAAAAGGAAGAAGAGTTCAGGGTGTACACAATAAGAGCAAAATAAGGAAGAGGAATACCAAGTGAGATCCCAGAAAAAGAAGGAGAGCCAATGAAAGTAATCAAAGAGCCAACACATATGGGAGAGCAAAGTCCTAGTTATGTCGCAGCAGAACCAACCAAAGAAATAAATATTGGAAGTAAAGAGGAGCCTTTAATCTTGCAAATTGGAACTAAGATGGATGAAGAAGAATAAAAAAGAACTGTTGACCTTTTGCGAGAATACAAAGATATATTCGCAGGAGGTGTAGATGAAATACCATGAATTGATCCATCAGTGGCGTGTCATAGATTGAACATAGATAAAAGTGTGAGACCATTTAAACAAAGAATAAGAAAGATTTCGCAAAATTACCATACACAAATAGAAGAAGAATTGCAAAAGATGTTGGATGCGGGAATCATAAGAGAAGCAAAATATCCAGAATGGATTGCGAATATGGTCATTGTTCCGAAGAAGAATAAAGGGATAAGGATTTGCATAGATTTCACTGATCTAAACAAGGCATGTCCAAAAGATAGTTTTCCATTGCCAGATATACCACAAATGGTGGAATCAATTTGCAGGACATGACAGAGTCACTTCACTTGATGGGTATAAAGGGTACAATCAAATATCACTCATGCAGAAGAAGACCAAGAACATACTGCATTTTTTTCTCCAAGAGGTTTATATTGCTATGTGAAGATGCCATTTGGTTTACGAAATGTGGGTGCTACTTATCAACGAATGGTTGAAAAGGTGTTCGAAAAATGGATACATAAAAACTTAGAGGTGTATGTAGACGATATGTTGATAAAAATTAAAGAAGCCAAATACCATGTGCGGGACTTGAAGGAAATATTTGAGCAAATGAGAAAATTCAACATCAAATTAAATCCTGAAAAATGTATAATAGGTGTTGCGTCAGGAAAATTCTTGGGATACATAGTATCAAAGGAGGGAATACAAGTTGATCCAGAAAAAGTACAAGCAGTTCGTGACATGACAACACCTGCAACAATAAAAGAAGTGCAAAATCTGAATGAACTCTTAGCTTCACTTGGAAGGTTTATTTCGCGAATGTCAGATAAGTGGAAACATTTCTTCAACATACTTAAGAAGGGAGCAAAATTCAGGTGGACTGATGAATGTGAAAAAGCTTTTCAAGGGATCAAGGAGTATCTCACGAATACATCCATATTACAGAAACCAGAGAAAGATGAATAATTATTGGTATACCTCGCAACAACTCAATACGCTTTAAGTGCAGTTTTGTTGCGAACGGACGCAGGAGTAGAAAGGCCCATCTACTACATCATCAAAACTTTTAATACAGCAGAGAGGAATTATTCTAAAATGGAGAAGTTAATCTTAGCTATGGTTTATGCATCATTCAAATTGCGAATATACTTTCAAGCACATGTGATAAAAGTAGTTACCAAAGTTCCAATTGAGTCAGTCATGAAGAACACAAAAAGATGAGGAAGGATAGAAAGGTGGAATGCACAAATAAACCATTATAAGATAAAGTACGAAGTATTATCATCGCAAAAATCACAAGTTGTCGCAGATTTTTTGGCAGAATTTCCTTTGGAAGAAGACGAGGCAGTAGAAGAGATGATGGATGTTGAAGAAGAATTTGGGAATCCAAAAGATTTGTTAACAGAACCAAATAGATGGGAAATTCTAGTAGATGGATCATCCAACAGTGAGGGGAATGGAGTAGGAGTTGTGTTCATTTCACCAGAAGGAGAAAGAACATCCTTTTCATTCAGACTGGAATTTGCATCTACGAATAATGAGACAGAGTACGAAGCTGTAGTGCATGCATTGAAGATCGCAATAGAAAAGAAGCTTGAATGTATAAGAATAACAAGTGATTCTCAGTTGGTAATTTGTCAAATTAAAGGGGAATATACCACGAATGAGTTTTCCTTGAAGAAATACAAGAAACTCGTTGATGAATTATCTGCGAAGATACCAAATCTAAAATGGAGGCATATCACAAGGAAATACAATCGACTCGCAGATGATTTTGCATTCATTCCAAGTATGATGACAAACCCTAATGCAAGAAATATCAAAATCCAAACAATTCAACACCCATCAGTAAATAAAGAGGAAGAAGCAATTGCGATGGAAGTAGAAAGGGAACTACCAGACAACATAGCAGAAAACATCGCAGATTGGAGAAAGGAAATTCATGCATATCTCGCAACAGGAGAAGTACCCAGGAACAGACTAAAAGCACATAAATTAAAGAATCGTACAACAAATTATGAACTACGAAAAGGGATTTTATACAGAAAATCTTTCAGTGAACCACCTCTAAGATGTTTAACTCGTGAAGAAGGAGAAAAAATATTGAAGATGTTACACGGAGGAGAAGCTAAAAATCATAGTGGGGGAAGATCTCTGACGTACAGGGCAAAAATACAAGAATATTACTGTCCTTATATACACACAGACGCAAAATTGTTGGTAAGACGATGTAAAGAATTCCAATGACATGGGAAAAGAACACACACACCAGGAGCAACATTAACCTCTTCAACAAGCTGCTGGCCTTTTGGGAAATGGGGATTGGACATTGTTGGCCCATTCTTACCTGGATCTGGGCAGAGAAGATTTTTAATAGTCGCAACAGATTATTTCACGAAGATCGCAGAAGTAAAAGCAGTACAACATATTCGTGATAAGGATGTTTTTACATTCATATTCGAGAATATTATTTGTAGGTATGGAGTTCCAGCACAATTAGTATCTGATAATGGGAAACAATTTGAAGGGCAGAATATAGAGATGTTACTCAGTGCTTTTAGGATAAAATGTGGGAAATAAACTCCATTATATCCACAAGCTAATGGACAGGCAGAGGCAACAAATAAAACAATCGCAGACATGATCAAAAAGAAATTAGAAGGACATCTCAAAGGGTGATGCGAACAAGTACCTAGCGCAGTTTGGGCATACAATATAACTGGAAGAGAGGCAACTGGAATGTCTCCTTATTGCTTAACATATGGAGTAGAAGCTGTATTTCCAACAGAGTTTATAATTCCGACTACAAAGAAAGAAGCTTGGGAAAGAAATTTAAGCGCAGGGGTGATATTAAGTGAATTGGATGATTTAGAAGAAAAAAGAGAAAAGGTGTTGCGATATACGAAAGTTTATCAGGAAAGATTAGCTCGAGAGTATAACAAGAGAGTTATTGAACATGAGTTCAAACCAGGGGATTTGGTTATGCGAGAAACACCTCCATACCAGAAAGAAAATGGAGGAAAATTAGCACCAAAATGGGATGGACCATATGTCACCAAAGAGGTTGTGGGAAGTGGAGCTTATCGGCTGATGGATCCAGAAGGGAGAGACATGGGTTTAAGACTTGGTCGACCTTGGAATAGATTGTATTTAAAAAGGTATTATCCATAAACCTCATGAAACATTTTGCGAATATGGTTCTGCTATCCTTGTGGAATGTTTTTCTTCGGATTCTGCGATGGTACAATAACAAATTAGAAATTCGTTGAAAATCTACAAAAAAGTATAAAGATGTTAGAGGAGCAATAAATAACCTTCTCTCTCATGAATCATTTCTTGTATCAAGGTTGCTTGCTTGGTATGAAGACTGACATCTATTGCTAAGTTTTTCCTAGCATTATCGAGAATTGTCGCAGCCCATGCGAATTCATCATCACTTTGAATGAGAAGATGGGAACGAATTTGTTTTTCTCTTTTAAGAAGTTTAAAATTTTCATCCTTAAGTCTATCTCTCTCAAGTTCGGTATCAATAAGGGTATTGCGAAATTTTGATAGAGCTTCAGCGCCTTGAAGAGTAATGCGTTCTTTATCCTTCTCAAGTTCACTCTTCTTGGCTTTTAAGACTTTGATTTTTTTCTCTAAATTCATCTATGCAAGTATTTAAACTATTGGACATACTCAAGGTAGATCTATAGTCCATTCTCATAAGGGAAACCTGATGTTTAAGCTCATCAAGGGACAGAGTATTAATTTTTTTCGTCTGAATAATTATTTAAAGCGTCATTAAGACGCTGAAGAAGAGTGGTTTCATCTATGGGTTCATCAAAAGAATTGAGAATAAGAGCTTCATTAGTAAGATTATAGGCATATGCAAAATGGTTGCTCAAATAAGCTATAAAATAGCAAGAATGAAGAAAAGTAAAAAAAAAAATATTAAAGAGAGAAAAGATTTATACCAATAATTTGTTTGCAGAACTTCTCCTTGTCAACTAATTTCTGTTGAAGAACTTCAAATTCTACTTCAAGCGATTTGTTTTTATTAAGGAGCTCAGTATTTCCAGATACTTCCAATTGCTTGCATTTTTCGCGAAGAAGGGATATTTCAGATTCATATTGTTTATTTCTTTCACGAAGTTTCGCAGATTCAGATTGTGAATCAGTAAGCCTTTTCTGCGATGTTGATAATCTATTTTCTAATTCTGAAGCAACAGAAAAAAAAGCTCTAGCAGTCTGTGACAGAAAAGAGAAAATGAGTAAGGATAAGTAAAATATCTTCGATACACATGATAATGTAAAATTTACTACAAGAAAAATAAAGTAAAGGGGCATACCAGCGAAGTTAGCGCGTGAAGAAAACTTGAGTCGATAAATCTGGAAACTCCTTTAAGATATTTATTATTAGTCAAGATCAAAGCATCGCATATTTTAGAGAGATAATCACAAGTACGAGTGATATCATCCTCACCAACACCTTGCATGGGATTCCTAAAAATATTTGATAATTGATCCATTGGAGTCTCAGGTTGAGAGAAACCCATCGCAGATCTAATTCTTGTGGAAGAAAAATGTGTTGAAGTGCCCACGGTGACGTCATGGTTTACCCCATCATTGTCTTTAAGTTCTTTATCTTTTTCAGCGATAATAGGAGTCTCTCTAAGTGGAAGAAGTGGTTGAGTTTTTCTTCTCTTCTCTGGAGGACCGTCTGTGGTTTGATTTTTATTGCGGCGAGGGGAAGTACCAGAACTTTCATTTGGAGTTAATACTCTTTTGCCTTTATCTTTGGCTTCAACCACCGCGAAAAATGGAATTTCCTTGAAAACAATCACACATAAAGATAAGAAACAGGGGCAACAATATATTTTTAAAGATTATAGAAGATTGTTTCTTACTTCATCTGTGAAGGTTTTCAAAAAAATTAGGAGATTGGGATTCCCAGTACTGGCGTAACTAGCCTTCATTTTTTCAATCTGATAAAATATGTTTCAATAATTAGTAAGAATAATATATTTAACTAAATTTGCGAATAATGATAAACTTTGCGGGATATACCTCATAATTCTTTTCAGGCCAATTAAAAATCCAAGGACGATACGACGCAAGATTTGAAAGATCCGCAGGAATATCAAGAGTGCCAAAAATATATGGACCTTCAAGGAGGAGAGGAAATTTGCACCACTTGTCACCTTTTGAGAAGCGTGGACCTTGGTTTTTACTTGAATGATAATCTATATCTTGCATAAGAATTTTATCTTTCGCAACTTTTTTATCCTTATTTAAACGAACAGCCCAACACGTGCTCTCTTTCTTCATGGGAATTACTTGATAATTCGCAAAGAAATTCTCCACGGTATATTTATTTGGAATAATTGGGATATCTTTAAAATCAGGATGTCTCGCAGAATCAGGATAGCGAGATCCTTTACCAGCTCCACGAGAGGCATATTCAAGAATGAGACGAATACAATCTCCACTTAATTGGTAGATTGCTCGTGAAAGTTTGGCATGAGAAATAATTTTATAAAAAAGAGGGAGTTTTGGGTCATAAAGAGGGATAGGAAGGCTAGCTTCTAATTGACCTAGCGAAATAAGGATCTTCTCATTAGAAGAAGGAAATCTTGAAGCTAGATCAATGGAGAGGTCAGAGTTTGAAGATTGACCAGGGATCTCAGAAAGTGAAAAACCTAAAGTTTGAAGTTTCTGCTGGTGTTTTATTAAAGTGGGTTGACCTAATTTTTTAGAAGGGGCCATTTTTTAGTATGGGAATGATGATTTAGATGAATAAGAATAAGGAAATAAAATTGAAACAGTAATAGATCCGGAATTTGTGGAAGAAGATGAAGAACAATAGAGTTGCAGAGAAGAAGAAAAGAAAAAAGAGAGAGTAAAAAGAAGAGGGGAGATTAGCGAAGAAGATATTTATAAGGAAAGAAGATTCTCGAGAACATCAATTCATTTAATGAAGAAAAGACATGAATGGTCAGAATTCAACGGTTTAAAAAAGACGTGTCAAGGGATAAATGAGAGAAAAAACACGCGTAGAATATTTAGCGATGGATGCAGAGACGTGTCAGAATGAAGGGAATGTGAAAACACAAGGAGTTGCGGCAAATCAAGAAACTTAAGTTCTCATGATCTTTATCTTCTTCGCAGAAAAGATATGAGAAGAGGAAAGATGTAGGATCAGAATATTGTTACAACAATATTCCTGTGAAATAAACAACAGATCTGCGACACATCAATAATAAGCAACAGTTTTGCGATATATCAATGATATTCTGCGAAACATCTCAAGGTGACGTAAGAAATGACATGTTGGATGAAAATGACAGAAACATGAGAAGAGCGTGACAAATTTGCGATGAATCGATTAAGCCTACGAAATATTAAGGCGGTGCCACCTGCGATTTATCGCAGGAGTCTAGATCCGAAATTAAAGGGAATCTTAGCTGTAAATGAGCTATCATGAGCTGTAATCCACTATATAAATGCCTATATAAAGGAAATGAATAGTTCCAGAGAAGGGGATGAATTTTTGAGAGTTAGGAAGATTTTTAGGAGAGAGAAAATCTTTATCAAGTGTTTTGTGTTCTTGATTTTTGTAAAATTCCTTAAGATCATATTAATGAAAAAGTGTCTTTAATCTTCAAGTTATGTCATAAATATTGATAAATTCTTGAATAGGGTGTAGTGTGGGAATTCCTGCAACTACATTCATAAATTTCCCGTATGATTAATGTTGTAACTTTATTCTTTCACGTCTTAATCCCCAGCCATTAAATTTTCACTTCTTTTCACAGCCTTTGCTCTTTTTCTCCAGTGTTCCTTTTCAGTAGTTTTTCCTTCGCAAACTTCTACTTCTGTATCGTAACATTTCTTCCCTTCAGCCCAATCACCCTTGATGACTCCAACACCCTTTAGATGAGGAAATTTTATGCATTGATGTAGATTTGAAGCTACGCCCAGAATTCCATGAAGCCAAGGTCTTACTATCAAAGCATTGTACGGTGATTCGACATCAACAATGCAAAACATAATTTCAGTTCGCATCCCACTTAAGGGAATTCACATGCTTAATTATCTTTTAGGCTTATTAGCAGTTCCATTAAAACCATAAATCATGTATGTAGAAGGTATTAGATCTTCGTATTTTCCCCCCATGGTTTTGTAAGCAAGATAGAAGAGAATATTGATAGAACTTCCTGTATCAATCAAGATTCTGTTAATATCAAATGATTCTTCGTTCATATCATCTTCACTTTCTTCCATATTCATACAAATTGCTAATCTCACTACCAATGGATTATCATGTATTTCACAACCTTCTGGAATTTCTGTGGCTTCAAAAGAAATTTCACGCTTTTGCCAATCTTCCAGTCGTGAAAATTTTACGATGCTCATTATTTCCTTTCCTTCACCATCTCTCGCATATACCCTGCTTAACACATTATCATGAAAATCCTCTATGGTTTTATCTGAGTGAACGATTGAATTGCAGAAAACATTCCTTGCTTTTGGCCCTACTTCTATGTGTAATATTTCCTTTCCCTTTTCTTGTATTGTGTTCTCTCTACGAGTTATCACTGGAGCTTGTGGTAATTGTTGCGAATGTGCTTGCGTGAGTAAAAGTGATCCAGTTTACCTTGATCAATCATTCGCAAGATAATCTTCTTGATATTATTGCAATTATTTGTAGAATGTCCGTGAAAATGATGGTACAAGCAAAATTCATGACTTTTTGGACCCATTGGTGGTTCTTTTCCCATATTCCATGGAGTTGGTATATGCTCCATCAAGATAATTGTCTGCCATATCTTTTCTACACTTGTATTCAAAGGTGGCATCTTTATTTCTTCTCTTATCATTATTTGACCTCCTTGACCATTGTTATAATTTTGTCTATGATTCCCTTGTCCAAAATAATTCTTCCTTTGTCCCACATAATTTTCTTGCTACTGATCTAATCTTGGGATCTGGTTATTTCCTCCTCGGCTGTAGAAATTTCTTTCTCTATCATACTCTTCTTGATCTTTACTACCCATTGCTACCATTTTTGGCTGGCTATTTTTGATTTTCTTCTCTTCTGATATCTGCGAAGATGTTTGCGAGGATGTCTGCGAAGTACCTGCTACAACATTGATTATTTTAGGAAGTAATTTTGCTCTTGTATCTTGATTGTTGGTGTTTACCACTGGATACGACTCCATGTGGTTTTGCTTTTCTTCTAATGTAATGTACTCCTCTTGCAATTCTCGCAATTCTGTCATCATAATTGAATTCTTTCTTCTGAATATTTGAACATATAATTGTTCAGTTGCGAACATCGCATTTATGAAAGACAAAATCAGGTATCTCTCATCCACACGTCCTGCCATATCACTGCACATAGTTTTCCATCTTCTTACCAAATGCTTCAAACTTTCACCAATTCTTTGTTTTAAACCAAACACATCTTCAATGCCAAGTCGCGAGGAATGATTCGTGATATATGCTCCTAAGAAGGTTACTTGTAAATGATTAAATGATGTAATAGTGTTCTTAGGAAGTCCTTCGAACCATTTTAGAGCTTCTCCTGTTAAACTTTATGCGAAGTACTTGCATAATACAGCATCGTGATTCTCCCATTATAGTATGCATCTTACATATGCTTTAATGTGCTGAATAGCACATGAAGTCCCGTCAAAGATGCTGGTTAACGTAGGAAGATTGCACTTTGGTGGAATCCCTCCCAATTGTACCTCTCTAGAAAAAGGAGTCCTCGCAGCTTCTTCTATTGCTTCATCTAATTGCCTTCTATATCCTCCTCCTCTACTGCTTATCATTCCTCTCATTTCCGCTAATTCTCGAAAGATTTGTGCATTTGCTTCAGAATTCTCCTCCATTGGTTTCTTTAACGCAGCCTCTCTTCTTCTACGTTCTTGTATTTATTCTCTTGCGATCCTTTGCATTCTATCATATTCTTCATTAATGTTACCATTTGCACAATTTTGCAGATATCTTCTCTCCAGATTATCACAATTGTTATGTTGCATAGCATCTTGAAATTCTTGTTCTTCCATTTCTGTTCTCCTCGTCCTTCTCATGCGAATATCAGGAATTTCTTCTTATTCATTTCTCCTTCTTCTGTGATTTACCTCTCCTTGATTTGCTTGAATTCTGATTCGAAGATTTGGTTCATTCCTTGTTATTTCTGTTTGTTGATTTCCAATTCTTCTCTGAATTCTATCATATTCAAGATTTTGATTATTGCGAGCCTCTTCACGTCTTCTTACTCCATCCTCGTAATTGTTTTGATGTACTGCTTGTTGTCTCTCAATTTCTTCCACGAGTTGCTGCTCTTCCTCCCTATCTTCTCCGCTATTCCGGTTATTTTCTCTTGGAAATGGTTCTGTTTGTAAATTTTCTACGTTTTGCCCATTGTTTGGTACCAGAATGAAGCGTCTCTCTCGATTTCTTTCAACCTGATTCTGCGCTTGTCCTTGCATAGCACTTTCACTATTGATTGCTGGTGAATTTCGTTCTTCTCTTTCTGGTCTAACATTTGATCTTGCAACACTTTGAGATCTCCTCCTTTGTAACATCTCATTTTCCCTCCTCAATTCTTGATTTTGTCTTGTTAAATTTGCGCGTTCTTCAGCTTCAAACCTTCGTTCTTCTTGAATTTCTTGTCTCAATGTTTCTAATATCTCCATTTCTCTTTCATGAATTGCTCCTCCCATAAATCTCCCATTTTCTCTAACTTGCGGTTCTCCATATGGTTCTGCTGGTGTATCAGTTCTCCAAGTGTGTATGCTTACTCGATCATGATCTATTTCCCTTCCTTGCATTGCTGTTTGTTAAGTTTGATTTCTTCGATTACTCCTCCTCCTACTAGGCTCTCCTGTTATGTTTGCTTCTCCACCAGCGAGTCTTGCACTTCTTCTTACTGCAGTCAATGGCTCTGATATATTCCTTCTTCTAACCATTTCTCTGATGTAAAATTCTTTAATTATATCTGTTACGTTTTCTCCCCCCTTCCCTGTTTCTAGCGCCAATTATGTAGTTGCAGATTAACCTATAACTACACCCTCAGTAGAATTTGTAAAACTTAAGAAGTTCTTGATGATGAATAACAATTTTCTTATTAATGCTCTCAATTGATTACAAAGAAATATCTAAATGGAACTAGAATAGTTACAACTTTTTCTATTCTCTTTCCTGAGATATTTTCTAACACTCACCAAAAGAACTCCCCGAATTTTACATTTGAACTACTATTTATAGTAGAACTTATACAACTGTATATGTGTTGCGAAGTATCACAACATATCCTCGTAAGATTATTTTATGCTCGCAAATCCTTCATACTTTCCCGTGCTTCTTCTATCATCGTATTATTTTGCGACTCTTTCCTCTTATATTTATTACGATGTTCGTAAGTTAATATCTTGCGATATTCGGTACCTACACCGTATTTGAAGGAAATACATGTGAAAAAGAATCTAGGCTTCAAAACCTAAATTCTGATTAGGAAAACCTTCATATGTCAGATGAAGATTCATTTGATATGTTTAATCACAAAATGTCTGAAATTGTTAATGTATCTTTTGCATTGGGTAAGACTATTCTTGAAAAGGACATTGTGATGAAAATTCTCAGATCGCTGCCATCTAGATAAGATTCTAAGAAGCATGCCATCGTTGAGGGAAATAACCATGCAACTCTTTCCAGAAATTCACTGGTTGGGAAGTTAAATATCTTTGATCATGATCATATATCCAAATCTGGAAAGGATGTTGCTTTCAAAGCACAAAAGAATACTAAATTACTTGACAAAAGTAAAAGTGTTTGCATCTCTGAAGATGATATTTCTGAGACTGATTCATCAGATGAAGATCTTGACAAGTCAGTCTCCTTGATCACAAGACAGTTTAGAGACCTTCTTTTGAAGAGAAGTAAACGGTTCTCTAGGTATAAACCTAAGTCATCAGTTAAACCTCATAATCGTGTTCCTCCTAAAAACAAGGATATTGACGAAACTGATGACAAGGATATGCCAGAGTGCTTTAAGTGTAAAGTTTTTGGTCATTTTACAAATGAGTGTCTGAACCACAAAAAATACACTGGGACCAAAGGTCTTACTGCAACTCTTGATGAAATGTTTGATCACTATGATTCTAATGAGGACAAAAAGTCAAGTGTTGCACTTCTTTGCGAAAATATTGATTTTGATAATTGTAGCAATACATACATCAACCTTGATATTCTTTCGGAAGAAACCTCAACCGTTCTGGAAGAAAAAATTGATTTATCTGTTTCCGCTGGAAGGATTTATTTGTTTCTGTTGGAAACTCTCTGTGTGATTTTTTAGATTCCACTATGTGTCTAGCATCTTGGATATCTATGGCATCTGAACCATCTTTCATGTTGACATGTTCTTATTTTTCGCTCAAAGGTCATGACCTATCAAAGTGTTACAAGTACACATACAAGATAAGATACGTCAACAAACTTCAACGAAGAGCAAATCGATTAGCAAACAATCTTAAACTTGTTCATAAATCACATGAGGTATGTAAACTCATCTCATATTCGAAGAAGTTAGTTTCCAAAGAAAAGACTAGACCACTATAGAAAAGGGTAAGGTCTAAAGTGTCTGAGAAACATAGTTTTATGAATTCCATTCAAAAGGACTATGGTGGACAGATTATTGTTCACCCAGCACAATTTAAATTGTGTTGGTTGTGTTTATTATCTCATGTGCATGTTCCAAAAGAGACAAGAGTTTGCATTCTTCAGGCTTTAAGATAAGATAAAAAAAAATTGTTTTGTTGTTTTCTTCTTTTCTTTTGGAACTCTTCCATCTTTTCATATCTAATTGATATCGAAAAGGGTTCACTCTGTTTGAATAATAAAAGAGGGTTAATATCGATAATTATGCCTTCTTTAGGGTTGTGAGTTGTGCGTATGTGAATCCTTTTTAGTGTATAAAGGTTCTGTAACCCTACATTCTTTTTTCCTTCTCTGAAAAACTCTTTTTATCACAAGATTGCTTGTTGAGTCTGATTTGTGAATTCCTCCCACATTCTCATACGTGTATGGAGAATCCAAGCATTATGTCTTCTGATGAAAAAGATTTTAATATTATTGTTAATCCATCAATCATGAAGTAAAAATATAAATCTCATGTATCTTCAACTTTGAAAAGAAAAAGGAGGAATGTGAGAAAACCAAGAGTTGTTCCATCTAATCAACATAAGTTCTTTGGGGTTCTTAAGAGTTAAAGGAAACAAGAAAGGAGATTCAGGAAATAAAGGCTATTGTTTTTAGGAATCTCGAGATTCAGAAGGCCCTGTTTCGGCATCGGTCTAAAAGGTTTGTTGGAATTAACTTATTTCTTCACGAACCTTATGTTCCTATGGCTGTTGACCACAAGGAGTTCGGGGACGATAAAGAATTTTTTATAGGTCTTAATGTCTAGGAAAATTCTTATGAGAATTTATTCTTGTGTTTTTAAGAAGGATAACTAGGGTTTAGAATAGCCATTATTGTGAGTACACATAGTTATTGCCAACGTTTTCATCTTGCAATGTTTTTATATTTATTTATTTAAATTCTAAAGTTTATTTGGAAGATGATTTTTGCAGTATTAATCTTTATGGTTTTATATATTTCAAATTGTTATGGGATATGTTGTTTACGTCCGTGAACCTTGACTGTCCCATATTTGCTTAAAAGTTAACTCTATTATATGTCGGAACTGGTTTGGTATTTCGAGATCATGCAGGGAACTGCGGAGGTATTAAAGGAACATTCTCAATATATTGCTTGACTCCAGAAGAGGATGAATGCAAAGCAGTCAAGGAAGCGCTTATTTGGGCCAAAGCTTTGCAAATGAAGAAAATTCATATTGAGGGAGATGCCAAATTAGTCATTCAATCTATTACAGATGATCATTACCTCACTCACTGGGAACAACGTAATATCATCAAAGAAATAAAACATCTCAGTACTAGTTTTGAGTTATGTTTTTTTAGTTTTGTCAGCAGAAACAACAATCAAATTGCTGATGCTATTTCAAAACTTGTCAGAACAAACATTGTCAATCTGACAAGCTTTAGTAATTTCCCTTCAATTATATGTACTTTTCTAGCCAGAGACCAAAATTTCTCTCTTGGCTAATTTCATCTCTTAATAAAATTTTATTTATCAAAAATAATAATTTATATATCGGTATGAAAATATTGATAAAAGATAGAATGAACTTTTGACTACAAAAGTTAATATGGAAGATATGATAAACATTTGTTTACAAGATTAATTCTATTATATGTCATTGTGCAAATAGCGATGAAAAATAGAATGAATCTTTGATTATTCCGCAGTATTGGTCTTTCCCTGATCCACATCTTTGTGTATTTACTGTGTTGCTCCGTAAGTCCTCTTATGTTGAGCATGGACAATTGAATTGATCATTTTTCTTGTGGATAATTTAATTGAGATTATTGGATACAAATTCATGTTTCATATGATTTGTAAATGTCCAAAGAAATCCTTCTTTTCTAGTGAAAGTAAGGTCGCTCTTGTTGTTCTTTCGGGAATGACATTTTATGGGGGAGAGTTCTTAATTGAACTTGTGCTTAATTTCCAAATCTTTGTGGGGAGTGTGGCTGTGGAATATTGTAGAAGTTATCTTGTATCTTCATAAACTACTTGATGATTACACTAAGTTTTGACTATGTGAAATCATCGAAACAAGTTGATATGTTGTTCTCTTTTGGTCATGAAGTATCTCTATGAAAATTTCATGAGGATCCCACTAGTTTTCGTACCTTTGCCAATTTATATTGACAAAAAGGGGGAGAATTAATGTGTAGTTCACACTACAAATGCATATGGTTTACGGATATCATTATGTAACGGAGGTATAGTTGCAGGAAATCCTACACTACACCCTTGTTAAGAATTTGTAATAACCAACTCAAATTTGAAGATTAAGAACGACACTTTACTATTTGATTTTCAGAAATGTTTGCAAGAAATGTAAGAACTCAAGAATATAACTTTTCTCTTGAAGTTTCTCTCTCCTCAAGACTTTCTCAACTCTCAAAAATACATCATCCCTCTCTGAATCTATCAGAATCCTTTATATAGGGAATTACATAGTGGATGACAGATAAACTTTCCTCTTATTTCGGATTTACTCTGCGATCTCATATAATGTTCATTCTTGCAAGCTTTGTAACCATCGCGGGACAAACATGCTTTTCTCATGTTTTCTTCAATCTTCAGCTATTACGTCACTCTTTTGACTGCTTTTGTGACACTCGCAAAGTGTAGTTGAAGAACTTGCGGTGATGCTCGCTGGAAAGTGTTGTTAATCTCGCAGAGAAGTGCTGTAGCGATATTATGGTCCTACATCTTGCCTCTTCTCATGTCTTTTCTGCGAAGAATAGAAGATCATGAGAACTTTAAAATGCCGCAACTACTTATCTTTTCATTTCTATGTTCTGACACTTTTCTGTATCCTTCTCCAGCTGTTTTCACGTATTCTCTCTTCTAATAAATTTTTGACACGTCCTCTATAACCGCTGCGATCTGACCGTTCATGTCTTTTCTTTTCCTTTATTGCATTCATCTTCTTCGAGAAATCTCTTCTTCTATAAATACTCCTTTCATTCTTTTCTTTTCCTCTTTTACTTTCTTCTTTTTTCTCTCCGTAACTTCTCTGCAAGTTCTTTGTTCTTCAGTAAATTCTTGTGTCTCGTTATCGCTGTGATTTCTTTCTTATTTTTCAACCTTTTTCTTCATTCCCATACTTAAAAAATGGTTGTTGCTGGTGCTAAAAATTTGGCTGCTTTTGGTGAGATGCGAGAAAAACTCTAAAACAAAGGTTTTACTTTGTCCACAATTCCAGATCAGAACCCTAAATCCGAACTTTCTCTCAAATTATTACTGATTATCAATTTTCTCGCGAGAAAGTTATAGTATCGCTAGGTCAACTTGAAGCTGGTCTTCCAATTCCTCTCTACGACCCGGAACTTCCATTATTCTATCAAATAATCTCTCACGAGAAGTTCTCATGAGCAAATATATCAAGCTGGGTGGAGATTGTATTCGATTACTGCTTGAATATGCTTCTCGCGGTGCTAATAAAGGATCTCGCTACCCTGAATCTGCGAAGAATCCTCAATTTAAAGAAGTTCCAATTGTCTATGCAAATTATATTGTGGAGAACTTCTTTGAAAACTACAAGATAATTCCTATGAAGAGGGATAACACTTGTTGGGGTGTTCGCTTGCAGAAGAAAGAGAAGATCGCTGATGATAAATTTCTTATGCTAGATATAGATTGGCATACAAATAATAATCAAGGTCCTCGCCACTCCAGCGATGATAAATGGTTCATCTTCCCTCTAACTTTAGAGGGTCCATATATCTCTGGTTCCCATGAACTACCTGCGAGTGCTACAGAGTATCAACCATGGGTCTTCTATTGGCCTGAAAGGACCAAAGAGGTATGTTCTCTCCAATTTTTGCATAATTACTATCCATCATCTTCCTTATGTTTTCATATTCTCGCTAAATGACTTTGATCTTTTCCAGATTGAAAGGATGAAACTCAATTACCAGAACTTTAGGAAACCCATCACTCTCTTAGCTCTTAAATCTTTCACATATGAAGTAAGAAATATCTTTTCATGAATTTTAACAATATATTGTTGCCCCTATTTCTTATCTTCATCTGTGTTCGCAGGAAATTGAAGAATTAGAACCAATAAAACCCTGATTTTGCAAAGGAGATTCCAGCAAAAACTCCAAATCTTGTTATTTATGATAGCGAGACTGAGGATTCTGGCGAAGATGAAGGTAATGATGATAATTATAAAGAAAAATCTGGCGAGGAAGAGAAATCTGACGAAGATAAAGATAATAATGATAATGATGAAGAAGAGAAATCTGTAATGAGGAGAAATCAAGAAGAAGAGAAATCTGATAAAGGTGGTGATGGATCTACTTAGTTCTGTTTCTTCTCTTTATCTTCCTTGTAAATTTTGTATACTTATTTCCTTCTTCTTGTAATATTGCTGCACTTTTGTCCAACCTGTTACGAGTTTCTTCTGTATGAATCAGAAAGCAATTCTTTTTCTGCAAATTAATCAATCAATATAATTATTACCCTTTAATTATATGTATAAATGTATCATAATATCTATGCAATTTTATCATATGATGGATGAATAATAATTTCATCATTCTATGCATTCCCATACTTGCCTCTATTATTCATCTGCAATATGAAAAAATTGAGTAGAGATTAGATATTAGTTGTAAATCAAACTAAATTTTCCTCAATATCGGTGATGGTATCACTAGAAACAATTGCATAACTTTATGATCTATGCGTAAAATCGCAAATCTCATAAATTCTGCGAGCATTATCGCAATAATCATATGGTCTTATTATTCCTTCCTAATTAAAGGTCTTATTTTGCCACATTTTTTCTGTCTGCGACAAAATTGCATGACGTCTTTACATTTGCATGTATTGACCCATTGATATTGTCTTATCCATATTTTTTCAACATCTCTACGATAATATGATAAGTTCAAATTCTCTTGCAAGAATTGAACCTTATGACATTGTCATCGCAGGACGTCTTTACACTTTCATGTAAAAACACATTGATCTCATCTTAACTTTTCTTTTTTGGATTGTTGCCTCTGTATAATTTTCGTCACGCGACAATATGACAGGCCTAAATTTTCTTGCGATCATAAAGCCCCATGACATTGTCGTCTTTAGACACTTATCAGATCCCTAATGGAGGGTGTCGCCCTTATCTTCCCCCTGGTTTCCACTTCAAGGATGGCACATCGACCATACAAGACTAGCTCTTCCCATCCGGATTTACCAAAAACCAGTTGTTTTCGCAGCCTCTTGTCCTTTATGCCTATATGGCTTATAGTTACAAGACTGCACCATAAATGGGGTTTTTTTTCAGGACAAGTGCATCATAGCCAAGACTTTCCAAGAATGTCCAGGGTAGTTTCGTACGCCCCGGGCATACTTGGATCAACCGTGTACCTCGGCGCCTTGGTCATACTCTGCACTTCTTAGAAGATATTCTCAGTCGTCCAACCAGGGTATAACCTTATATAGTTGGAAATCCAAGATCTCTCTCCTGGATAGGTTTTCTTAACCCCAACATATGCATGACTCAGGTTCCAGCAGCGGTATAACCTTATCCCCGAGTCATGTAAAGAGATACCCCCTTATATGATGCACTATTAGGTCTTACATTTGCCTCTTGCGAAATTGTATCAGCGAACTAAGGTGCACTCCATAAAGGTTCGTCCCATTCTATTAATCTCTGCAAAATTTTATTCGCGCTTCTCGCGAGTATTGTAACTCTGATAAAATTTCATTTCTTTGATCTTCTCTCTTCTTGTAAAATTTTTCAATTCTTTCAAACAGAGTACTCTTTTTTTCAATACTTTCTAACTTTTATCATTTTACCTTTCTATTTACTACTTTCTATTGATGCCTTCTTATTGCGCTTTGTTATTTTCTCTTCACCTGCGAGACGCTCACCTCCAACCATTAATTTGTCACTTCTTTGATCTCGTAGCATTTCATCTTCTCGCTGTTCTATTGCATCAACCATCAAACTTTCACATCTCTGTCGTTGCTTGATATTGTACTTCCAATTACTATTCTTCTCAGATCTTTCCTCGCAAGATTTTATATCAATCTCATAACATTTCTTGCTTTCTCCCCAATCTCCCTCAATGAATCCAATACCATTAGGATGAGGAAATTTAATACACTGGTGAAAAGTAGATGCTATACCTAATATCCCATGTAGCCAAGGTCGACCAATCAGGGCATTGTAAGGTGATTCAATGTCCACAACACAGAACAAGATCTTTGAAGATATCCCCTTTAATGGAATCCGCATTGCAATTTCCCCTTTTGGTTTGTTAGCTGTTGCATTAAATCCATAAATTTTATATGTTGACGGTATAAAATCCTCATCTTTTCCACCCATGGTTCTGTAGGTATGATAGAATAAGATGTCAACTGAACTCCCTGTATCTATTAAAACATTGTTGATGGCCCAAGATTCTTCAGTTTCATCATTATTTTCTTCATCTTCTTCTTCTACTTGTTTTGGATTTATCTCTAATCTTATCACCAATGGGTTATCATGCTGCTCGCCAGGCTCTGGTACTTCTTGTGTTGTGAAAGATATAGTTTTCTTTTGCCATTCTTCTAATGGCAAGGCTCTCGCAATATTTATTATCTCTTTTCCATTTGTGTCTCTCGCGAAGACGCTGCTTAGAAAATTATCATGGAAATCCTCAATAGTTCTTTATGAATGTACAATGTAATTACAAAACAAATTCTTTGCTTTAGCCCCAAATTCTATTACGAATGTTTCTATTCCTTTTACATCATTCACTCTGCGAATTTCTGGTGCTGGCGGTAATTGCTGATATTATGGATGTCCTACTAGAAAGTGATTTAGCTTCCCCTGATCAATCATCCTTAAAATTATCCTCTTTACATTCCTGCAATCATTTACTGAGTGACCATGAAAGTGATGGTAAGGACAAAATTCTTGACTTCGATTATTTGGATGTGGCTCTTTTCCATCAAAATGATAGCTTCCCAGATTTTTTCTATACTAGCATTTAGAGATAGCATCTTAATTTCTTCCCATATTATCTTCTGATTACCTTGGCTTCTGAAATTGTTTTGCCTCTGACCACCATATGTTTCCTTTGGTAGATCAAGTCTTTGGATTTTGTTGTTTCCTCCACGATTGTAATAATTTTTCTCTCTTTCATACTCTTCTTGATCTCGACTTCCCATCGCTACTAACTTCTGCTGGTTATCAATCACCACTTTCTCTTGTTGTGCCTGCGAGGTGCTCGCCACATTGTTAATCATTTTAGGAAGTAAACTTCCATTTGCCGCTATTGAGCTGGTGTTTGCGATTGGATATGATTCCATTTCATTTTGTTTCTCCTCCAAAGCAATGTATTCTTCTTGTAACTCTCGCAGTTCTGTCATGGTGATTGTATTTTTGATTCTGAAATTTTTTATGTATAGTAAATTAGTTGCGAACATTGCATTGATGAAAGATAAAATGAGGTATCTTTCATCCACTCTTCCAGCCATCTCGCTGCACATTGACTTCCATTTTATGGTTAAGTGCTTCAAACTCTCGCCAATCCTCTGTTTTAATCCAAATACATCTTCAATGCCTGGCCGAAATGAATTATTGCTTATATATGCTCCCAGAAATGTAGCTTGTAAATGATCAAAAGAAGTTATAGTATTTTTTTGGAAATCCCTCGAACCATTTTAGCGCCTCTCCAGTTAAGCTAGACGAAAAATACTTGCCCAATACAGCATCATGATTCTCCCATTGTAGCATACACCTGAAATAAGCCTTAACATGCTGAACAACACAAGTAGTTCCATCAAAGATACTGGATAATGTTGGTAAATTTCATTTAGGAGGTATTCCTCTTAGCTGTACTTCCTGAGCGAAAGGGGTTCTCGCAGTTTCTTCAATAGCTTCATCAATTTTCCTTCTACCACCTTCTCTTCTATTGTTTATTATTCCCCTCATCTCTGCTAATTCTCTTAAAATTTGCTCATTCGCAGCTGAATTTGGTTCCATCGGTATTTTCAATGCAGCTTCCCTTCTCCTGCATTCATGTACTTCTTGTCTTGCGAAATTTTGTGTATCTTCATTCCTTCTTCTACGATCTTCTTCTTCACCTTCTTCTTGAAATCGCAGCTGATTACGCTGTCTATTTTCTTCTCTGCGAATTTCTTCATTTCTCTTCACTGTCTTTCTATTCTCCTTTGTATTCTATCATATTCTTCCTGAATATTATTGTTATAGCGATTTTGCGTCCGTCTCCTTTCTCAATTTTCATGGTTATTTTGCCGTATTGCTTCTTGGAATTCTTGTTCTTCTAATTCTGCTCTTAATCTTTCTCTATCGCAATCTAGACGTGCATGTTCAGCATAATGTCTCTCAATTTCATCCTCAATTATTCTTTGATTTCTTTGAATTCCTCGCCCATGTAATATTCTCCTACCTTCTTCTCGGTTTTCTTCACCATTTTGATTGTTTTCATCCTCCTCTGACTTCTATTGTTATGTCTACCTTCCATAGTTTCACCGCGCGGATCATAGCGATTTTATATTACCTCTTCTTCTCTGTGACGTTGCTCTTCATTTGGATTTTGCATTTCTTCTTGGATATTTCCTCTAGCATTTCTCATTGGGGAATTTCGTCTTGGTTCTTCTCTTAATGACCTTGAATTTGATCTAACAGTACTTCTTGATCTTCTACTTTGTAATCTCAAATTCTCCATTCTCAACTCGTGATTTTGTCTTGTTAGATTTGCGCGCTCTTCCGCCTCTGATCTTCTTTCCTCTTGTATTCTTTGTCTTAGATCATCTGTTGTTTCATCTTCGCCTTCTCCATGAATTAATCCTTCAACCACTCCTTGATTTCTTTCTTCTCTTCTTCCATCTCTTAATTGTTGATCTTCTACATCTTCCATCGAATCCGATCTCCAAGTATGCACACTCACTCTATCATAATCCACATTTCTATCTTGTATTGGTGTTTGTTGATTCGGTTGTGGAATTTGATTTTCTCCTTCAATCCTTGTTCTATTTCTTCTTGTTCTTATCCTTGAAGATTATCCTAATTCATTTGTTTCTCCACCTACAAGTCTTTTACTCCTCCTCACAGTTGTTGGTGGTTCTGATGTATTTTTTCTTCTTCTAGCCATTTCTTCAACTCTAACAAGTTCTTCAAATCTTCAACTTGTAATTAGAGATTTCTTAGCTTGATTCTCCCTGTTTCGGGAGCCAAAATGTAGTTGCAGGAAATCCTACACTACACCCTTGTTAAGAATTTGTAATAACCAACTCAAACTTGAAGATTAAGAACGACACTTTACTATTTGATTTTCAGAAATGTTTACAAGAAATGTAAGAACTCAAGAATACAACTTTTCTCTTGAAGTTTCTCTCTCCTCAAGACTTTCTCAACTCTCAAAAATACATCATCCCTCTATGAATCTATCAGAATCCTTTATATAGGGAATTACATAGTGGATGACAGCTAAACTTTCCTCTTATTTCGGATTTACTCTGCGATCTCATATAATGTTCATTCTCGCAAGCTTTGTAACCATCGCGGGACAAACATGCTTTTCTCATGTTTTCTTCAATCGTCAGCTATTACGTCACTCTTTTGACTGCTTTTGTGACACTCGCAAAGTGTAGTTGAAGAAATTGCGGTGATGCTCGCTGGAAAGTGTTGTTAATCTCGCAGAGAAGTGCTGTAGCGATATTATGGTCCTACAGGGGGGGTGATTTTCATTGTGAGATGAAGTATTGACTAAGGGGGAGTGATACATATCACCATAGTATTGTTGTCAAAGCTGTGATACAATTGGAATTTGATGCTTATAATAATACTATGACACTATATAACAATGATTGAGAGCAACTGTTTTCTCATTGTTATAGCTACAAATGTTCAACAACTATGATGCTAAGTTGAACACATTTAGAATCATTGGAGTACTTGGAAGTGACGAAGATTTCGAGTAATGTTGAAGAACCAAGGAGATCAAGCATTGGGATGAGAAGCTATAAAGTTTATTTATTTTGTAATCCATATGTATTGATAGTTTTGTCACTAAAATTGACAAAGGGGGAGATTGTTAAAGCACTGCTCGGTAGAACTCGCAAGAGTTTCTATCTCAAGCTTGTTTGTCAATGTTAGTGATCAAAACTATAAGTCTTGATTTCTAGTCTACTTATAATAATGTCTCAGACTAGGATAGATTATGTAGTTGAGCATTAGACTTCACGGCGTTCATTATTTAAAGACAAAAAATAACTAAGGAGATCTTGTGGAACTTCATCAACAAAAGGTATGTGGAGACTGAAACTCATCTATCACTTGGAAAGTCTATTTATACTCTATCTCTTATATTGAGATAAAAGTCGTATTACTATATAGTTTCCGATTACGCACATTTGAGATTTCGAGCTGAGTTTAACTTGCTTACATATTTCTCGAAATATGTGTTGGTAAGCTTTCGCTTCAACCAAGTTCAACTTATATTATTGACGAATGTCAAAATATGATCATGTCAAAATCGCCGAGTAACATCTGACATGGTTTGTGTGATACAATCATTTGGTGTAGACTTGGAATGTTTCGTTATGATTATTTCAATAGCTTGAAAATTGCTTTGATGCTAATTGTTCGTGAGAACAACTATTGTCATCCTCTAAGAATGTTTCAATGATTGAAATAAAGTTTAGAACATTTAACAATCATTGGATTATAAACATAGTATACGTGCTTGCATATATGACCAGAACTATAATATGCATACCCGTATGCGTACCTGTTAGTTGTGGAATTCCAGGGACCTAAGTACACATACCCATACTGTACTGGCGAAGGGTTTGGGTCTCGGAATGTCTGCTATGTTTGGAAGTATGTGTACCCGTTCGCATACTGGCCAACCCAAACTCAGTCTAGCTACTTTAAGTATGCATACCCGTTTGCATACTTAAGTGGTTAAAGTTCTAAAATCGGTTTGTTCATGAACTAATATATTTATATAATAAAGAATGCATTCTATGCAAGCCGTGGTTATAATGTTCATGAATTGATTCGAGTGAATCAAACTGATTTTGCTTCGATTGTGTTCTTGTATATTTCTATGAGATTATAACAATTGAACAACTCTATAACTAGTTTCATTTGAATCATTTGAACTAGTTGTGGTTAAGATGAATAAGGTTGATGTGAGACTGTTCATATAGCTATCTTCGGTTAACTAATGTTGAGCTAACCTAGTGTACACGTTTAGGTACGGTTACTTAAACCTAAATGAAGGTACATTTCATTTGTGTATAACAAGCTAATTTCGATCTAACGGTTGAAAGATATTAGCTTGTATCTAATCAGGTTTTCATCTAACGGTGAATATTGAATGCTTTGTTACCAAGGTAACTTAGATTGCAAACCCTGATTTGAAAACTATATAAAGGAGAACTCTAGCAACTGGGAAACCTAATCCCCACACCTCATGTGTGATACTAGTTGCGACTAGAGTCTATTCTCCTTTAACCTTAGGGTTTTCACGAAACCCTGTATGTTAACTACTTTAAGACTTCATTGGGATTATGAAGCCAAACCTAACTATTTTCTATGTAGTTGTATATTCTGATCTTACTTGTTCTATCATGATTGCGTGTTTTATATTTGCTAAGATTTGCTTGAGATTTATCTCGGATAGGTAAGATTAAAAGTAGTCACAAACATCTTTGTCTCATCGTTTGTGATTCCACAATATCTTCTTTCGCTACCATACGATTAAGATTATTGAGAGGTAATTGAAAATACTAGGTTGTTCTTCGGGAATATAAGTCTGATTTATCAATTGGTTCTTGTGCATCTTAATTTATCAAAAGACGGAAAAAAACTCGTATTTTTTTTTGTGGGAGACATATTTATCTATTCCAATAGACTTTTCTGTGTGAGACAGATTTGTTTATCAAGTCTTCGACTTTAGGTCGTAGCTGTTGATGGTGGTTTTTAGCTTAGGGTCAAAATCGTAAAATTTTACATCTGATGTGACGTCACTCTTCAAGGAAATAGAGCCACGTGTGCTAACCTCTCCACTGGAAAACTTATTGAGCCGCTCAATATATTTATATGAAATTTATCCAGACTGGCGAATCCAAGATGTTCTGTAAATTTTGGCGCCTCGCGCATATTCACTTAATATAAGTTCCTCTAAATAACTTTTATGTTATGTTCTCCGGCTGAACTCTTAATGTTGATATGGCATGACGATTCGTGTTCACTCGCAGCAGAGTAGAACGAATCTCCAAGTATCAAGAATAAGATCTTTGCATAAGGTATTCAATCAGAATAACATGCTGCTCTTTGGCAATGAACTTAAAAGAGCTCTGTATCGACACATAGAATTCAATCAACCTTACTAACTTGCATAAATTAGGGTTTCGCGCCTCGTGCAGTATACCAGGCCTTACTAACTTGTAGAATTTATGGTTTCGCACCTCGCGCAACATACTAGACCTTGCTTGTCAATATTAAGCCTAGGCAAACTAGGTAATTAATCCGCCATGGATTAGCAAGTGCAAAACCTCTCCCAGAATCAGAAAAATAGGGATCCGCAGTAGCAAAGGGAGGCGTGGCCATGCCTTAGGCCAGCTGGCGCCACTTGGCATTGGCCACGCCCCATCCTAAACCGGTCCCACTTCCCTCGACCAATCAGGTCGTTTTAAATCTTCCGCAGCGTACTGGAAGAGTGGCCACGCCCTAGCTTTCCGGACCAACTACCTATCGACCAATAAGGTCACCCTAAATGTGCCACATGCATTCCGAATGAGGACGGACCCATGTTGCTGGTCGGGCCCCTTTCCATCGACCAATCAGGTCGCTTTAAATCCACCGCAGCGCGCTGGAAGTGTGTCCACGCCTTAGCTCGCCGGCCCTACTTCCCATCGACCAATCAGGTCCCCCTAAATGCGCCACACGTATTCCGAACAAGTTGGGGCCATTTTGCTTACTAGCCCCCAATTCTTCCAAAGAGAATTCTTCCACGGCGCCTTGGCCACGCCAAGCCCTAATTCTTCCAGGGAGAATTCTTCCACGGTGCATTTCCCTAATTCTTCCAACGGTGCCAAAACTTGGCCACGCCAAATCCTTCCAAGGCGCCAAGATTTTGCCATGCCAAATCTTTCCAACCACGCCAAATCCTTCAAATGCGCCAAGATTTGGCCATGCCAAACCTTTCCAACCACGCCAAATCTTTCCAACGGCGCCAAATCCTAAGTTTGGCTGCGGAGCCAATTTTTAGCTTTGGCCATGCCGCAACGTCTCTGGCATACCACTATGTCATGGCTACTCTCATGCCGCCATTCCATGGCTATGCCACCGGCATGCCATTAGCATGTGGTCGACACCACTTCACTATACAACAAGATGTGACCATAATCAATGGCCATCCTTCTTCATGAGGTGAAATCTCAGCCATCCAAGTTCGCCAACCAACCGATAAGCTCACGACAAGTTTTAGGCAACTAGCCAAGATGAGCCTAGCATTACATGTTATTTACCTGCGGCAATCTTCTCAATTTTAACTTGCCACACGTAGAAAAGTGCTACATGTTTCCACGGAAACACTCGAGACATCAAAATATGTCACAAACTGGGGGATGCTCATTAGGGTATTGGTCTGGAGGTTTACAGCGTGCGGCGTGCAATGTGCCCATTACAAGAAAGTGTCATGAAGTATGATAATTAGTGGTGGTGAGAAGTAACGGTATAAGCAATTCATTTCCTTCATAAGGGAAGAGTAATGACTGACGGTTACACGAATTCACTTCCTTCATCATGGAAGCATAACGTCTGGCAGTTACACGTTACTCTTTTATTCCACTACTCAATCGTTTCCATTTCCTACGAGACCAGGGTACGTTTTACTATGACTTGTATAAATAGGTTTCGCCTATTTCCACCAAAAAGAAGATGTTTTTGGTCGGAAACACACAATCTATAGAAATCAACTGGTAGCTTTCCATCCTGCTCACCAGTTCTACTTTCTGATACAAGTCACAAAATACCCACACTTCCGGAATCAACTATTATGGTCTTAACATTTTCTTCGCTTCCCTCCCTAAGACCAACCCTTCTCCTTCACTTTGTGACCGAAGAAATTCTGGAACGGCCATTTCTTGGTTTATGTAGGATTTGTACAGATTGATCTCTCGAATCTAAAGTACTCCCTTTTAGTACATTGTTTAGGGTTTAGACTCGTTTCTTACCCACAACACACGAAATTACCAAAATCAGCAGAAACGGTTTTCACCCATAAACAATTGGCGACCGCAGTGGGAGATTAATCTTTCTGTTACAATATCAATTTCTCAATTTTCAATTTACCTTTTAACCTCGATCGCAAGATGGTAGAACTCAGGTCCGGATCAGCAACACACCCTAAGAACATTGGCACTGAAATTATTCCCGGTGTTAACGTTCCTTCCAGTGGTGTTAATACACCACCTCTCAACAACATCAACATGGAGAATGTTCCATCAGGAGTTACACTTTCGGTTACTAGAACCAGAGCCTCTAGCAGCGCGTAAAATATTCCTTCAGGTGTTATACCACTGATCGCCAGAGCCTCTACCGCCTTGTAGGATCAGAATATTGTCACAACAATATTCTTGAGAAATAAATGACTGTTCTGCGATACATCGATAATAAACGACTGTTCTGCGATACATCGATAATAAACGACTACTCTGCGATACATCAGTAATATTCTGCGTCACATTCAAAGATGACTTAAACAATGACGTAATAACTGAAAACGACAGAAACACGAAGAAAGTGTGACATGTCTGCGATATATCAATAAAACCTGTGAAAGTTAAAGGCGGTGCTAACTGCGATTTATCGCAAGAACTCAGATCCTAAATTGAAGGGAATCTTAGCTATAAATGAGCTGTCATGAGCTGTAATCCACTATGTAAATACCTATATAAAGGAGATGAATAGTTCCAGAGAGGCTAATGAATTTTTGAGAGTTAGGAAAGTTTTTTAGGAGAGAGAAAATCTTTATCAAGTGTTCTGTGTTCTTGATTTCTGTAATTCCTTAAGATCAAATTAATAAAAAGTGTCCTTAATCTTCAAATTATGTCATAGATGTTGGTAAATTCTTGAATAGGGTGTAGTGTGGGAATTCCTGCAACTACATTTTGGCGCCCAGAAACAGGGACTGAAGAGTTGAAAATCAAAGTAAAAGAGAGAAATTATTCAAGAATTAGAAGAGTATTAAGAAATTTGGTAAAGAAAAGATGATTGAAATCAAAGATAATCAAAAGAAATTGGAGTGTGATGTAATAACAAAAATGATGATAGATAAATTCCATGAAGATATTAGAGGAAGGATACACAAGAGAGATTTTGAAGGAAAGAAAATCTTGACGGTAGATGAGACATCACCGCTAAAAGATTGGGAAAAACAGAAGATCACATTCACGACAAAAGAAAATTCCGAAAGAGAATTTAAGTCATACATCTCCATTGGTGATCACAGTGTCTGTTGTACCAACAAGAAAAGATAAATCAATAAGATCTATAGAAGAGTGGGCTGTGAATAGGACTCTGGTGGACGCATGAAGTTCTGTGGATATAATGTTTTACCACACATTCAAGAAAATGGGATACAAAGATGAAGAAATGCTTAGCCCAACATATCACATTCATGGATTTGGAAAATCTCTAACAAAACCTAAAGGTGAAATTGTAGTGTGAATTCCGCTGGGGGAAATAGAGACGCATGTCACTCTGAGCGTGGTGGATGTGAAATCACCTTATAACATGATGTTGGGAAGACCTTGGATACATGCAATCAAGGCTGTATCATCAACTCTACATCAGTGTTTAAAGTTCCCTATGCCTAGTGGAATTGGCGAAATTAGAGGAGATGCAGATTATGCAGCGTTATGTTTCCAAAATGAAGTAAGGAATCGTGAAAATGAAATTCAGTTGCGAAAACAGGGCAGAAAAATGAGGAGAGAAGAAAAGAAAGAAGAAGAATTCAAGATTTACATGATAAAATCATAAGAAGGAAAAGGAATATTTGGCGATATGTCGCAAGAAAATGATGAACCAGCGGAGGTAATAAAGGCACCAACACCAATGGGAGAACGTGAAGCTAGTTATACTGCAACAGAACCAACAAAAGAAGTAAATGTTGGAAGTGAAGAAGATCCAAAGATACTGAAAATTGGAACTAAGATGGATGTGGAGGAAGAAGAGCAAACTGTAAACCTTCTGCGAGAATACAGAGATATTTTTGCATGGAATATGGATGAGATGCCTGGAATAGATCTATCTGTTGCATTCCATAGATTGGAGATTAACAAAAATATGAGACCAATCAAACAAAGAATAAGAAAGATTGCAACTACTTATCATGCCAAGATAGAAGAAGAATTGCAAAAGATGCTCGATGCAGGAATTATAAGGCAAGCGAAATATCCAGAATGGATCGCCAATATGGTAGTAGTTCCCAAGAAAAACAAGGGGATAAGAATTTGCATCGATTTTACTGATTTAAATAAAGCTTGTCCCAAAGATAGTTTTCCCTTACCAGATATCCCGCAAATGGTGGAATCTGCCGCAGGAAATGATCGAATATCTTCGTTGGATGGATACAAGGGCTATAATCAAATCCCGCTGGCAGAAGAATATCAAGAACATACTGCATTTTTTGCTCCTATAGGATTATATTGCTACACAAAGATGCCTTTTGGGTTACGAAATGCAGGGGCAACATACCAAAGAATGGTGGAAAAAGTATTCGCAAAATGGATACATAAAACTTTAGAGGTATATGTGGATGATATGTTGGTAAAAAGAAAAGAAGCTAAAAATCATGTGCAAGACTTAAGGGAAATTTTTGATCAGATGCGGCTTTTTAATATCAAAGTAAATCCTGAGAAATGTACTTTCGGAGTATCATCTGGGAAATTCTTGGGATATATTGTATCAAAAGAAGGAATACAAGTTGACCCACGAAAAGGTGCAAGCAGTTCGGGATATGCCAACTCAAAGAATAAGAAAAGATGTGCAAAAATTGAATGGACTTTTAGCATCACTAGGAAGATTTATTTCGCGGTCATCAGATAAATGCAAGCATTTCTTCAACATACTAAAGAAGGGAACAAAATTTAAATGGACAGACGAATGTGAGAGAGCTTTTCAAGGAATAAAGGAATATTTGATGAATATATCCATATTACGTGAAGGCTGAACCAGGAGAAGAATTCTTGATATATCTTGCGACAACTCCACATGCTTTAAGTGCAAGTACTTTTGCGAAATGACGCAGAGTTGAAAAACCTATTTACTACATCAAAAAAACATTTAATGCTGCGGAGAAAAATTATTCGAAGATTGAAAAATTAATTTTGTCATTAGTTTATGCAGCCTCTAAACTTCGCATATATTTCCAAGCGCATAAAATCAAAGTATTAACAAAAGTACCAATCGAGTCAGTAATGAAAAATTCAAAAAGATCAGGCAGAGTCGAAAGATTGAATGCACAATTGTGGCATTTTGAGATCCAATATGCAATTTTATCTTCGCCAAAATCTCAAATAGTCGCAGAATTTCTCGCAGAATTTCCTTTGGAGGATGATGAAGCTGTAGAAGACATGATGGATATAGAAGAAGAATATTGGGATCTTAGAGATCTTTTAACAGAACCAAATAGGTGGGAGATATTAGTGGATGGATCGTCTAATGGAGAAGGAAATGGAGTGGGAGTCGTTTTTATTTCGCCAGAAGGTGCAAAAATGGCATTTGCATTTCGACTGGAATTCAAGTCTACCAATAATGAGACAGAATATGAGGCTGTAGTACATGCCCTAAGATTTGCGATAGAAATGAAGGTAGAGAATGCAAGAATTACCAGTGATTCACAGTTGATTATTCTCCAAATTGAAGGGGAATATGCAACTAACGATATATCTTTGAAAAAATACAAGAAACTTGTTGAAGAATTATCTTCGAAAATTCCAAAACTCAAATGGAGGCATATTTCAAGAAGAGATAACAGGCTTGCAGATGCTTTTGCGTTTATATCAAGTATGATGGTAGATCCGATCATGAGAAATATAAAAATACAAACACTCATAGCACCATCAATTAATAAAGAAGAAGAAGAGGAAGCTGAGGCAATGGTAGTAGCAAATAATGGCGAAGAATCAAGCCGAATTATCGCAGATTGGCGTGCGGAAATTCACGCATATCTAGCAAGGGGGGAGATACCAAGAAACAGATTAGAAGCACATAAATTAAAAAGTAGAGCAACAAATTATGAGTTAAGAGATGGGGTATTATATCAAAAATCTTTAAATGGGCCTTCCCTCAGATGTTTGACACAAGAAGAAGGAAAGCAGATATTAAAAATCTTTGTGATAGTGGGGATCTTTGGTAATCACAAATGGTGGAAGATCATTAGCATGTTTAACTAAAATGCAAGGTTATTATTGGCCATATATGCATGAAGATGCAAAGAATTTATCAAGAAGTTGCGAGGAATGTCAGCGATTTGCAAAAAGAATACATGCACCAGGTGAAACATTAACATCTTCAAAAAATGTTTGGCCATTTGGAAAGTGGGGTTTAGATATTGTGGGACCATTTGTACTAGGAACAGGGCAAAAGAGATACTTAATTGTCACAACAGATTACTTCACAAAATGGGCGGAAGTTAAAGCGGTACAACATATTCGTGATAAGGACATTTTCACATTTACATTTGAAAATATCATTTGCAGATTCGGAATTCCAGCACAATTGGTGTCAGATAATGGAAAACAATTTGAAGGACAAAATATAGAGATGTTACTTAATGCATTCAAGATAAAATGTGGAAAATCAACTCCTTTATATCCACAGTCCAATGGTCAAGTCAAGCAACTAACAAAACAATTGCAGATATTCTCAAAAAGAAGTTAGAAGGGCATCATAGAACGTGGTGTCAACAAGTCCATAATGCAGTTTGGGCTTATAATACAACACGAAGAGAAGCAACTGGGGTATCACCTTTTTGTTTAACATATGGGGTTGATTGTATTACCAACGAAGTTGTTATTCCTACAACAAAAGAGAAGCTTGGGAAAAGAATCTTAGTCTTTGGTATGATTCTAGACAAGCTTGATGAGGTAGAAGATAAGAGAGAAAAAGCACTACAACATATGGAAAACTACTATCGCAGATTAGCTCGTGAATATAATAAACGAGTAAAGAAGCGGGAATTCCAAGTTGGAGATTTAGTTCTGCGAGAAACACCAGAATATCAGCGAGAAAATAGAAGAAAATTAGCGAAAAAATGGGATGGGCCATATATAATCAAAGAAATAGTTGGAACTGGAGCATATAAATTAATAGATCCAGAAGGAAGAGACATGGGTCAAAGACTGGGCAGACCATGGAATAGACAATATTTGAGAAAATATTACCAATAAAGATTTGAAAGACTGGAATGAAGGGATTACACGCAAGAAATTGCGAGAGAATAAAAGAAATATTCTGCAAGAACAAAGTTAGCTGAATATAAAAGCTATTTTCCGCAACAATTTGCGAGATAATTAATTTTTTTAATGCAAATGCATAAGATGGGCGCAAATCGCCTAAAAATACATAAGAACGGGATGAACTTTTATGGCGTACACCTTAGTTCGCGGATTCTATTCCGTAAGAGGCAATGTCCTTAAAGTGCGTCATAAGGGGGGTATCTCTTTGCATGGCTATGGGAAAGGCTATACCGCTGCTGGAACCTAGTCATGGAGATTTGGGATTATTGAAAATCCATCCGGGAGAGATAACTTGGATTCCCAATTATATAAGGTTATACCCTGGTTGGGCGCCCGAGAGTTTCTCCTAAGGAATGCAACGTATGATCAAGGCGCCGAGGTACACGGTTGAGCTGTGGGTGCCCGGGATGGATGAACCTACCCTGGCCATCCATGGAAAGTCTTGGCTTACGATGTGTTCGGCCCGAAGAAAACCCCACTTAGGGTGCAGTCTTATAACTATAAGCCATATAAGGCATAAAGGACAAGGTTGCGAAAACAACTGGTTGTTGGCAGAACCGGATGGGAAAGTACTAGTCTTGTATGGCCGATGTATAATCCTTGAAGGGGAAATCGGGGGGAGAGATAAGGGCGATACCCTCCATTAGGGAGATGTGTATCAAAAAAGACGGCAATGTCATGGGACTTTATATTCGCAAGAATATTTAGGCCCGTCATATTGTCGCGTGACAGAGACAGCAATGTCATGGGACTTTATATTCGCAAGAATATTTAGGCCCGTCATATTGCCGCATGATTGGCCAAAAAGCCTAATAAGAAATGTTAAGATGAGATCAATGGGTTTTTGCGATAAGATCAAATAATGAGATAAATGAAAATAAAAAGAAGAGGATATAAATCGCAAAGACGGCAATATCATAAGTCTTAAAAAGCAAAGGGAGATTAATCTCACATGATGTCTTAGATTTATCATATTGTCGCATAAATTAAAATTAAATGATAAGGCAGGATCAATGGATTATTACGTATAAAGGTAAGAATGTCCTGCGATCTTGTCGCATAAAAGTGGCATAATAAGACCTTTAACTAGGAAGGAGAAATAAGACCACAAGAAAAGTTATATCTGCGAAGCATACAATAAATTCTTCGCAGAAATATTGGCGATAATATTACAGATTGATAACAAGAGGCAAGTATGGGATTTCTTACAAGGGTAACAAATAAAATACTTTACAAGGAAGATTATGAGGGGAAAATATGGGGATTATAAAACAACATTTCATTATCTTCCTTGAGAATAATTATAATAATAAAAAAAAAGGAATATAATCAAGTTTATGAAGATTGGATTCCGAATTAATAAAAATATATAAATCAGAGCAGGTGATTGAGTTACAAAGAACTTCAATGTTTCGCAAAAACAGCAGGAAGAAGAAAGATTCGGAAAGTACAATCATTCGCAGAACCAGAAATATTTCGTAAGAATACATGATAATTTAAAAGAAAATTCTTCTCTAATTTCATCACTCTTGTTCACCACTATTATCTCCACCAGCATCATCTTTTTCAGTATGAGTTTCTTCATCACCAGCGGTTGTTTCATGAGGAGGATTTTGTTTTTCATGAGGAGGATTTTGTTCTTCATGAGGAGGATTTTGTTCTTCTGCTTCATTAAGAGGGTTTCCTTCATCCTCAAGTGGATTTTGTTCATCTTCAGAAAAATCTTCTTCATTACTTGAATAATTCAGATCTTCATCTATGGGATGAGGAACTTCATTATCATCTATCTCCAAGGGTTTGATCTTCATAGGAGGTAAATAATGAGAGAGCAGACATTATTTATGAAAACTTCATCACCTAAATGAGCTTTGCGGAGGCAATTCTTTTCCCGATTTCTGATCTCTATATCTTTGAAATATTCAAGATAGTCAACTCTTCTCAATGCCCTATTATGAGAGTTGGAAAGCGCGGTATTCTTTTTGCGAAGTTTGGATAACCTCATAGATAAATCAGAAATTGAAGCTTGAAGATGCTTCTCAGATTCTGCGAGAAAAAAAAATTTAATATTAGAGGGAATTTTCGCGAAAAATAAGATGAGAAAATACAATGAAGTAATTAACAGATGAGGCAGTCAAAATGACTACCTTCCTTTTGTGAAGATAAAGTGTGAATTATATTAAAGAAGCAACTCTTCCATCGGTTCATGGCATCATCAAAATTATCCCCAACTTTACCTTTTAAACGAGATTTTATACTTTTTTCACAATTGCGAAGATAAACATTTTCTTCCTTTAGTCGAATACAATCGTCTTTGAGATTGTTGACTTTTACACTTAGAGCTAATCTGCCCTTCAAAAGCTTCTCTTGTTCAGCAGCAGATGATTCAATTTTCTTTTTAAGTTCATATTTCAGTGTGCGAAGGGATTGCTCTTGGTCCTTACACAACTTTTGAAGATTGTCTAATTGCTGCGAATAAGTCTTTGTTGTATCCACAAAACTACGTTTTTCTTGGGATAAAACTCTATTTTCATCTGATAAAGATTCCACCCTCAAGTTAATCTGGTTTAGCGAATATAAAAGTTGGGTGGCTTCATTACTTAGACGATCTCGTTCGTGAATTAGTTGATCTCGTTCATGAATTAGTTGGTTGTTCTCATTCTTAAAATTATTTATCTCGTCGATTGAATATGCATGAAGAACATTCAAATTATCAAATTGATTCTTCCAAGATTCTTTCCCAATGCGGGCCTCATCAGCGATTGTTTCCCACTCAAGTATCTTCATTAATTGGTTATGTTTTGAAGCTAAATATGCATCAACAAATAAATAAAGGAAAATTGAGTATATAAAAACCAAAGATTTACAGAGGCAAAAGCAAAGGAAAGAAAGTTATACCTTTTAGATCATCATTTCTGCTGCGAAGAATTTCACAGTCTAATTCAGAGTTATGAAGCTTATGATCGAGAAGTTCACACTCCAAAGTTTTTGATTGAAGATTCTTATTCAAAGTTTCAACCTCATTTTCTAAGGCAGTTAACGAAGATGAAGAACCGCAAGACCCAAGATGCTTGCTTAGAATCATATAAACATCATGTCTCGCAGGATCAGAAGAAGATTTCATAGCATCATCCAAAACTTCAGATAATATTTGAAAAGTAGCTTCAACCCCTGTTTCTATTTCTTGGGAAGAAGGAAGAGAAGTAGAGGAAGAAGTTTTGGCAATAGTAAGAGTGGAAGAAGGAATTTGAGTGGTCGCAGTAACAGTTTCATTCACCGCGTCATCATCCATCGTAGTTTCCTTAATTGCAGCTTTGTTTACCACAGTTTCCTTATCTGCGACTTCATTTAACGCAGCCTCGTTAACTGTCGTTTCATTTACCGCAGTTTCATTTGTCACAGATTTATTTCCAACTATCGTATATTCATCTATCGCAGTTTTCAAAATGTTGGGATTATCAGAGATGGGAATATTAGCATCAATAAATTTAGTAGGGGTCGATGGAGAAGTAAAATGAGTATTGAAATTTACGCAAGGAGAAGAAGAAGGTTTATCTTGCGACGAAACAGGTTTTGCAGGTAAAAATTCAAGAATATCCACTTCATCTGAAAGAACTTTAACTTGACGCGAACGCTTAAGAGGCTTAGGAACATTCTCTTCATTCTGCGAATAATAATGTAGGTAAGAAACAGAGGCAACAATATTGTTATTTCAAAGGAATAGGTGTTTCTTACTACCTTATCATCCTCAGATCTTTTCGTCTTCCCAATGCGCCTTTTCTGAGAACCATTAGGGTGAGGATTTTTGATAGTAATTTTAGTTTGAGAAGTGGTGTTACTGAAAAAGATGATAAAATATGGGGATTATGAAGAAAAGTGGGCGATAAAGATAACATAACGTGAACAAAATAAGATGGAAGATAAGAACATACCTTTGAGTCTCCATTAGAGTAGCATCAGAAAGAATAACAAGAAAGAAAAAGTTGCAGACAAAAAAGACTTTTAAGAAGAAAGAGAAGGTGAGAAGAAGGAAATAGTCTCGAGTGGAACATCTATTTATAGATGAAGGATGGGTAACTGGGTTAATCGGTAAAGATTGACGTGTGTCAGCAGTAAGAGCGTAAAGTAGGGAACTTTGTCGGGTAAAAGATAAGGAGTTGCGGCAAATCAAGAAGTTTAAATTCTCATGATCTTTATCTTCTTCGCAGAAAAGATATGAGAAGAGGCAAGATGTAGGATCAGAATATTGTCACAACAATATTCTTAAGAAATAAATGACTGTTCTGCGATACATCGATAATAAACGACTGTTCTGCGATACATCGATAATAAACGACTACTCTGCGATACATCAGTAATATTCTGCGACACATTCAAAGATGACTTAAACAATGACGTAATAACTGAAAACGACAGAAACACGAAGAAAGTGTGACATATTTGCGATATATCAATAAAACCTTCGAAAGTTAAAGGCAGTGCTAACTGCGATTTATCGCAAGAACTCAGATCCGTAATTGAAGGTAATCTTAGATGTAAATGAGATGTCATGAGCTGTAATCCACTATGTAAATACCTATATAAAGGAGATGAATAGTTCCAGAGAGGCTAATGAATTTTTGAGTGTTAGGAAAGTTTTTTAGGAAAGACAAAATCTTTATCAAGTGTTCTGTGTTCTTGATTTCTGTAATTCCTTAAGATCAAATTAATAAAAAGTGTCCTTAATCTTCAAATTATGTCATAGATGTTGGTAAATTCTTCCACGGCGCCTTGGCCACGCCAAGCCCTAATTCTTCCAGGGAGAATTCTTCCACGGTGCCTTTCCCTAATTCTTCCAACGGTGCCAAAACTTGGCCACGCCAAATCCTTCCAAGGCGCCAAGATTTGGCCATGCCAAATCTTTCCAACCATGCCAAATACTTCAAATGCACCAAGATTTGGCCATGCCAAACCTTTCCAACCACGCCAAATCTTTCCAACGGCGCCAAATCCTAAGTTTGGCTGCGGAGCCAATTTTTAGCTTTGGCCATGCCGCAACGTCTCTGGCATACCACTATGTCATGGCTACTCTCATGCCGCCATGCCATGGCTATGCCACCGGCATGCCATTAGCATGTGGTCGACGCCACTTCACTATACAACAAGATGTGGCCATAATCAATGGCCATCCTTCTTCATGAGGTGAAATCTCAGCCATCCAAGTTCGCCAACCAACCGATAAGCTCACGACAAGTTTTAGGCAACTAGCCAAGATGAGCCTAGCATTACATGTTATTTACCTGCGGCAATCTTCTCAATTTTAACTTGCCACACGTAGAAAAGTGCTACATGTTTCCACGGAAACACTCGAGACATCAAAATATGTCACAAACTGGGGGATGCTCATTAGGGTATTGGTCTGGAGGTTTACAGCATGCGGCGTGCAATGTGCCCATTACAAGAAAGTGTCATGAAGTATGATAATTAGTGGTGGTGAGAAGTAACGGTATAAGCAATTCATTTCCTTCATAATGGAAGAGTAATGACTGACGGTTACACGAATTCACTTCCTTCATCATGGAAGCATAACGTCTGGCAGTTACACGTTACTCTTTTATTCCACTACTCAATCGTTTCCATTTCCTACGAGACCAGGGTACGTTTTACTATGACTTGTATAAATAGGTTTCGCCTATTTCCACCAAAAAGAATATGTTTTTGGTCGGCAACACACAATCTCTAGAAATCAACTGGTAGCTTTCCATCCTGCTCACCAGTTCTACTTTCTGATACAAGTCACAAAATACCCACACTTCCGGAATCAACTATTATGGTCTTAACATTTTATTCGCTTCCCTCCCTAAGACCAACCCTTCTCCTTCACTTTGTGACCGAAGAAATTCTGGAACGGCCATTTCTTGGTTTATGTCGGATTTGTACATATTGATCTCTCGAATCTAAAGTACTCCCTTTTAGTACATTGTTTAGGGTTTAGACTCGTTTCTTACCCCACAACACACGAAATTACCAAAATCAGCAGAAACGGTTTTCACCTATAAACATTTGGCGACCGCAGTGGGAGATTAATCTTTCTGTTACAATATCAATTTCTCAATTTTCAATTTACCTTTTAACCTCGATCGCAAGATGGTAGAACTCAGGTCCGTATCAGCAACATACCCTAAGAACATTGGCACTGAAATTATTCCCGGTGTTAACGTTCCTTCCAGTGGTGTTAATACACCACCTGTCAACAACATCAACATGGAGAATGTTCCATCAGGCATTACACTTTCGGTTACTAGAACCAGAGCCTCTAGCAGCGCATAAAATATTCCTTCAGGTGTTATACCACTGATCGCCAGAGCCGCTACCGCCTCTCCCAATATTTTTACAAGTATTACACCTCCAATCGTCACCAGAGCCTCTGCTACTCTATCACATGGATGAGAGGATGGAGGAGACAGAGGAATCCAACCTCCCCTTACCACTTTTGATATGATGGAAAGAGAAAAGATTCTCGTAGGGCTAAGATAGACATGGCTATAACTCAGAAGGACATACCTATTTTCCTCAAGACACTAACGAGCGACTACCACAAGATTCATGTCAACTCCAGATGGAGCTGACAAGTAATACTTTCAATATCCGGCACAAGCACTTCAACAAGATATGCCTTTATATATGAAGAGGATCGCGTTTCTCCTAAATGCCCAGTGGAAAAGAATCAGCAATCTGATTTCATCACATGTAAAGATCCGGAACAACTTCTCCAAAATCGAGGCAAATAAAATCAGCAACCCTCCTGAGTTGACATAGACCCTCTTCCCATCATGAGCTTCATAATTTATGGGGACTCCATCCACAAATCGTGCAGTCTATGATGAAACATTTGTGTGAGATTCTGTATTTCTCCAAGGTACATCGTCAAGACATACTTGCATCCCTCAACCGCACTGTATCAGGGAAATAGTTGTATCCATCCAGGGAAGCCATTCACAAACCCCAACCCCTCATGGAGAGCACGATTGATAGCTAGACCTGGGGACTCTTAACCACTGTTCACTTGAAGGATGTCGAGTTTGACAGTATGCTGGTTGACGCGAGATTTCAACATTGTAATCATCAAGGCTCTGATAGTTGCAAGGGAAAATCAAACAGAAGAAGCGTATTCTTTCCCATGAGAAAAAAAACACGACTTTCCGACCAGCACTATTTGTGCCGTCTTCCCATATGCCATATCGTATCAAGTCATTTTTCGAAGCCAATGTTTAATAGCGCCCTCACCCGAGTCTTTTCCGGGAGCCGCTTCAATGTTTCGCTCTGGAAACTGCTTTAACATTCTCTCGGGAAGCCACTCCACTTCAATGATTTGCTCTAGAAACCGCTTTAACATTCTCTCGGGAAGCTACTTCGCTTCTAGATCCAGAAGCCACACCGCTTCAACATTCTCTCGAGAAGCCGCTCTGTTTCCAGAGATAGAATCCGCTCTGCTTCCAAAGTCAGAAGCCACTCCGCTTCAATGTTTCGCTATGGAAACCGCTTCAACATTTATCTCCATGAGCCTGCACGGGAGTGCTTTTGATTCGAGAGATCAATCAATACAATTCTAGCCTAAACCAAGAAATGGCTGTTCCATACTTGCTTCGGTCACAAAGTGAAGGAGATTGGGTTGATCTTAGGGAAGGAAGTGAAGAAGGTGTTGAGATTGTGAAGGTGTAGGCTTGTTTATGACTTGCAACAGAAAGGTGAGAAGGCTTACGATTAATGCAAGCAGGATCTGGGTGTTTCGAATAAAATTGTATTAACACTTGGTTTCTGTGTTGTGTCTTGTTGGAAATAGGGAGGAGAACCTATTTATACAAGTCATTTGAGCCTTATTCATGTCTTTCGTGGAAAGTGGAGGAAGTGGAGTGATGGAGTTGTGGAGTTGTGTGTTAGTGTCACACGATCAGTCTTGCCCACTTCTCCCATCATCACTAACCGTCCATGTCTTCCTGACACGTTCTTGTGATGGCGCATTGCACGATGCACGCTGTAAACCTCCAGACCAATACCCAGTGTGTATCCCCCAGTTTGTGACATGATTGATGTCTCGAGTATGTGGATCGTGGGACCCACAAAAGGTAGCATGTAATGCTAGTTAAATAACTAAGTTATTTAGGAAGTCGATACTTGTAAAGCAACATGTGTATTCTATGCATGTTATGCATCGAATGTATTCGTCATATATGAAGCATCGTTGTTGAGCATTATGCCCTGCCTACTTCGTGTGATGGTTTGGAGGCTGCGCTAGCAAGCCCTCCCTTGGCATACCATATGGTATAGTAGAGTGGTAGACGGTGATTACGGTGATACCTCACTAGTCGCCTAACTTCTATCCTAGGCCGTCTGTCCAGCCTGGCGAAGTTGGACGGTCAAGATGACTTGCGACCCACATCTATGACCATTGGATTAGGGTTTTGGAGGTGCGATAGTGCACTCTTTCAGCTTGGTCGAATCCAAGCCTGGGAGACGTTTCATGGAGGACCGATCAGGCATGTGTGTAGACGGCATGCTGATGTCCACGCCCATGCTTCACTGTCTCACGAAGGTTCGATCTAGGCCACTCAAATTTACCGGTGATGTTGAGTGGCCGAGATTGATTTGCGACAGAAATCCCATGCCGCAAAGGATTCCTAAAGGGGCGCGATATATCACCTTCAAGGCGCGCATTTCGAGAAGACCAAGCTTGGTCGGACTCGGCCGATTGGTCCGGCATATAGGTGGTAGGATGATATTCACGCCTATACCTGACTGTCCCATGGAAACGTGATCTAAGCCACTCAATTCGTCTGGCGAAGTTGAGTGGTCGAGATCAGTTTGTGATTTGGGAAGTGTGACCACGCTAGTTTGGGAGTGCGATTTGGATAAACCAGGCATGGTATGCCTTGGTCGGTCGGGTGAGGAGATAGATGGGCCAATGGTGATCATGTTGATATTCACTGGAACTGTTCAGTTGTCTCCTAAGCCCTTTATTCGATCAGGAGAAATCGGACGCTCGTGATCATTACAAACCCTAATTAGGGTTTTGGCCGGTCGTGCATCATACTTGGTTTTGTGCGCATGAATTGGGACAACCAATCATGGTTGTTCCTGACCGATTAGTCATGTGTGTAGGCGGGCCCACAGTGATTGCGTTGACATGCTTTGGGCCCTTTGGATCTACATCTATACCCTCCATCTATGCCTACGAATATGGATGGTTGAGATCATTTTGCGACACATGTAATGTGCCGCAAACCCTAATTTAGGGTTTCCTATCCATACCGCTTGGTTTGGACGGTTTGGCAAGCTTTGCCACCCTTTTTGGGGAGGCCGACCATGAGGGGCCCACGTTGGGTCGGTAGTGAATATTCCAATACCTGCTTGGGGGTATTGGATTCGATCCGGGCCATCCAATCATACTGGTGAAGTTGGATGATCGTGATCGTTTCTAAACTGCTATGGACAGTCTAGATGCTCACTCGAGCTAGTATAACACACCGAGACTTATATGCTCAATCGGGCTAGTATAACACACCGAGAGTTACATGCTCAATCGGGCTAGTATAACACACCAAGAGTTAAAGCCTGTACGGGCATTTCATGCATGCCTCACTGTTGGTACTTGGATATTCATGCTACTCTGTTGTGAGTAACAATCAGTCATCATGCCTCACCAACAATGAGAGTTCTGCTATAAACAACACAGGAAATACAAGGCGTTTTATGCATTAATCAATAATGCTAAAATTCACAGAATATTCGGGGGATTGTTGTTGCATGCTCCATTCTAGGTGAATTAATAAAGCGAAGAAGTATTCATCACTTATCAAATTGCCTTATCCTCTGCAGGACGACTTGTACAAAATATTGGTTTTACAACTTTAGCCCTGAACTAAAATCCACCATCAACATTAAGTCCCCTGCCTAGCACATGATGGTTACACTTATTGTGGGGTAGGCATGAGATGGTGACAAATATACATGGAAAAACGAGATGAAGGGAGCTTACCCGGAAAGCCTTGATCGTCCGCTATCGATCTCCCATGTGAACACGCCGTTGCAAGCATGGAATCCTGAGTGGGACCGGTTTCCTTCCTTGGGTGTTTGAAACAAAAGAGGAGTTCAATCAAAATAGGAATCCTTGTCCTATTGGGATTCTTCAAATTTTTTGTTTATAAAAGGGGAGCCGACCTCCCTTTCTTTTGTTTATTTATTTTTTGTTTAGCTCCCGTCGCTCACTGCTCCTGCTGCTGCCGAACACGTCGCCGTCGCCACCGCCGGAGCTCGTTGCCGCCGTCACCGTCAAAGTTCGTCGTCCATCAGCAAGGTAAGTGCTTCTGTGCCCCCTCTATTTTCTTTTTATTTTTTTACGCCGAAACTAGTTTTAGGAAAACCTCTTTTGTTCTTTGAGGAAGTCATTATTGGCTTGAACTTCGTAGACACGATTCCCATGAATATATAAAAATCTTTCTATGATACATGTGAATGAATACGGGATCGTTATGCATGTTTGATTAAACGTGGGTTCCGTCCTGCTCAAATATCGACCTTATACCCGTCTTATGGCTTTGACCAATACCGGCTTCGTGGTCTTGACTGGTCCCGCTTGCTGATGTGGCCCAATGCCTGCATGACTGTCGCGATTTGGTGATGTGACCTAATACCGGCCTTGCTTGAATATAATACCAGCCTTGCCCGCTTTGTTCGAATATGGGTCCGCTACATGCTCGTAGTCGATCAGGATTAAGTCCCCAGGATATAATTTGGCATGTTTCTTGGATTGGATGCGTTTTTTCCCATTGCACAACGATTGCCTTAAAATATTCGATAAATATCCACTAATTGTTATCCCGCGTTCGTAGCCTTTACAAAGGGTAAGTGAAGACTCCTCTTTTCTCCGGGATCTTGTTAACTCGCGAAATATAAAGAAGACGCTGAGTCTTCTCATTGAAAAATTGTTTCTTTCTTTGTTCAGGTATTGCTCCATATCCATTGTATAATTTGATCTTCTTGGTGATGACTTTTGTTAATATAATCACAAATATTTTTTTCAGAATGAAGGCGGCTGGCAAGGACTGCTCTGGTATCTCTCCTGAAAAAAGCTTCGAAGTGAATAAACCCGAGACTGATGGTCCGTTCGAGGAGGTGATGGCTAAAATTGATGTTCCGCTTCTCGAAGCTAATCGCTCCATACGGGGCATGCCAATTCTGTACCTTCGTGTCGCTTGAGAACACGTTCGTGATCTTCTGACTTTAATCGACAGGGAAGAAAAATAGAGGCTTGAGGAAGCGTCGCAACCACCGGTAAGCGCAAGAGCTGAGAGATTTACTGCACGGCTGAAAAGGCGAAGAGTTGAACATGAACGGCCACCATGGGAAGATATGGGTGATTATCCGATCCGCGATGGTGTGATAATTCTTGATTCTGATACGGATGAGCCCGAGCTCCCAAAAGTTGTCAGCACGATCTCCAATGTTGCAGCGGCTCTTGAGGAAGATATGGAAGCTGCCCCTACTAGGGATATCATGGAGAACGTGGTTGCAGAAATACATGAAGCGGAGGCTGAGGCAGACCCGGAGGAAGAAGTAGTAGCGGCACGTGATGACGTTGGGGCAGACTTCAATGGTGGAGAAGAAACAGTCGACCTTCTTGATGACTGAATCTTCCGGTTAATTCTCTTTTCTTCTTAGTATTTTACATGATCTGGTGAACAATTTTCTCCTTGTACTCAGTGGCGGCTGAGTTCAAGGTTTTGCTTATTTCTGTTTACTTGTTTGAACAAGTTTCTTATTTTTGAGGTGAATCCTTTATTAAGACTGCATCATAGTGGTTGTGCCTTCATGTGATTGTATATGATCCTTGTGAGAAGATAAGTAATACCGTGATGAAATACCATAGACCTGCCCGCACCCTCCTGTAAGCTCGTTTGCGCCTTCCTGGGGTAGACTGGGACAAACTGTTCAAGATGCTTTCCTTTTTCCTTTGCATGCATTTTATTCCTCCAACTTTCCCGAAAGGTGTGAAGTGTTTTCCTTTTAGGGTTCTCTGGTTTAATATGGTGGGTAATAATGGTTTAATCTGGTGGATATGCCTAGGGGTAAAAGTTTCTAAAGAAAATAATACTTTAATTGAGAAATTGGAACCCTAATAATTATGAATGCAAGTATTGCAATCATTTTTCGAAGGAATTACAAAATAGCAAGGAAAGGGAAATTGTTGGAGGAGCGCTGGAGGAACCATTACGGAGAACGCTGGAGAGGAAGAGTAGCATAGCGTTTCTAGGTACTGTAGGGTTTAAGCCATCGTGAGTGGATCGTCATGTCCTCAAGCTTGTCAGCGTTGATGATCTTGCAGTATTCGCCTAGGATGACATCTGCTACCAAATATGGTTCATATTCTTTTGTGACCGACAAATCAGATTGGTCAGTCATTCCCACCGCCACGTTTCCAACTTGAAGTGTGGTCCTCTTTGCTACCATATATCCAATTTGAAACGGATTTGGACTTGGCACATTATCTTATTTCTAGGACACGTTGTCTCTGACTGCTTCAAGCTCTTAACAAAACGTTTGAAAGGACCAGCTCCCCACACATATCTTTTAGTGGCGGTTAGGTTGTTGATTGAAACAAGTCCCCGAGCCTCAACAGGAAGAGGCTTTATTCTTTGTAAAAAAAGGTTGTTCGATGAGACTTACATGGGATCGGAACCTTTTAAAGTATGAATTCGGTCTTTCTTCAGGAAGTTGCGTCACATTTGCAAGGTGTTGATACGGCAATAAATAGTCTTCAGGATCCGACGGCTTGTTGGAGATTCTTGCAGGTACTGAAATCGGCAAAGGACTCACTCCTAGTGCTTCCTTGTTGTTGTGTATCCATGTGCATCTCAGGATCATGTCGTAATTCGGATATTCTTTCACTATGTAAAATTTAGCATGTATTAGAGTATCACCGATCTCAACTTCGAGGTCAATGTATCCATAGGCATCTCTGAATTCTCCTTCTGAGCTCCTAATCATGGTTGGGCTGCGAGTGACTTCTTGCTTTGAAATCCTTGCGGCTCTCAGAGTCTTGACAGTGATGATGTTGAACTCGGAGACTGTATCAATCAATGTGTTGTCGAACTCGACATACTTCAAACGAGTGATGGTCAAGAGTCCCCTTTGATGGTCGTGTCTTCAAGAAGAGACTATGGCTTCGAGACTGCTTCCTTTTATGGATACAAACGCCTGCCTAACACAACATGGTTGAGGGCTGTGAACATGTCTTGACGTTGTCCCTTTGAGAGATACAAGATTTCACACAAATGCTCTATCATAGTCTGTACAGTCTTGCGGACAGAATCCCTGAGATCATGCAGCTTCTAATGGGAATAGGATCCCTGTGAAAGCCCTCATTTCCTAACTGGAGTTCTCCTGCTTCCACCTTTTCTCTGAATATTTGCTTCAACTTGTTATAATCTTTGGTCGGGTGATGGACAAACCTATGGTAGCGGTAGTATTTGGGATTTGTCATCCCGTCCCCAGTCGGTGGGCGTATGATAGGTGGTAGCTTGATCGCTTCATCTTGAATCCATGTTTCCAGGAGTTCTATGACTTCATTCATGGAAAATGGGAAATTTGGAAATGTGTCTCTGGACTCTTGCATATGAATTTTGTCCGCTCTCTTTCGAGATGAAGTCGTATGTGCTGACGTTGCACGCTTGGGTGGATGTTCTGTTGCTAACGCTTTCCTCTTTCCTCCTTCGCTTACCACGCTCACAGAAGGACATGTATTATATTGCTTGTTGATGAGGCGCCTGCTTCCTCGGTTTTCACGTGCATCTTCATTCCGAACGATCTTAGTTATTTCCAAAAATGATGGGGCTGTCGTAGCTGAGCTCTTAGCGGCTTCATGAGCTCCGGAAATATTTGAAAGCACAGATTCTCTAACAAATCACGGTATATGGGAATCATTTCTTTAATGCATAGCTCCACTAACTGGCGTTCGGTGATATTCAGATCATGACATCCAATGCCTGAATTCTGAACCTCTTGACGAAGTCGTTCGGATGTTCATTGCTCCGTTGAAAGATTCTTTCCAAATCCGAAAAGGTGACCTGCTTTGACACGAAGAAATACTTCCTGTAGAAGGCGTCGACCATCTCACTCCAATTGGATATACTGTTAGGTGCGAGACTGTTGTACCAAGTGTATGCTCTTCCGGTAAGTGTCTTCGAGAAATCTTTCAGGCGGAGAACATGATTGTATTCGTGTTCTCCTAAAGATTCTAAAAATCGAGATACATGTTCACGAGCGTTACCAATACCATCATAAAGGTAGAATTGATGAGAGATATAGCCCCTTGGAACAGGAATTCGTTACACATCTTAAGGGTATGGAGGCTGGTGTTGGTGCATGTCCGCCATATTTCCTTTGCCCCGGCTTCGGAGGAGTCGCTCTAGGTCCTCACGCGTAATGAAGTTGGATGATTGGCCTCTTTTTCTTGGGAGTTCAGGAGTGTCACGAGTTTCCTCATCCATGCGGGTTTGCGCCATTGAAGTGCCTGACCCGAGTGCATCGAACACGTTCTTTGTTGGCTCCAAGGGCTGTCGTGGCCCCTGCGGCAATCGTTCGGTTAGAGTTTTGAGAAAAGTAAGTACCTCTTTCTGAGTCGCAGCCATATCCGTTTGGGCTCTAGCAAGAACTTCTTGTCTTTCCATCAAGTCCACCATGGTGATAGAGGGTTGTACTCCTCTTGTTCCTTCATCCCCTCGTCCTGATGGAGGAGTAGCGGTTGCCATGATGACGACCGGAGGCGTTATACTTGAAGAAATGCCGGGATTTGCGGCTTCTCTGGCTCTGGTGATAGGAGGTGTCACGCCTATTGGAATATCCACTGTTCCGCTGGTGTTAATGGTAGAGGAAACGGATCCACGAGATGTATTGATCACATTCTGCACAGCAGCTCCACTGACAGGGACAGTAATACCAAGAGTGTTGTCGGCACTGGTTCCATCGGAATTGATTGCTGATCCTGACCCACTTCTCCCATCATCACTAACCGTCCATGTCTTCCTGACACGTTCTTGTGATGGCACGTTGCACGCTGTAAACCGCCAGACAAATACCCCAGTGTGTATCCCCCAGTTTGTGACATGATTGATGTCTCGAGTGTGTGGATCATGGGACCCACAAAAGGTAGCATGTAATGCTAGTTAAATAACTAAGTTATTTAGGAAGTCGATACTTGTAAAGCATCGTGTGTATTCTATGCATGTTATGCATCAAATGTATTCGGCATATATGAAGCATTGTTGTTGAGCATTATGCCCTGCCTACTTCGTGTGATGGTTTGGAGGCTGCACTAGCAAGCCCTCCCTTGGCCGACCACATGGTGTGGTAGAGTGGCAGACGGTGATCATGGTGATACCTCACTGGTCGCCTAACTCCTATCTTAGGTCGTATGTCCAGGCTGTGGAAGTTGGACGGTCAAGATGACTTGCGACCCACATATACGACCATTGGATTAGGGTTTTGGAGGTGCGCGAGTGGACTCTTTCAGATTGGTCGAATCCAAGCCTAGGAGACGTTTCATGGAGGACCTATTAGGCATGCGTGTAGACGGCATGCTGATGTCCATGCCCAATGCTTCACTGTCTTACGAAGGTTCAATCTAGGCCACTCAAATTTACCGGTGAAGTTGAGTGGATGAGATCGATTTGCGACAGAAATCCCATGCCGCAAAGGATTCCTAAAGGGGCGAGGTATGCCGCCTTCAAGACGCACATTTCGAGACGACCAAGCTTGGTCGGTCTCGGCCGATTGGTCCGGCGTGTAGGTGGTAGGCTGATATTCACGCCTATACCTGACTGTCCCATGGAAACGTGATCTAAGCCACTCAATTTGTCTGGCGAAGTTGAGTGGTCGAGATCAGTTTGTGATTTGGGAAGTGTGACCACGCTATTTTGGGCGTGAGATTTGGAGAAACCAGGCATGGTATGCCTTGGTCGGTCGTGTGAGGAGATAGATGGGTCCATGGTGATCATGTTGATGCTCACTGGACCTGTTCAGTTGTCTCCTAATCCCTTCATTCGATCAGGAGAAATCGAACGCTCGTGATCGTTACAAACCCTGATTAGGGTTTTGGCCGGTCGTCCATCATACTTGGTTTTGTTCGCACGAATTGGGACAACCAATCATGGTTGGTCCTGACCGATTGGTCATGTGTATAGGAGGCCCCATAGTGATTGCGTTGACATGCTCTGGGCCCTTTGGATCTACATCTACACCCTCCATTTATGCTTGCGAAGATGGATGGTTGAGATCGTTTTACGACACATATAATGTGCCGCAAACCCTAATTTATGGTTTCTTGTCCATTCCGCTTGGTTTGGACGATTTGGGGAGGACAACCATGCAGGATCCGCGTTGGGTCGGCAGTGAATATTCTAACACCTGCTTGGGGGTATTGGATTCGATCTAGGCCATCCAATCACGCTGGTGAAGTTGGATGATCGTGATCATTTCTAGACTGCTATGGACAGTCTAGATGCTCAATCGGGATAGTATAACACACCGAGAGTTACATGCTCAATCGAGCTAGTATAACACACCGAGAGTTACAGCTTGTATGGGCATTTCATGCATGCCTCACTATTGGTACTTGGATATTCATGCTACTCTGCTGCGAGTAACAATCAGTCATCATGCCGCACCAACAATGAGAGTTCTTCTATAAACAAAACAGGAAATACAAGGCGTTTTATGCATTAATCAATAATGCTAAAATTCACAGAATATTCTGGGGATTGTTGCTGCATGCTCCATTCTAGGTGAATAAATAAAGCGAAGAAGTATTCATCACTTATCAAATGGCCTTATCCTCTGCAGGACGGCTTGTACAAAATATTGGTTTTACAACTTTAGCCCTGAACTAAAATCCACCATCAACAGAGCCGCTTCAACGTTCTCTCCAAAAGTCCCTCCGCTTCAACACTCTCCAACAGTGGATCCGATTCAACGTTTGCTCCAGCAGCCGCTCCACTTCAGCGTTCTCTCCATAAGCTTCAATGTCCTCTCCAAGAGCCAAAGCCGTTTCAACACTCCTTCCTTTCAAGGTTCGTGCCCGTAGATTTTACACTCCTTCCTGTCAAGGAGCGTGATCACAGCCAACCAAGGTTCGTAGTTGTGGCCACTTTTTGATCCATCTCGCCAAACCTTGTGGTCGTGGAAAGTTTACTCGCTTATGCATCCAGCCGATCCCATTTCTTCCATGGACTCCCATGCAATTTCAGCCAACCTATTGTGGTTCACACGCGACGTAGTCTCTTCTGATCGCATCTGCTGCCAAGAACTGTTGCTGCTCGTTTGTCGATACCAGCCAGAGCTTCACCGCAATAGCAATCACTACAAAGGTAACTCGTACTCCTCCATATTTTAGTTTCACATGGAAGAAGCAACAAAATCACTTTACGAGGACGCGGAGGATCCCAAGCCTGCTCAGAGGAAAATAACTTCAGAAACTAAAGAAAAATGCGACTGGGGACTGCTCTTCACAGTCCATCCCGACGACCATCGAAGACTCATGAGATAACTCCAGAGACGCGGCTGAAACATTTTCTTGAAGAAACAAAGGGATCCACGATAAACAACATAACTCTCTCATTCCTGCCTCTTCGCTATCCAGAATATTCTTCCATGTGCATCGCAGCGTCACATACAGGAGAGTACAATAAACCTGTATCAAATACCGTGGACATGGATTCAAGGAGATGCGATTAAAGTAGGATACACATGGGGACTACCAGCATGAGACACTTTCACTCCCCTCAACCTGGTTATTTCTGATTTCAACATTATCTCTGCTGAAGTTTTACGAGCCGCGTGAATTTCTCTACATGAAGTCGTACATGTGCATCAAAAACCCCAAAAATACGCCACAGAGATACATTCACATATCCGACCACACTATCGAATCTAATAGAAGTATAACTGGGGACTGCTCACCGCATCCCATTCCATACGATAGTCCAAGATTCATAAGTTGGTTCGAAGGATGTCGCGTGGAACAAATTCCTTGAATACTTAATAGCAGCACATCGGCAACAAAATGTCTCCCAACTCATCTCTTTCATCATGTGTCTCCGGGAGATTTCGATCATACAAGCATCCAAAACATATCAAGCATCACAATCAGAAGTTTCAGACACTGAACAACCAAAAGACAAGGATGGACCGAAAATACAACAACAATCTCCAAGATTAGCCCTGACATGATCGTTGACGAGCATATATTTCATCCATCCATCCTAAGAATGCAGTGGAGTTTTGGTAAATTTTGGAATCCACTGGAGAGACACTGCAGACGAAAGCACAGATCCATATGAGCAACAGAAGAGGGTCGATACCTCTTTTCATGAGGACGGAGTTTCTAGAGTTTGAACAGAATGAAGATTCCTTCTTGCTCCATGAACGGGAATAGGTGACTGGGCGCGACTATGCCACCTTGGGCCCGCAACATTTCTCCTGAATTTTATTGTCGAACTATTTTCACCTCCCGAACGAGCTCAAAACATAAATATTCCCACGTGGAGATAGGAAATTCTTTTCCGTTTAGAATGGATGGGCGAACCATCAAAATCCGAGTCCGTACGAGAATTATACAGCGATTCTAGTAAAGGGCGCTAATTAGGGTTTCAGCATGCCAAACCCTAATTTAGACAAAGTTGCCGTCATTTCACGGAACTGAAGCCGGTCGTCATCCTTCCATGGAATTGAATCCAGTCGTTATCCTTACGAGGAACTAAATATAGCTCCACTCCAAGCCGCGCAACGCAAGCGGCTCCATTCCAAGCCGGCCAATGCTGACGGCTCCATTCCAAGCCGACCAATGCTAACAACTCCCTTCCAAACCGATACCAACATTATGTGATCCAGCCAATAAGCCTTTCAAGTGCAATTTCCACCATCACCGTTTAGTATCCAAAGTTCATGCGCCATATTTTCACCATTTCACGGACTGAAGCCAGTTTACAACAACACAGAAGAGCAAGCAAAAGAAGGAACGCTGGAATGCGCCCGCCTGCTTTATTTTTACTACTTTTCCACCGATACCAAGGCGTGGATACGAGACTAATAGAACAAGATGGAGAAGATGTGTAGAGCATTTTATAAGTGCATCATTTTTGGAATTAGAGTGGAGTAAGGTTTCTCGTATAATCTATGCACGGAAAAAGTCAGTCGGGCCCGCGAAGGCATCGCTCCATGGCGCCACCAGTCTGCGGCCAAGACAACGCCAATAGTACGCGTTCAAGCCCCAAGAGTCCACTCCTAGCCATTACCATCTCCACATTGTAGCTGAGCCCTAATCAGCGTCATCCTCTTTGTGTCCCAAGCCAACGCTCTGTGGCTCCATCTTCACCGCTCCAATGGACTTCCAAGCAAGCCAACGCTCCATTGGCCTTCCAAGCTAGCTGCGCCATCTGTCATGCCAAGCTAGATGATCCATCCGCCATGCTTAGCTATTCGTACCATCGGCCTTTCCAAGCTAGTCGCGCTATTCGCCATTCCGCATTATCATCTCTGCTCGGCCAAGATTGAAGCACCATCTTTGTCGTTCAAGATAATGCAATCTCCACCATTCAAAGTCGCGTGCCCGCCATTCCAAAACCTGGAGCACCATCTTCACCACCCTATGGCCCAAATTGGCACCAACGTTCCGGGAAGCGAGACTCTATGCCAACACCCCATGGTCAAGCCGAAAATACGCCAAGTCGTCAATACAAGGATCACGGATTCCTCATGCCTTCCGCTAAAGGTTAGTTGAATTTCCCTGGAAAACTCTTCACATCTTGCCCCTCTTCGATTTTTCTCTCGTCCGTCACCATATCATCCTTACCCCGCAACAACGCCACGGTTACGTGCTAAGCAGGGGACTTAATGTTGATGGTGGTTTTTAGCTTAAGGTCAAAATCGTAAAACCTTACATCTGATCTGACGTCACTCTGTAAGGAAACATAGCCACTGTGCTAACCTATCCACTGACAAACTTATTGAGCCGCTCAATATACTTACATGAATTTTATCCAGACTGGCGAATCCCATATGTTCTGTAAATTTCGGCGCCTCGCGCATATTAACTTAATATAAGTTCCTCTGAATGCCTTTAATGCTATGTTTTCCGGCTGAACTCTTAATGTTGATATGGCATGACGATTTGTGTTCACTCGCAGTAGAGTAGCACGAATCTCCAAGTATCAAGAATAAGATCTTTGCATAAGGTATTCAATCAGAAAAGCATGCTTCTCTCTGGAAATGAACTTAAAAGATCTATGTGTCGACACATAGAATTCAATCAACCTTACTAACTTGCAGAAGTTAGGGTTTCGCGCCTCACGCAGTATACCAGACCTTACTAACTTGCAGAAGTTAGGGTTTCGCACCTCGCGCAGCATACTAGACCTTGGTTGTCAAAATTAATCCTAGTAAAACTAGGTAATTAATCCGCCATGGATTAGTAGGTGCAAAAACTCGCCCAGAATCAGAAAAAACAGGGAGCCGCAGTAGCAAAGGGAGGCATGGCCATGCCTTAGGCCAGCTGGCGCCACTTTCCATTGGCCATGCCCTATCCTAAACCGGCCCTACTTCCCTCGACCAATCAGGTTGATTTAAATCCGCCGCAACGCACTGAAAGTGTGGCCACACTCTAGCTTTCCGGACCCACTTCCCATCGACCAATCAGGTTGTCCTAAATGCGCCACATGCATTCCAAATGAGGCCAGCCCCATGTTGCTTGTCGGCCCCCTTTCCATCGACCAATCGGGTCGCTTTAAATCCTTCGCAGCGCGCTGGAAGTGTGTCCACGCCCTAGATCACCGTCCCCACTTCACATCGACCAATCAGGTCCCCCTAAACACGCCACATGCATTCCGAACAAATCCGGCCCCATTTTGCTTACCGGCCCCCAATTCTTCCAAGGAGAATTCTTCCACGGTGCCTTGGCCACGCCAAGCCCTAATTCTTCCAAGGAGAATTCTTCCAACGGCGCCAAAACTTGGCCACGCCAAATCCTTCCTAGGCGCCAAGATTTGGCCACGCCAAATCCTTCCAAGGCACCAAGATTTGGCCACGCCAAACCTTTCCAACCACGCCAAATCTTTCCAATGGCACCAAACCCTAACTTTGGCTGCGGAGCCAATTTTAAGCTTTGTCCATGACGCAACGTCTCTTGCATACCACTATGTCGCGACTACTCTCATGCCGCCATGCCATGGCTACGCCACCGGCATGCCATTAGCATGTGGCCGACGCTACTTCACTATACAACAAGATGTGGCTATAATCAATGGCCATCCTTCTTCATGAGATGCAATCTCAGCCATCCAAGTTTTCCAACGAACCGATAAGCTCACGACAAGTTTTAGGCGACTAGCCAAGACGAGCCTAGCATTACATGTTACTTACCTGCGGAAAGCCTCTCAATTTTAACTTGCCACACGTAGAAAAGTGCTACATGTTTCCACGGAAACACTCGAGACATCAAAATATGTCACAAACTGGGGGATGCTCATCAGAGTATTGGTCTGGCGGTTTAGAGCGTGCGATGTGCAATGCGCCTGTTACAAGAAAGTATCATGAAGTAGGATAACTAATGGTGGTGAGAAGTAACGGTGTAAATAATTCATTTCCTTCATTGTAGGATCAGAATATTGTCACAACAATATTCCTGCAAAATAAACAACAGTTCTGCGAGACATGTTTACGATACATCAATGATATTCTGCAATACATCTCCAAATGACGTAAGGAATGACATATTAGATGAAAACGACAGAAACATGAGAAAAGTGTGACATTTCTGCGATGAATCAATAAAACCTGTGAAATATTAAGGCGGTGCAAACTGCGACGTATCGCAAGAACCCAGATCCGAAACTAAAGGGAATCTTAGCTGTAAATGAGCTATAATCCACTATGTAAATGCCTATATAAAGGAAATGAATAGTTCCAGAGAGAGAGATGAATTTTTAAGTGCTAAGAAAGTTTTTAGGAGAGAGAAAATCTTATTAAGTGAATTGTATTCTTGATTACTGTAATTCTTTTAAGATCATATTAATAAAAAAGGTTCTTAATCTTCAAATTGTGTCATAAATTCTTGAGTTGGGTGTAGTGTGGGAATTCCTGAAACTACATTTTGGCGCCCAGAAATAGGGAAGATCAATTTGAGAAATTTCAAATTGCAATCTGAAGATTTGAAGAAATTATTAGAATTGAAGAAATGGCTAGGAGAAGAAGAAATACATCAGAACCACCAACAACAGTGAGAATAAGTAAAAGAATTGCAGGAGAAGGAACAGGTGAATTGGAAGGATCTTTAAGGATCAGATCAGGAAGAAGTAGAATGAGAAATGGAGCAGAAAATTCAATTCAACCACCGAATCAACAAACACAAGCACAAGATAGAGATGTGGATTATGATAGAGTAAGTGTGCATACTTGGAGGTCGGATTCGATAGAAGAAGCAGAAAATCAAGAAGTGGAAAGAAATCAAGAAGTGGATGGAGGAGTAATTCACGAAGGGCATGAGGTAGTAGATGATTTGAGACAAAGGATACAGGAAGAAAGAAGATTAGAGGCAGAAGAACGTGCAAATCTTACAAGGCAAAATCATGAACTAAGAATGGAAAATTTGAGGTTGCAAAACAGAAGATCAAGAAGCAACATGAGATCAAATTCAAGATCATATAGAGAAGAAACAAGACAAAATCACCCTATACAAAATATTGGCGAGAATTTGATAAATGATCGTTATATTCCACGCGGTGAAACTTTGGACATTAGACATAATCAAGATGAGGGAGAAAATCAAGAAGAGAGAATGAGAATGTTACGTGATGAGGAGATTCAAAGAAATCGCAGAATAATTGAAGATGATATTGAGAGCCATTATATTGAGCAAGTACATTTAGCGGGAGAGAGAGAGAGATTGCGAGCGGAAGTAGAAGAACAAGAAATTCAAGCAGCATTGCGTCAGAATAATCATGATAATCGAGAAAGACGACGTGCACAAAATCGTAATAATGGTAATCTCAATGAGGAATATGAGAGAATTCGCAGAGACATAGAAAGGCAACGAAGAGAAACAGTAAGGGATGAGGAAATTCGCAGAGAAGAAAATGAAAGACAAATTAAGTTGCAAGTTCAAGAAGAACAAAATCGTAGAAGAAGGCAAAATCAAGATGTTGGAGAAGAAGCGCGAAATATCGCAAGACAAGAAAGGCATGAACGCAGACGAATAGAGGCTGCGTTGAAAAGGCCAATAGAGTAAAATTTTGATAGGAATGAACAAATCTTGCGGGAATTAGCAGAAATGAGAGGAATGATAAGTAACAGAAGATAAGGAGGAAGAAGACAACTTTATGAGGCAATCGAAGAAGCTGCGAAAACTCCATTTACTCAAGAGGTACAATTAGGAGGGATACCTCCAAAATGCAATTTACCGGTGTTGACCAGTATTTTTGATGGGACTACATGTGCCGTCCAACATATCAAAGCCTATATTCGATGCATGCTACAACGGGAGAACCATGATTTTGTTATGTGCAAATACTTTGCGTTAAGTTTAACTGGCGAAGCATTGAAGTGGTTTGAAATTCTCCCCAAGAATACAATAACTTCATTCATGCACTTGCAAACTACCTTCTTAGGAGCATACATAAGTAATAACTCTACACGACCTGGAATTGAAGATGTGTTTGGATTGAAGCAGAGAGTTGGCGAGAGTTTAAAGCACTTAACGATAAGATGGAGGACAATTTGTAGTGAAATGGATGGAAGAGTAGATGAAAGATATCTCATTTTGTCCTTCATAAATGCTATGTTTGCGACAAATCTATTATACATCCAGGTATTCATAGTTAAAAACACAATCACTATGACAGAACAGCGAGAATTGCAAGAAGAGTATATCGGTTTGGAGGAAAAACAAAATGAGATGGAGTCATATCCAATTCTCGCAGGCACAAGTTCAGCTGCAGCAAATGGAAGTTTAATACCAAGGATGATTAACACAGTATCAAGTACCTCCCAAAATCAGCGAGAGAAAATGGAGATTGATAATCAACGTAAGATAGTAGCAATGGGGAGTAGAGATCGGGAGGAATTGGAAAAGGAAAGAAATTTCTATAATCGCAATAACAATAATAAGGTCCCAAGGTTTGATCAACCACAGGAGACTTATGGTGGACAGAGGAAGAATTATTCAAGAGATCAAAGAGGTCAAAAGATTATATGGGAAGATGTCAAATTTCCACCTCTAAATACCAGTATAGACAAGATTTGGGAAGCGATTATTTTGATGGAGAATATACCCTCACCCTGGAACATGGGGAAAGAACCACATCCTAACAACCAAAATCAAGAGTTCTGTCCTTATCATCATTTTCATGGCCATTCGGTGAATAATTGTAGAAATGTAAAAAGAATTATTCTGCGAATGATTGAACATGGGAAATTAAATCATTTTCTAGCGAGATATCCATAACCCCAGCAATTTCCGCAAGCACCAGAAATTCGCAGAGTCAATGTTGCGAAAGACGCAGAAACATTTGTCATTGAAGTAGGAGCTACATCAAAAAATCTATTTTGCAATTCAATTGTACATTCGCAAAAAACAATAGAAGATTTCCATGATAATGTGCTAAGTAGAGTATTTGCGAGGGATATAGAGGGAAGAGAGGTGATGAATATTGCGAAAATTTCTCCGTTAGAAGAATGTCAGAAACAAGTTATTTCTTTTACTGCACAAGAGATACCAGAGCCAGGGAAGATGCATGACAACCCGTTGGTGGTAAAGTTAGAGATAAATCCAAAGTATAGAGAGGAAGAAGAAGATGATGGTGACGCATCAAGTGATTCTTGGGCAATAGATAAGGTTTTAATTGATACTGGCAGCTCGGTAGACATCTTATTTTATCATACCTACCGTACAATGGGTGGAAGAGATGATGAATTAATCCCCTCCACTTACAAGATCTATGGTTTTAATGGCACTGCGAATAAGCCAAAAGGAGAAATCACTATGGAAATCCCATTGAACAAGATATCTTCAAAAATTAAGTTCTGTGTAGTGGATATAGAATCTCCTTATAATGCCTTAATTGGAAGACCATGGCTCCATGGAATCTTGGGCATAGCATCCACATATCATCAATGAATAAATTTTCTGCATCCTCATGCTATTGGGATAATTAAAGGTGATTGGTTTGAAGGGAAAAAGTGTTATGAAGTTGACATTAATACTTGCGAAGAAAGAAACGCCAGAAATCGTAATTGGCAACATAACAGGAAGCAAACTCAGAGAGCAGAGAAATTAATGGTGGACAGTATAGAGTTTCGGGGAAAGGATATATTACAAGAATAGTTTGTGCCAAAAGAATCAATGGTGATTAATCGCGCAAAAGATGGGAAAAAGTTGAAATCTTCATTCTTCGCAGGAAAATAAACAAGTGCAAGGTGCTGGGAAAAAAGTTGAAATCTTCATTTCTCGCAAGAAAGTAAACAAATAACAAAGTATTTCGAATAATCAATCGTCACAGAAGAAAAGAAGTGCAGCAATGTCATGTTGCGAACAGTTGAAGAACAAAAATAGCAAGAAATATGCAAACAGAATATTAAAAGAAAAACTTTGCTCAAAAATAAGAATTTTTCTATGGAAAGAAAAAGATGATGATTTCAAATCATATAAGAATTTTTAATGCAAATGCATAAGACGGGCGCAAATCGCCTAAAAACATATAAGAATGGGACGAACTTTTATGGCGTACACCTTAGTTCGCGGATTCTATTCCGTAAGAGGCAATGTCCTTAAAGTGCGTCATAAGGGGTTATCTCTTTGCATGACTATGGGAAAGGATATACTGCTGCTGGAACCTAGTCATGGAGATTTGGGATTATAGAAAATCCATCCGGGAGAAATAACTTGGATTCCCAACTATATAAGGTTATACCCTGGTTGGGCGCCCGAGAGTTTCTCATAAGGAATGCAAAGTATGATCAAGGCGCCGAGGTACACGGTTGATTTGTGGGTGCCCGGGAATGATGAACCTACCCTGGCCATCCATGGCAAGTCTTGACTTACGATGTGTTCGGCCTAAAGAAAACCCCACTAGGGTGTAGTCTCGTAATTATAAGCCATATAGGCATAAAGGATAAGAGGCTACGAAAACAACTGGTTGTTACTAGAACCGGATGGGAGGAGCTAGTCTTGTATGGCAGAAGTATGTCTCCTTGAAGGGGAAACCAGGGGGAGAGATAAGGGTGATACCCTCCATTAGGGAGTTGTGTATCAAAAAAGACGGCAATGTCATGGGACTTTATATTCGCAAGAGTGTTTAGGCCCGTCATATTGTCGCGTGACATAGACAGCAATGTCATGGGACTTTATATTCGCAAGAATATTTAGGCCCGTCATATTTCCGCATGACAGGCCAAAAAGCCTAAAGAGAAATGTTAAGATGAGATCAATGGGTTTTTGCGATGAAAACAAAAGACGAGATAAATGAAATCAATGATAAGAGGATATAAATCGCAAAAACGTCCTGCGATTTCATCGCAAAGACGCCAATATCATAAGTCTTAAAATTCAAAGAGAGATTAATCTCGCAAGATGGCTTAGACTTATCATATTGTCGCATAGATCAAAATAAATGATAAGACAAGATCAATGGATTATTACATGTAAAAGTAAGAATGTCCTGCGATCTTGTCGCATAAAAGTGGCATAATAAGACCTTTAACTAAGAAGGCAAAATAAGACCACAAGAGAGGTTATATCTGCGAAGCATATAACAGATTTTTTGCAGCATTATTTGCGATAATTCATTTATCATATTGCAGATTAATAACAAGGGGCAAGTATGGGAATGATGCATATAATGGTAAATATTGTTATTCATCATTATATGATAAATTCATATAAATAACAAATAGATAGAAGCAAAAAAGAATTTATATATTGAAAGATATCAGGAGATAAAGATAATTCACAGAATATTATAAGTTGTCGCAGATAATTATCGCAAGAAAGAAAGAGAAAAATACAGGAGAAAATCAAAAATAAAAAACAGATCTATTTATCTCCATCATTATCTTCATCTTCGTCTCCGTCTTCGTCTTCACTATCTTCATCATTAGCTCCTTCATCATCTTCGCTTTCATTTTCATTTGTATCATCCTCACTTTCAGAAATAATTGGTACTTGAGAACTGGATGGGATATTATCCATAAGACAAGGATACAGACTAAGAGGAAGATCGTTATCTTTGCAAACTTTCTCAATAGCATTATTGCGAACGGTGAGAAGATTATTACGCAAGTTTGAGTTGGATATCTTTATTTTCTCTCGCAGTCTTGAGATTTTTTCATTAAGGGAAGCAAGATTTTTCGCAAGACCACTTTTTTCTTCTTCAAGTTCTGCTACCCTTTTGGAATATCTTCCTTCAGATTTTGCGATGATACAACAACAAATTAGAAACTGTTTGGAAATCTACAAGAAATACAAAGATATTAGAGGAGCAATAAATAACCTTCTCTTTCATGGATCATTTCTTGTATCAATGTTGCTTGATCGGTATGAAGACTGATATCTATCGCTAAGTTTTTCCTAGCATTATCGAGAATTGTCGCAGCCCATGCGAATTCATCATCACTTTGAATGAGAAGATGGGAACGGATTTGTTTTTCTCTTTTAAGAAGTTTAATGTTTTCATCCTTAAGTCTATCTCTCTCAAGTTCAGTATCAATAAGGGTATTGCGAAATTTTGATAGAGCTTCAACGCCTTGAAGAGTAATGCGTTCTTTATCCTTCTCAAGTTCACTCTTCTTGGCTTTTAAGACTTTGATTTTTTTCTCTAAATTCATCTCTGCAAGTCTTTAAACTATTGGATGTACTCAAAACAGATCTATAATCCATTCTCATAAGGAAGATATGATATTTAAGCTCATCAATGGACAAAGTATTAATTTTTTTCATCTGAATAATTATTTAAAGCATCATTAAGACGCTCAAGAAGAGTGGTTTCATCTATGGGTTCATCAAAAGAATTAAGAATGATGGCTTCATCAGTAAGATTATAGGCATCTGCAAAATGGTTTCCCAAATAAGCTCAAAAAAAAAAAGGGGGGGGAAGACTTATACCAATAACTTGTTTGCAGAATTTCTCCTTATCAACTAATTTCTGTTGAAGAACTTGAATTTCTACTTCAAGCGATTTGTTTTTATTAAGAAGCTCAGTATTTCCAGCTACTTCCAACTGTTTACATTTTTCGCGAAGAATGGAGATTTCAGCTTCGTATTGTTTATTTTTCTCGAGAAGTTTCGCAGATTCAGATTGTGAATCAGTAAGCCTTTTCTGTGATGATGATAATCTATTTTCTAATTCTGAAGCAACAAAAAAAGAAGCTCTGGCAGTCTGTGATAGAAAAGAGAAAATAAGTAAAGATAAGTAAAAGATTTTTGATACTCATGACAAATTTAAAGTTTACTACAAGAAAAATGAAGGAAAGGGGCATACCAACGAAGCTAACGCATGAAGAAAACCTGGGTTAATAAATCTTGAGACTCCTTTATGATCTTTATTATTAGTCAAGATTGAAGAGTCGCAGATCTTTGAGAGATAGTCGCAAGTACGAATAATATCATCATCTCCAATACCTTGTAAGGGATTTCTAAAAATATTTGACAATTGATCCATTGGAGTCTCAGGTTGAGAAATACCCATCGCAGACCTAATTCTTGCGGAAGAGATATGCATTGAAGTGCCCACAGAGGCATCATTATTAATTCCACTATTTTTTTCGATTTCATTATCTTTTTCAGCGATAGTAGAAGTCTCTTTGAGTTGAGAATTATCAGAAGGAAGTGGCTGAGTTTTTCTTATCTTCTTTGGAGGACCGTCAGTGGTTTGATTTTTATTGCGGCGAGGAGAAGCACCGGAACTTTCATTTGGAGTTGCTACTCTTTTGCCTTTATCTTTGGCTTCAATCACCGCGACAAATGGAATTTCCTTGAAAACAATCACACATAAAGATAAGAAACAGGGGCAACAATATATTGTTAAAGGTTATAGAAGATTGTTTCTTACTTCATCTGTGAAGGTTTTCAAAATTTGTAGGAGATTGGGATTCCCAGTGTTGGCATAGCTAAGCTTCATTCTTTCAATCTGATAAAAGATACCTCAATAATCAGTAAGAATAATACGTTTATCCAAATCTGCGAACAATGATAAATTTTGCGAGATATACCTCAGAGTTCCTTTCAGACCAGTCAAAAACCCAAGGACGATATGCTGCGAGATTCGCAGGAAGATCAAGAGTGCCAGAAATATATGGGCCTTCAAGGAGGAGAGGAAATCTGCACCACTTGTCATCTTTTGAGAAGCGTGTACATTGGTTTTTACTTGAATGATAGTCTATATCTTGCATAAAAAGTTTATCCTTCGCAACCTTTTTATTTCTACTCAAACGAACATCCCAACACGTGCTCTCTTTCTTCATGGGAATCACTTGATAATTCGCAAAGAAATTCTCCACGGTATATTTCGCTGGAATAATTGGGATATCTTTAAAATTAGGATGTTTCGCAGATTCAGGATAGTGAGATCCTTTACCAGCTCCACGAAAGGCATATTCAAGAATGAGACAAATACAATCTCCACTTAATTGGTAAATTGCTCGTGAAAATTTAGCGTGAGAAATAATTTCATAAAAAAGAGGGAGATCTGGGTTATAAAGAGGGATAGGGAGGCCAGCTTCTAGTTGACCTAGCGAAATAAGGATTTTCCCATTAGAAGAAGGAAATCCTGAAACTAGATCAATGGAGAGATCAGAATCTGAAGTTTGACCAGGGATCTCAGAAAGTGTGAAACCTAAAGTTTTGAGCTTCTGTTGGTGTTTTTGGAAAGTGGGTTGACCTAATTTTTTAGCAGGAGCCATTTTTTAGTAGGGGAATGATGATTAAGATGAAGAAGAATAAAGAAACAAAATTGAAACAATAATAGATTCGGAATTTGCGGAAGAAGATGAAGAACAGTAGAGTTGCAGAGAAAAAGTAAAAAGAGAAAGTAAAAAGAAGAGGAGAGAGTAGCGAAGAAGATATTTATAAGAGAAAAATATTCTCGAGAACATCAATGCATTCAATGAAGAAAAGACGTGAATGGTCAGAATTCAACGGTTGAAAAGAGATGTGTCAAGGAATAAATGAGAGAAGAAACACGCGTAGAATATCTAGCGATGTGGATGCAGAGACGTGTCAAAGTGAAGGAAGTACGAAAAGACAAGGAGTTGCGGCAAATCAAGAGATTTAAATTCTCATGATCTTTATCTTCTTCGCAGAAAAGATATGAGAAGAGGCAAGATGTAGGATCAGAATATTGTCATAACAATATTCCTGCGAAATAAACAACAGTTCTGCGAGACATGTTTACGATACATCAATGATATTCTGCAATAATCTCCAAATGACGTAAGGAATGACATATCAGATGAACACGACAAAAACATGAGAAAAGTGTGACATTTCTGCGATGAATCAATAAAACCTGCGAAAGATTAAGGCGGTGCAAACTGCGACGTATCGCAAGAACCCAGATCCGAAACTAAATGGAATCTTAGCTATAAATGAGCTGTAATCCACTATGTAAATGCTTATATAAAGGAAATGAATAGTTCCATAGAGAGAGATGAATTTTTAAGTGCTAAGAAAGTTTTTAGGAGAGAGAAAATCTTATTAAGTGAATTGTATTCTTAATTACTGTAATTATTTTAAGATCATATTAATAAAAAAGGTTCTTAATCTTCAAATTGTGTCATAAATTCTTGAGTTGGGTGTAGTGTGGGAATTCCTGCAACTATATTTATCATGGAAGAGTAATGACTGACGGTTACACGAATTTACTTCCTTCATCATGGAAGCATAATGTATGGAAGTTACACGTTACTCTTTTCTTCTACCACTCAATCGTTTCCACTTCCTACGAGACCAGGGTACATTTCCCTATGACTTGTATAAATAGGTTTCGCCTATTTCCACCAAAAAAGAAGAAATTTTTGGTCGGAAACACACAATATCTAGAAATCAACTGGTAGCTTTCCATCCTGCTCACTAGTTCTACTTTTTGATACAAGTCACAAAATGCCCATACTTCCATAATCAACTATTCTGGTCTCAACACTTTCTTCGCTTCCCTCCCTAAGACCAACCATTCTCCTTCTCTTTGTGACTGAAGCAAGTCTTGAACGGCCATTTCTTGGTTTAGGCTGGAATTGTACAGATTGATCTCTCGAATCTAAATTACTCCCTTGCAATACATTATTTATGGTTTAGACTCATTTTTCACCCACAACACACGAAATTACCAAAATCGGCATAAACGGTTTTTACCCATAAATAGTAGCAACTCTTAGTTGTGGGTGAGATCAGCTAAGGGAATCGAGTGCGTAGAATCCTGCTGGGGTTCAGAGACGTAAGGAGCACAACTGTACCTTGATCAGTGTGAGATTGATTAAGACTAAACTACATTCCAGTTCGAATTTCATTGGTAGTAGGCTAGTGTCTGTAGAGGCTTAATACAATGTGGTGTTCAAAGCTGGACTAGGTCCTGGAGTTTTTCCAGCATTTGCGGTTTCCTCATTAACAAAACTTATGGTGTCTGTGTTATTTCTTTTCCGCATTATATTTTGTTAAATAATAGAAATATCATAGGTTGTGCGTAAGTTCAATCAATTATGAATCCAACCTTTGGTTGTTAATTATATTGATTGACACTTCAACATTGGTCTTTGGTATCGTTCAAGTTGTTTCACATAATAATCAGGCTCGTGGATTTTTATCTGTTTGATTTGCTGATTACATTGTGAAACATAGATATAAAACTCTTTGATATACTTTTCTATAGATTGAGTCTGACTGTCTAGTTGATTCTCTTGAAAGTATATTGGAGTTTTGTCTATTCCGATTGCCGAACGAAATATTGGGTGTGGTTGTTGTACCCCCCGCTTTTTCAAAATTAAACATGTTGTTTTTCAAATAGGAGGAAAAAAAAGCTTCTGGCCCTGATGGGTTTATAGGTTTGGTTTTCCAAAAATATTGGGATATTGTAGGTGAATCTGTTTTTGATATGGTGCAAACTTTCTTTACAACTGGTCATGTAGCCAAATTTCTAAATCATACCGATATTGCCCTCATATCCAAGACTCATACTGCTGATTTTTTCTCTTAATATAGACCTATTGGTTTATGCAATTTTGTTTATGAAATTCTTTCCAAAACTCTGGCCAACAGACTTAAACCCTTAATGGATGATTTGATCTCTCAAAATCAAAGTACCTTTATTCCTAAAATAGGCATTTCTGATAATATCCTTCTTGCTAACGAGGTGGTTTTTACAGTGAATCACTATCATGGTAATGAATGTCTTGCAGCCATAAAGTTGGATATGTCTAAAGCTCATGATAAGCTTGAATGGAACTTCTTGGAGAAATTTCTTAGGAAAATGGGTCTTTGTGAACATTGGATTTCCCTAATAATCCAATGTTTGGGTATTGTCTCTTATTTTGTTCTTCTCGGTGGTGTCTCAATTGGTCTAATCCAACCTGAGAGGGGTCTTAGACAAGGAGACCCTGTATACTCTTATCTTTATATTCTTTGCTCTGAAGCTCTATCTTCTTATATTGATAAACTTACTAGAATAAATTTGGTTCAAGGTATTAAAGTTTGTTGGAATCCCCCTCCTATAACTCATTTACTTTTTGTTGATGATTGTTTACTGTTTTCTAAAGCTGTTATACATGATTTTAGTACTATTAAGGATCTGCAAAAGTACTGCTTTGATTTTGGCCAGGAAATTAACTTTGATAAATATGGTATTTTATTTAGCAAGGATCTGTCATATTCTCTCACTCAATACTTCTCTAATATCCTTAACATTGGTTCCCAGAACTTGGGAGAGAAGTATTTAGGCACTCATATTAGTTTTCAAAAAATATAAAATTCAAACTCATATGAGTATTCTTCAGTCTGTTGATGCTAGGATCACCTCTTGGTGTCATAAACTTTTATCTCAAGCAGCTAAGACTTCTCTGGTTAAGCATGTGGGTCAGGTTATCCCTATCTACCAAATGGTTGTTTTTCTTATCCATAAAGTTTTGTGTAGAAAAATGTGCAGAAAAACGGACCCTTACCTTTGTAAATTTTAGTGAGGAGAAACCTTAGACCCAAAGGATATGAAACTTCACTTACTTAATTGGGACACACTTTTCTTCCCCAAAAGTGAAGGAGGTGTAGGTTTTAGAAAAGCTGAGATGAATAACTTTGCTATGATTGCTAGAAATGCTTGGAAGTTAATTGAACAACCTGACTCTCTTATATGTACTATCCTTAAAGATAGATACTTCCTTAACACTGATTTCTTGAATGCTAAGTGTCCTTCTACTTGTTTTTGGACTCGTAGATGTCTCTTTACTACTAAAGAACTTATCAAACCCTTTATATCTTGGATTGTTGGAGATGGCCAGTTTATTGACCCTTGGTGTGGTAACTGGATGCTTACCCTAGGTTCTGCCAGACCTAACTCTCTTGTCCCCCTGCCCCTAATTTAAAAGTCTCTCAGTTCATTAATCCTGTTACTAGAACTTGGAATATTTCTAGATTAAATACCCATTTTGACAATGCTTCTGTCCATAAGATTTTTACTATTCCCTTAATCCAGCTATGCACTCCTGATAGGAGGGCTTGAGAGCTTTCAAAGAATGACAAGTTTAGTTTTAAATCTTCCTACTTGGGTCTCGGAGCTCTTAGACCTTCCCCAAGCAACACTCTTTGGAAGTGCATTTAGAAACTCAGAGTACCTCATCACATCCAACTTTTTATACGGAAAGCTGCTAAGAATGCTCTACCTACTAGAATTGTTCTTTAAACTAGAATGCCAATTGACACTATAATCTGTCCCAGATGCCTTGCTTGTAATGAAACTGCTATGCATTATTTGGTTCTGAGTCCCTTTGCATGTTATGTTTGGTCTGCAACTGCTCTTGGTTTACCTATACTGAATTTTGCCACTTCTACTTTGTCTGATTGGTTAGAACATTGGCTTGTTAGTACTATTACTGCTCTTTCTGATGAATCTAAGAAGACTTTTGATGTTGTCATGTGGTCTATATGGAATAGTGGAAGTAGTTTGATCTTCACTAAGAAAAAGAAAACCCAGAGTACTATTATATCTAGAGCTAAATTCATGATCACAACCATAAAACCCACTATATCCCCCGCTCCCTATCCTATTTTCGTTGGTGGTGCTTCTTGGACGCCTCCCCCTCCAGGATGGTTAAAAGGGAATATTGATGGTGTCTTTGATCTTGTCTTTACGACTAATAGTGCAGGTTGTATAATTCGTGATCTTGTGGGAAAATCTTCTTTTTGTGATGTTATAAATTCTTTGATCTTGTCTCAATTTACTCACTCCATTGTGGAAAGTGATGACAAAGCTATGCTTGACCAATTTTCACAAGGGAACTTCGAGGGCAATCAAAGGACAGATCCTTTGTTTAAAGGCATTTCTTTTTTTAGGTTCTAGTCTTGTATCTTTAATTTTTAGCCGAGAACATGTAACAATGTAGCTCATTCTCTGGTTGTTTGGGCTAAGGATAACACTCAAACCTGTTTTTGGTCTATACCTCTAGCCAACTGTTGAGGCAGACCTCTAGCCTTCTTTTAGGCTAGAAATGACTAAATTAATTAAAGGGTTCGATTCGAACCTCTACCTTCGCAGTGAGAGTGGGCTTGCCAACCACTGCACCATTTTGATGGTTGGCATAGCCATAAGGCCTCTTCCTATGCACATGCCAAAACATGATATTTGGCATATATGCACACACTATGGGTATGCCAAACTGCCAAACTCATATGACAATATGTTATTTCTGGCATATATGCATACACGAAAGAGTTTCCAGCGAGCGATAGAGTCTTGGTCGCTCGATGGTCTTCCAATCGCCAGCAACAGTCAAGATACCGCTCGCTAGTATGATAATCGCTCACCAGATCATCATTTAACGGCTACAATTTCACCCCTCTATAAATACTTGATTTCAAACTCATATCAACTCACACCAGAAATTCTAAATCTCTCTAGAATTTCTTAATTTCTAAATCTTTTTCAAATCTAAAACTATCACAGCTCCTCTACAATTATATTTTCTTGTAAAATGGATTCACAAGCACAAACTCAAGGCAAAGGTAAGAAGAACCGAGTCCGTGGTGCAAAATACATCATGATAGAAGATGAATGTATTTGTCGTAATTATGATTTTCTTACCCAAGATTGTATCGGTGGTGCAAAATACAACATGATAGAAGATCGTGCATGAGATTCTGATGGTAAAATTCCCTCCCTCGATACGTATATCTTCTTGATAATACTTCTTTGGGCTCTGGAACTCTTAGTATTTGACCCGTATGTACAAGCATCAAGATTTCGATTAGTTTATCATCTTCAGCTTCCTCTTCGTCAATTTCTTGCAACCTCATACGATAACTTTCTTGTTGTAACCTGAACCTATTCATAATAATATCCCTTTCTTCATTGGATCTCGACATTGTAATGAAGCTTAAAATTGAGAATAAAGGAGTAATATCTTTAGAAGCAGGTGTGAGTTTTCTGTCGAGGTAAAATGGCGTATATATAAGAACCATAGGGGGAACTAGCCGTTGCAGAATAACTACTTGGCGATAACCATTATATCGCCAGCGTTATTATTTAAATCGAGCGATATTCACAATATCGACAGCGATGAAGTCTTTATCGCTATCGATATTGTGAATATCGCTCGATAGAATATCGACCGCTCAGCGGTTTTCCCATAGTGGCACAAATGGTTTGGCATGCCAAACACCATTTTTTTGGCATGTGCATAGGAATAGGCCTAAGCATTTGGTTCTCCCAAGTCAAGTCCCAGCAAATCCCAAAAGATTAAAAAAAACAATAATTCTTTTCAGCCCACCCTAAATCCTACCGTCAATCCCACTAATGACGTGGTGATTGACTTTGGTTGACTTTTACGTTTTATTGTTTATTTTTACTTTTCGGCTGAAACGTTCTCTTTTTCGGTTTTGCTTAATTTTAGAGGGTTTTTTTCTAGAAAAAATGTAATCGCTCCAGAAAGCCAAAGCGTTTCTTTCTTGTTCATCTCAATCTCAAAGTTCAATACCAGGCTAAAAAAAGGAAAAAGTGCAATAGACATGTCTTTACATTACTAATGGAAGTTAATACGAGTATTATAAACGATATCGAACAACCAAAATGGCTCTTCGGCTAGTAATTATATTTAACTTAGTTGTAATTATGTCTAACTTAGTGTTAAGTTATATTTTCATTTTTATTGCTCTTCGGCTAAATGCTAATAGCTTATTTGATTCATCGCTAGTCATGCCATTACAATGCACAATCTACTTAACATTTTTCTATAGATGTGTTCAGCAGATATGGTGGAACTATATTGCCATGTTCAGAATATCACTTTAACTAGTAATGAACTTCTACTTGTTCTTGCAGGTTTTCTTCAAGGATTGATTGGGGCCAGAGGTTTTAATTGGGGGCCTGAAAAATTTTGTTTACACCCAGGGGTGTACCAATAGTACAGGTGAAAATATTGTTTTACCCTTTATTTATTTTTATTTTTTAAAATTTTTTTAAATCAAAAACAAAACTTAAAAAAATAAAATAAAAATCAAAACTTTAAAATCAAAATCATTTTTTTTTTTCGATTTTTTTTTCTGCTCAAATTGTATGAAAAGTCGTCATCAATTATTTTTAAAAATTAACGATTGTCTAGAGTCGTCATTGTTTCTTTAACGACTCTAAACAGTCGTTATTATTTCAAAAACGACTCTCAAGAGTCGTCATTGTTTCTTTGACGACTCTAGACAGTCGTTATTGCTTATAAAAGAGTCGTTACCTTTTTTAAAGATTCATTAATGGCGGAATACATAAAAGGGTCGTCATATGCTTTTTTTTTTTTTAAATTAACGACTGTCTAGAGTCGTCACTGAAACAATGACGACTCTTGAGAGTCGTTTTGGAAATAATAACGACTGTTTAGAATCGTCAAACAACAATGACGACTCTAGAACAGTCGTTAATATTTTTAAAAAAATGGTGACGATTTTTCATACACATTTGAGCAGGAAAAAAAATCGAAAAAAAAAAAAATTGATTTTGATTTTAATGTTTTGATTTTAAAGTCTTGATTTTTTTTTTTAAGTTTTGTTTTTGATTTAAAAAAAAAATATTTTTTTTAAAAAAGGGTAAAACAGTATTTTCACCTGTACTATTGGTACACCCCTGGGTGTAAACAAAATTTATCAGGCCCCCAATTAAAACCTCTGGCCCCAATCAATCCTTGGTTTTCTTAGGTCCTGCAATGCTAACCTGGAAGTCCTCAATTTTCTTAGGTCCGTCAATGCTAACCTGGAAGTCGTCAATACACAAGAAAACTAGATCCAGTTTCCTTTTTTTTTTTTTTTTTTTTTTTTCATCCATGTATTTAGTAGTTCTTGGGGTTAGGCTTTCTAATATCTCCACATTTTTTTATGCTTCAAAAAAAAAAAAAAATCTCCATATTTAGGTGTATCTGTACTTTTTGTCATCAATACAAATATACAATTTGTGTTTACATAATCCTTCAATGATAAGATAAAATAGTTTTAGAATTTCTCTTCTGCACACTATGGAGAAAGAAATTCAGAGCAACTTAACTGACATTTCTAACTTGAAGTGCAAAAGGGAAACAACAATATTGTAATGCAAATCATAAAATACTTTACTTGAAATTTGAAAACAGTGCACTCACTTGTGTGTATAATTAAACCAGACTACATGGTTTTCTAAGTCTTTGGCGTTAAGCTATTCTAAAATGATGAATGAAGAAAGAAACGTGATCCTCCTAGGCTTCTGCTCAGAAAGCTTGTCATATTCTTTGCCTGTGTTAGTGTAGACATCTGAAAGCTAGAAAGTTCTTAGCAGTTGCAAAGAGTTAATAATCAACAGCGGGAACAACAAATTAAGCTTGATCAATCAAGGCTTTATGTTCTGAATCCAAAAGAAAATTCCCAGACAGGATGATCCGTTACAGTATTCCTAATGTCAAAGTAAATAAGAGATTTAATACTGCATTACATTATTCATACATAAAGTGTTCCCAGTTAACAAAAAAACTAAAGGAGGCCTTTGATTTAAGCATTAATACTGCATGATACTATCCAAAATCACATGCTTATCATAAGAAAACCTAAACAACATGAAAGCGCAACAGAAAAGGGACTTCGCTTCAGAACTAACTTTGCTTCAGGATTGATTAATAAAATCAAATTCAGTAGTAAGGATTTGCGTATCATAGAAATTCTTCTTCTCTATTAATTTTATGTTCTTCTTTTGATGGTCTTCTTCTTTATGGGAGGGAAAGAGTAGTTATCGGAGAAACGCAGGATTTTTTTTCCGAGCAAAACCAAAAGGAATTGTAAAAAGGGATATTTTATAAAGTACCCCTGTTTTTTTGGGGTCATTTCAAAAGTACCCCCGTTTTTTACACATTTTCAAAAGTACCCCAAGTTTGACAATTTTTTTAATAAAACTGTAAACAGAAAGTTAGGGCTGTTAAACTCCACATGGCACCTACATAAAGTCTTAAAAGCCCCTCTGATTTATAGATCTTCCAAAATAACACAACATAAAACTATTGTGCATATGAAAGACTGATGAAACTGCATCACTAAGAGTTTTCATCCAAAAAACATTCAAAAGCAAACGCAATTCAACAAGACATGATTAAACCGCATTGGTGAAGGTAGCACCATCTACTCGGGTTCTTGGCCTCTTTGCCTTGGGATTCTCGACCAACATCACCCACCATTAACAATCGTCATAGCTTCAATGACTCCATTCGTTGTAATAAAGAACCAACCAAGCAACGCAATACAACATCACAGTTCCACCACCAAACAAATCACCACAACTCGAACGTGAAGGAAGAAATCTCAAATTAAGACATTTTAACCAAATAGTTTCGCTACTGAGACATGTATATCAACTAGAAACAGTGACTCGCATGCGCAATCTCAATCACCAAGGACCGAACTTGACTGACACTAACATGGTCTTTTACAACCTAGCACACGTCAGCTGGTAGGAGGTAAATTAATAATTTGGTAGTCAAACAAACCTGAGCCATCAGGGTGTATATTGAATGTATTCTCTTAGTGGAGACAAGATTACACTCTCAAGATGCAACATTTGCTCACGAAACTTAGTAACCTTTTAGATCTCAAAAACTTCTGCCTATTATGTAGGCTTATTCCAGAATTTTTCAGAAGACCAAGTTTAAAATGAATACAAGTCCAAAATAATACCGAGGTGACCAGCAAAATTACAAGAATGCAATTAACAAGACTCCTAACAAATTCAGAAACTAAGAATTACATAAACTAACTCTGACCTTGGCAGTCCGTCCGATTTCGGCATCAAATCTTCTGCTCTTATAAAATTTAACAAGATGAAGTAAACCAGCCCAATTTGTCTCCTGCAACATCAAGAACTTGAAAGAATTAAAAGCAAGATCCGTACAACGAGAGCCACTTAAATAAGAGAAACTCAAAGAAATTGACCACAACGAGAGCAATGCTTTCAGTGTCAGGTTGACTATGTCCACAACTAACTCATTTTCTAAGAGGAAAATAGTTGATAGCGAGATGAACCTAAAGCCAAGTCAAAATACCAGCCAACTCCTATGTTCTTGTCGCCGAATGGATTACTAGGCTAAACCGTTAAGAAGGCAATTAAGAGTTACATCAACTTTTAGCCACGGATTTGTTACCCAAACAACAAACTCAAGCAGGGAAAGAATATGAATACCTTAGAAGTTGTATGAGACAATGCAAAGGCTGCCTCAATGCGAACTCTCCTAAAAGCCTAAACAACCACATCATTTGTACACAAAATATATCCTATCTTCAGCTTCAGGACATCATAGTTCAGGCCATCACCAGCTAGACGAAATCCCTGCACCTGCATTTGTTCACTCCATATATCCTGCACATCTAATTCAAATACCAACAGCACCAGCAACGTCAACATTTCTTTTAATATAATTCCAAAACTGGAAGAAATAAATAGAGGGAACATAAAACGTACACAAAATATAACGTATAGATTTGGAGCAATGACAGTATCATGGCTTCACCGAAATGTTTTACACCAACTTCCCATTATTCATAGCAGTTATAATGGCCAACTTGCAGCATTGCATGAGCATAAGGGACACAAAAGAATCAACCACCAACATAAAACAATACTACATATACTTTTACTCCAGGTAGACAGATGAATGGCATAGTCTTCAGAAACACAGAAAAAAATGAGAAATGCAACCTTAGATGATGCATATCCAATTAGCTACTGTATCTACTTGTAAACTAACATAAAGATTCCTACCGAAACCATACCATGAATCAACTGTTTTACCTTGAATCATTTGTAATTTCCTCCCTCACATACACAATTTGATCAATCCAAATCATTCAATCAACAGGACACACAACTAATCCCCCAAACATAACATGATAAATTACTCTAGTTCATCAAATCTACAAATCAATGAAATCCCAAATCAAAGCAATAAATGAATCAATTGAGAAAAATGAAAAAACAAACCTGTAGAAACTCCAATTCATCTCAACCCCGCCTTTTATTCCTCATCTATTTCTCAAATCCACCAAATGAACTCATCAATTTCCTCCATCAACAGACACCCTTTGTCGATCCAGTGCTCATCTCAACAAAGTTAGGGTTTGTAAAATCTTACCTGGATATGGCCTTCTGCTTTGCCTCCATCGAGAAGATGAGTTTTAGTGATCTTTAATAAACAAAATCAACTAGATGAAATGATTTCAATTGATTGAAGATCGAAAAGGGAGAAACCAGTCGCCTCCTCCCCTTTTCTCATCTCTGAACGGAAGAACCAAAAAAAAAATGAGAATTGTTTTCTCTCTCTCTATCTTTAGGGTTAGGTATGGACTGTTTGGTAATTTTCTACCACATTTTGACCGAGTAAAATAGTTTTGACTGGCTAATATAACCCCTTCCCGTTTTTATGCACTTTGGGGGCACTTTTGAAAATTTGTAAATAACGAGGGCATGAAAGAAATGACCCCAAAAAAACGGGGTACTTTATAAATTATCCCTAAAAAAAAAGAGAAAACGTTAACGTTTAGTTGAAAATTGAAAAATATAGAAACCGTAAAAGTCAACCCCAGTCAACGCCACGTCATTTGGTGGGATTGACCGTGTGATTTAGAGTGGGTCGAGCAGAATTTATATTACAAAGTTAAAAATTACATACTAGGCAAGCGAGCGACAAGCTGTGCCGCTAGCCCTTTTTGAATAGCAAAACCTATCCTATTAAAAATAAAATCTCGTGAGCCAGGGGTCATTACATTCTTTGCAAGCATGACTTTCTGGACCCTCTTGAGTAGTCCAACCGCTTCTCGAGCCAAATAGCCAAAAGTATCAAAAGCAAAGGGGACGAAAGCATGCCCATTGTCAACACATGCTTTCTCATGCTTCGATATCTTACCCGAGGTAGCCTTTAGCGCCGCTCGCCTTGATCGTAAAGGTGCCATGTCCAATTCCTACCAAAGGAGATACCCTAGGTGAGGTCAACACATGTGTGTTTCCCATTAGCCCATCCAAAAATAAGAACATCACTGGTCTTAGTGTCGATCTCCCTTCAAGTGGGTGCGTCAGAAATGCACGGGTGCTTCTTTCTTTGCCGAAATGCAGGACCTCCACAAGACATCATACAAAATATCCCTCACATGATCATGTCTATATTTATAACCGTGGTCTACTTTACAATGAACGCATGTTCACCATATGAATCCAAGCAACCCGTGATGCAAGCGGGCAGCGAGAGTCGAGGGATAAAGCGGGATCATTAACCCGTATTTGAGGATAGACCGATACTCCAAAGGAGACATCTTCTCGCTGACCCCTCAATCGGAATAGCCATAAGAAAATCTTGGGCATGTCCGCTTGCAAACAACCAAAAACCGCTTCTGTCTCTCCGTTAGCATGTAAACTCTATCAATGTTCTTAGCCACTTTACCAAAAAGAGCACTCGCCAGATGCTTTGTGCTTTAGGGGGCGTTGTCTTTATTGGTGAAGTTGTTAAGATCAAAATCGAGGAAGAGTCACTTGTAACGTTTCCAAAGCCTTATTAAAATTATCATCCATACCGTCCACACCACTACTCCTCAATATGTGATCCTGTAATCCCCAAGATTGCACACGTGAAGCCACAAAAACATACTCAGACGCCTCCCTAGCAAAGTGTAAAGTCCAAGACCTCCATATCCGATAGGTAGAGTAGATAGTCTCCACTGTAGCTCTCCAAAGAACGGTCCCCCGCACACCACGATGCCTTCCACCACTTCTCGCAAGCCTCTATCAAATATATCTACCGCCTCCATAATATAGTCTGGGTGACAAATACGAAGGCCAAAAAGCAGCTTGGAGATACCCATACACGTTCGTAAAAGCAACAATTCACTTTGAGGATCATGGAGCTTGGATAAAATCTGCATCAAATCCACTGCTTTTTCTCCGTGAGCTTGAGAAACCTGGAATCGGAAGGAAAAAAAAACTATTATCTCCGTGAGCTTGAGAAACCTGGAATCCCGGATATTTCTTTCTTTAGAAGAATTCACACTCACAGTAGCTAAATCCTGATTCCTGATTCCTGATTCCTGACCTGAAAATTCCTTGAAACTGTTTGAACTCAAGTACTTAACTACTGAAAAATTGCAGATAATGGCAGTCTCAATTCCTCTTCTCCACCATCTTCTGAAACCCCATCCTCCTCCTTTCCTCTTCTTAGAGCCCCTCTGTTTAACTAGCTCTCTCCATTTACATAAACCTCTGCGTTCTTTCATCGTAAACCCTAATTCTCATTCTTCATCTTCTATTGCTACTTTCTTCCTTAAGCCCTCTTCTTCTTACTTATCTTCATCTTCTTTTTCACATCCCCACACTCTCTCTACTAGGGTTTTGTTTAATCAAGACAGAGAATTCGACCTTGACACTGAAAATGAAATCGAAGAAGAATTCCTAACGGAAGATGAAGGAGTGGAAACAGAAGAAGTGGAAGAAGAAATAACAGGTGAAGCTCAAATTGAAGAAGAACTGGAACCATTGACAGAATTTGAAGTACCTGTTTTGACTATGAAAGAAAAGAAAGAACTTGCATCTTATGCTCATAGTCTAGGGAAGAAACTTAAATCTCAACAAGTTGGTAAATCTGGTGTTACTTCTTCTCAAGCTGCTGCATTCATTGAAAATCTTGAATCCAATGAGCTCCTTAAGGTAAGCTCTTATTTATTTCTAATTACTTATTAGGCTTTTAAGTGATGTTTTTAGTTGGTTTGGATTGCCAATGACTTGCCAGGCCTGGATGTTCTTAGTAGTTTAGCTTAGTTTGAACACAAGTGATGAATGGTAGTATTAGAACAGGAAAACTGATAGATAATGGGTTGCTCAAGTGCTTTAGTGATCGTATTAGTGGTGTTTTGAATGCAAATACGAATAATTGAAATCTTTAGTCTATAACAACAACATGATAGTTTAATATTGTGACACCGAATTGTTTAGTTTGTTTGTTAGGATTGGAGGTGTTATTTAAAGAATTATAATATCAGCAATTGTTTGAGCAAATCTGTTCTTGGGGTTATCTGTGTGAAGATTATGCAATAGAAGATGTGACTATAAGTTTTCATTCAAGGTTTTATCTGGTGATGTGTTCCGTTTTTATCTGGTGGGAACTTGATCTCAAATCCTCATAGGTAAACGACTGATAACCGTATCTGATCCCTGTGCTCCAGCTAAGTACTTGCATGAGAACAAGGGAAATATTTTCTTTTATCCATCGTCTCCCTGACCCTCATAACGTGCATACCTTTTACACTTTCTCGCATTGGAAATAATGGGTATAAATCCAGAGCTAGCTGGTTTTCTCAAAAATGTGCCGTGGCACAGCAGTTTACTGGGTATTTTGGGAGCATCCCCTTCGATTGACATAGGGAAAGTTGATCTGAGAGACTCTGATTACGTTAAAACTGAGATTTAGGATTGCTTGTAGGAAGCTTGGGGTAGTTAGTCAATTGTTTCTAGTTGAAGTTTAGTTGTTTTGTCAAGCAAATGCTATTCACTTTTTTGTTAACCCTTGCTGAAGGTTCATAATCTTCATCTTTGTTTGATATCCTCAGACTCAAAGGGAAATAGAGGAAATTTGGTGTTTGTAATCAAGGGTAGTGTCGTAGTGTGTACACATGTCACGTGGAATTACTCTGAAAGATTAGTTTCACATACTAGCAGAAGAGATTACTTTTCTTATTGGGCTTCACACGTCTGCGGAATAGCTAATAGGACGTATGTATATATGATCAATCCTACAAATAGTTTCATCTACCAATGTGATGGATGTAATAGCTGTTGCAGAAGCTCTAACATTCTTCAGATTATAGCAATGCTGCATAGAGCTTGTCTTTATGGTTTCAAATAGGAGCTAAAATCTCATTTTGCTTTGCAAATTTTACTTGTATTATTATCTGCGTGATAGATGATATGCTTGCATTTGAAATATAGGGGTGTTAACGGTTTCATTCACTCGTCCTTTAAATGTAAACTGTAAGCATGGTAATTTGGATACAAGAGTCTTTTCATATAATTAGAGGTCCTGCTTTGTCCAACATGCTAGATTCCCTGTGGTGTAGAATTTTTTTTTTTTTCCTTCTGTTCTCACTTCTTCTTTATAGTCATGTCTACTTCTATTCGGTTTGGGTTTGTCTGTGAGCAAAGTTTTGATCTGGTAGCTATCTTGGTCCATAAACTGTTCAAACAGCTCAAAATACATAACAGTTGTCCAGGGGAGCTAGTTGATGTGGTGAGGGCGTTGGAGAAATCAACTGGATCAGTAGCTGTGGGTCAGATTGGCCGATCTGTAATTCTATACAGACCCAGCATTACCAAATTAAAAGCAGCAGAGAAACGAAACCAAGAAAGAAAAGTATATGTGAGAAACGGATACACACCAAGACCCACTGATACGGTAAATCTCTATTAGTTCTCTTCTATTGTTAAATCCGACTCTTGAAATGTTTGTTTACTGCTTTGCTTCTATCTAAAATTGTTCCCTCATTATAAACGTAGTTGCTGAAGAAAGTGGAAGCGCCAAGATTCTCTGGAAGTGGTCGCCGTGGAAGACGTGTCCAAACTCACCCTACCCGGACCCGATCATAGTTTCCTATAATTCTATATTCCAAAGAGAGAGGGAAGGATATTTTAAAGTGCAAGTTTTCCGCTAGTGTAAGTTGGTAAGATCATTCTTACGCTATGTTTTGTACGGAAACATGTTTGTCTGTGTATACACAAACATTTTGAGTCCATGCCCAATCACCAACCTAGTATAGCAGTTTTCTTTTGTTGGAGTGTAAATTTTGTATGATCATCTCTCAATCTATCATGGTAAAGAGAACTTAAGGCGCAATTTGACTTCTGGTATGTTCTGCAGATTAAACTTTCCCGTATTTTCTTGCGTAGTTGGCTTTCCGTATTTTCATTCAGACTGCTACCGATTGATTGCCTGATCAAGTATTACTGCAACTTACTGATCACTTGATTAAGCATAATGCGTTATCTTATAAAGGCGGAAAGAATTAATCTCCTAGGGAACATGAAAACCCATGGTAATAAAAGACAGCTATGTAATAATAGTGTATCCCCTTTTCTGTTAAATTTCGAAAAGCTCCTTAAAAGAGCCCCGGAAGAGTGGAGTTTTTCTGTTTCTTGATTTAAAAACAATTAGTATCAATTAATTATGTTCTCTGATATTCCCAGATGGATTCTTGGATGAGTACAGTTATTACATCCTTTGACGACTGGTCGTTCAAAAATTGCATTATTTTGATACCAACTGTTGGGTAGACAATGGTTTTTCTGTGGTTTTGAAAAAGTTACCAGAACTCTGGGCTTAAAGGAAGAGTTGAGAGTTAAGCAGAACTGTGGCTTTACTTGGAGAAAGACAAAGTCGAGTTGAGTTTTATCCACCTATGAAGCTCAAGATAGCCACAAGACATTCCCAGAATCCCAGGAAACAAATCCTGTTTTTCCTTCTTTTTTGTTTTGTTCATTTTTTTTTCTTACCCGGGCCATAAGCTTGGTAATGCTGTGAGCCTCTGAGTTAGCACTGAATGAGATACCAAAGACAAGCATCTTCTTAACTTGCCAAATTTGGAGTAAATATGATGATAAGGAGGTGATGCTGCTCAACACACTTTTGTAGTTTAATTCTAGCATCACTCTTTTCTTCTTTATTGTGTTGTCGGACTTCAGAACCTGACATCAGAAGTTATGAACAGAACTTATAAATGCTGTTTCTGTTTGAAACAAGATTCAGATTGCCATGTTCTTTTTGCTATTGATCGCGAATGCGCATTTTTTTTTAGAGATGACATCGCTAGTGCCAATAATCTTTCCAACACTCCGGTGTTTGGAAAAGCTGTTGTCTTGGCATATGATGGATGGAAATTTGCAAAGACCTTTTTTTTTTTTTGGTATAAATAATCCCATTCCTATCTATACTGGCAAACCAATTATCAAAGAGGAGGATACCCTCACACTTTTATTATCACACTATCTCACATGTTGGATGTCATTTTTACGAATAAAAATCAAACCGTAATGAAGCTAATATTTTGAGGATATGTTCCTCTTATCAAGTTCTACATGCCTACCGAAAATGAGTGTATTCCGAGATGTATAACACCACCATCTACTATTTTGAAAATGAGCCGTTGAAAATCAACGGATTTCTGATCGTCGAAATTAAGATCGGTAGATGGTGAGGTTTTATATTTCGGAATCAAGCATGTTATAGGGGCGGCATTGTAATAGGACAAAAAGGGTCATTACATGAAATTCAGGTGTCCCTTATCCATAGAAAAACTGGAAATGACAAATTAACCCTCATAATTGATAACCTAGTTTAGTGATGATAATCAAGTTTAGTGTTGATGATTTATTTCACTTATATTAACTCAAAATCAAAACCAAAATCAGATTTTTACAGTTAAAAAAAAAATGGTCCACTAGTTATAACCCCAAAAGTGTCACTATCCATCCACAAAAAACCCATCAAAACAAAAGTAACACAAAACCCCCAAAGAATTTGATGAAACCAATTTTAGTTTCATCATAAAATTTAATGAAACATCATAGAATTTTGATAGAACCACTTTTGGTTTTATCAAAAAATTCGATGAAACCAATTTTGAAATTTGGGATTTTTATATCAATTTTTAAAAATTTGGAGTTTTTGTATCAGTTTTGTTTAATGGATCTCCATATTTGAATGGAGTTTTTGAATGTGTTCATTTTTGGTTCATTTTTGAGGTTTGGTTTTTATTCATAAAAATGACGTCTAATATGTGGGATAGTGTAATAATAAAAGTGTGAAGGGATAATTCGTCATTATCAAAAGGAAAAGATGCAAATACTTTTTAACGCAAACCCCATTTATTTAAGGATTAGTGATCACATTTTCCGAGTCCCGTTTGTTCGGTTCATTAACACTTGCTGACGAAAATAAGTCCACAAAAAAGACGGGTTTTCCACCAGTACTGTTCGTTGTTGAATTTAAAGGGCTAATTGATTTTTTCGATATATAAATATTTTACATCACAAAACCAGAATAGGATCAAGATTCTCTTTCTCTCTCTTTCTTTCTCTCAGATTTGTGTCGTGAGATCTGTTAGTGAAGAAGAAGAGAGAAAAAATGGTGAGTATCGGAGCAATATTGAAACATCCAGATGAATTCCGTCCGCTTCTGAAGCTGAAATTGGCATCTAAACATGCTGAGAAACAGATCCCTCATGAACCTCATTGGCATTTTTGTTATTCTATGCTTCATAAAGTTTCTCGTAGTTTCGCCCTTGTTATTCAGCAATTAGGTCCTGAGCTTCGAAACGCTGTAAGCTTATTATTCTCCCTCTCTGTCGTTGATTATTATTGGAATTGCTGTTATTGTGGATTCAATGTTACAAGTGAATAGGTTTTTAAAGAATTTGATTTCGTTATTCCCAATCGAATTCGGTATTATTGATCCTTGCAGCAATGTCTTGTCTAAAAGTAACGAAATCTTAAAATTCAATTTCGTTAAAACATTAGTGTTGTTTCTCGATTTAGCTTCGTGGAGTTGCTTATGTATTGATTACCATGATTATGCTATTCAATTGAATATACTGTTCATTATGTGTTTCTAACCAGATCGAAGTTTCCACAATCGTGTTAGTACTATAAATCTGCACTGAAGCATCTTTTGGCATCTTTTGATTGGGATAGTTATTTCAGTGTAATGTTTTTTCAAAGCACCTTTTATTTTGAACTATTCGACACATATTCGACTCCTTCGAATAAGTTCATGGAGAATGTTGGTTCTGGGTAAAGCTCATTAACCATGTGCAGTTACATGCTTGTTTCAGCTTTAGTTCTCTAATTAGAGAAGATTTCAGTTGTTATATAACACATGCCAACATTCACTTACAACACTTCCTCTAGAATTACTTGACTTAGCCGTTTGTACTTTTGCAGGTTGCCATTTTTTATTTGGTTCTCAGAGCGCTTGATACTGTTGGTTAGTTCATTATCTTTACCTTGCCTTCCTTATTCTATTTGTGGGTTTGTTCGTGAATCTTTTACATGTTTTATTCTTAGTAAATGTCATACTGTCATGGTATATTGTGTATCTTTCTTCTTTACCAATGAAGATTTTTCATAAGTGACGCGTGCATTGTGGTTTTGATTGTTGAGTTTTAATCGAGGCATGACATCCATGGTTCCATTTTCTCATTTGTATTCTGGTGATCTTCTTTATCTTCCAATATTACCATCGCATCAATTTTTCTTATGGTAGGCTCATTTAACTCCTTATTGTCGCAGAGGATGACACAAGCATACCTAATGACGTTAAGGTGCCTATTCTGGAAGCTTTTCACCGTCACATATACGATCGTGATTGGCACTTCGCATGTAAGCATTCTGGAAATTTGACTTAATCACATTGCTCCTCAGCCAAATTGTACTGGGTATAAGTATGTTTGCCTGTTTTCTGTTCATGATGAGTTTCAGTTGATGATGACACTTGATTAATAACAATATATACTAATTACTAAACCATTTCAAACCTGTAAAAACCTGATTGCTGCACATTTTGCCTGATATTGCTTTGCGTTGGAAAATTGTATCCTGGTTGACCATTAAACTTTGAGGGTACATCTCTAAGGCTGTTATATGAACATTCTCCAGTAAGAATTGATCTTAATTTCTAATAGTGAGTCATGGTGACATTTCGTATATCAAACTTGCTTCAATTTCTTCTGTATTAGTCGTTTCTGCTTGCAAAAATGATTTGCTATATTTCTGATTCATGTGTGACTGGATGTTAACATGTTTCCCAATGTCTCATGTTATGTGTTAAGGTGGTACGAATCACTACAAAGTTCTCATGGACGAGTTCCATCACGTTACAACTGCATTTTTAGAGCTTGGAAAAGGGTAATGTCTGGCACTTTTCCTGTAGCATTTGTGTGAAAAAAAGTATGTGGTTTATTAGACTATTATTCATGTCCCGTAACATTGTTTTGCAGTTATCAAGAGGCAATTGAAGAAATAACCAAAAGAATGGGTGCAGGAATGGCTAAATTTATACTGAAGGAGGTTTGTAGCATTTTCTTCCTTTTGATCTGTGCTAGGTCAGACTTTTAGTGCTTCCTTTTATTTTGATGATCTTATGTAGTGAATAAATTGGATGTAATAGAAATGAGGAATTTGACCATAATGTGACTTTAGAAATCAAGTTTATGATGGGTACACACTAGAAAGTTCTTACGTATTTTCCTTCCATGGTTACTCTGATCTAAAATTGCAGTTAAATGAAAAAGTATTGAGAAATTTATGTTGAACAGAAGAGTGGTAAGAGATTTAAGTCATTAAGTGCAATGTTTGCTTTGCCTAATTTCAATGGGCTTCAAGAAGTATCAGAATAAGTTAACAATGTGCAACTGCAGTGTACATTAGGCGTTGAGCAGAGATAAGTGAAATTGGATGTCAAGTGTATTACTTATCTAATTTATTTATCTTTCCTTTGTTTTAGGTGGAGACAGTTGATGAGTATGATGAGTATTGTCATTATGTTGCGGGACTTGTTGGGCTAGGGTTGTCGAAACTTTTCCATGCTGCCAATTTGGAGGATTTGGCCTCTGATTACCTCTCAAATTCAATGGGCTTATTTCTTCAGGTGATGTATCTCAGATAGATGGTCATTCTCTCACCCTCAACATAATTTTGTGCACAGGCAATTAAAACGCTCAAATACAATCTTTGTGTATTTTCCGAATGGCAGAAAACTAATATTATTCGAGACTATCTGGAGGATATCAATGAGATACCAAAGTCACGCATGTTCTGGCCTCGCGAAATTTGGAGTAAATACGTGAACAAGCTCGAGGTGAAACAGTTTCACATGTGCTACTTGAATGTTATCTTGTTGTACCATAGGTCCGTATTGTATTCCTATTCTACTGGTCATTTTCCCAACGGCTCATTTGTTTTTGTTATTCCCCTGCATTTCAGGACTTGAAAAATGAGGAGAACTCGGAGAAAGCAGTTCAGTGCTTGAATGATATGGTTACCAATGCATTACTGCACATGGAAGACTGCTTGAAGTACATGGCAGCTTTACAGGATCCCGCCATATTCCGTTTTTGTGCTATTCCTCAGGTACAAATCCTCTCGAAGTTTAAACTGTTTGTACTACTAATTATTGTTACATAAATTAAGTTGTAGCCGAAGAGTATAATAAACTATCTTCTTTGCTATATAGTAGGTCGACAGATTTGGATTCTGTTTTTCCTTACCAGACTCTCTGGTTTTTTCATTCCTAAAAGATAAGACTTAGAATTGAAATCCTGATCGTTCAAGACTTATTTTGAGTTGAATTGATTGAATTCAATGAGAAAAGACCACTACGCTCAGAGTTGTTATCAACTCAAAAATGGCAAATGAATGAGACCGAGTGGGGGAGAGTATGATGGAGATGGATTCACACTAGTCATGCAGGCATGCAGCTATTCAGGGGTGAAGCCGTGGGAGTTGGAGATAATTTACTTACGGTAAACTTGAATCGTTTAGTGCTGCATGGCTTGATATATTTAGGGATCTTGGTTGGGAGACAGCTAGGTCTTGGCTGATTGCAAAACGACTCTCTGATTCATGTAGGAACCACCTGATTCACTGTATATACGTTTTACGCCTGCTTGTATCTATCTGGTTTCGTTACGGAGAAATGATTCTGTGTTACATGTGTATGGAGCCATGGAGGTTTGATATATTATTTTTTTTGAATCAGATCATGGCAATTGGAACACTTGCTTTATGCTACAACAACATTGAAGTTTTTAGAGGAGTGGTAAAGATGAGGCGTGGTAAGAGAAGCTAGACCTTGTTACATTTTTTGCTTAATTGCTTTGTCAATGTTTGGTTGTGGGCTAATTTTTTACTTAAACCATTCCATTGTTCTTCCTATGCATTGAACTGATCATACCATTCGTTATTCAAATACAATGGATGTCTGGATGGATTTTCTCCGAAATTGAGTAGGCCATAGTTCAAGAACTTTCCTCTAAGCTAGTTCCATTTCATCGTTTTTGTATTAGAGTTGTTAGAACTATAAAAAGGGAGACTCCAAGCTAGTCCGTGAAAAATCAGTGTAACCATGCCATGGCATTTTGAGCTATGGAAATAGGTATCGTGGTTGTTATGAGTCAGTACGATCTGATATTAATTGCTTTTTTTAACAATATTATTTGCTTTTGGTTTTGAATATTTTAAATTTTCTAGGTCTGACGGCTAAGGTTATGGACCAAACAAAAACCATGTCTGACGTCTATGGTGCTTTCTATGATTTTTCGCTAATGCTGAAGAGCAAGGTAGATGTTTTAGTACTTTATTTAGTGTTCGGCATTTTAAAGGCGCCGGACGTGTAATAATATTCTAAGGGTCATATTTTGATTACAGATTGACAAGAATGATCCAAATGCCACAAAAACACTCAACCGCATAGAAGCAGTACAGAAAGTTTGCAGGGATTCTGGTGCACTGAATCAAAGGTTAGTCTCTGTTCAAGTTCTATTCTGATAATCTTGGTTTCTGCTTTGTTATATATATATAGCTAATCCTATGTATGTTTTCCTCCCTCCAGGACCTCGTACATACTTAGCAACCAGTCAATTTGCAATTCAACTATGGTAAAAACAATTACTGCTTTATTTGATTCTCTTGATGGAATGAATGTATGCTAATGTTGCTATTAATTTGGTTTCCAGATATTTGTGGTCTTCCTTGTGCTGGCGATCATGATTGCGTTTGTCGCGACCAAGTGAGCGATTATTTCAGACATGCACAAGTGGTTGCTACAGAAATGTTTTTCATCACTTCAACTGGGAAATGAGTTTATCTATTTTTTCTTTGTTTAGGTCATATTTTCGTTAGATGTCATGGTTGATATGTATATCTGGTTGGCTGACAAACTGTGCAATGAAGTTGTATGTATTATTTACAATCTATAATTGGTAGTGCTAATCTGACTGACAATTCCAAGTATATACGCTGCTTTTAGTTTTATAAATTTAGATCAAAAGTGTGCACAACTTGTGTCAGTTCTTGAAGTAAATGTTTATTGCTTAATTGTTACTCCCTTACTCCCTCAAAAAGTGGTTCTTTTAAAGCTGCAACACGTAATCTTTGTGCGAGGAGATAAGAAGATATGTAATTTGACCAACCTGGCTGATAAATTTTAATCAAGAGGTAATTGCTCACGGATGGACAAATGAATGTTTCATGCCCATCTCCCTTGAATCAAATTGGTTCTTCGGTTCTTCACTAGAAATCTAGAAAACAAGGTTATCCGATGAAAGTCATACTCCCTCCGTTACTTTTTAATAGGCTGGTTATTATAAATAAATATTTCAAAATAATAGTCTGGTTCAAATATTACTTAACTTCTTTTGATGACAAGTGTTATGTGGACCATTTCACTTTGTTTTTTTTTGCTGACAAATATAATGGGAACCATTTTACTTCACTTCTTTTATCGACAAGTATCATAAGGACCACTTTCAATGATTAACTCTCTTAATTTCCTTAATTTTCTCAAAAAACAAAACCAGCCTATTAAAAAAAAAACGGAGGGAATACTTCAGAGCAATTGATAAGAAAGTGGACAACCATAAGTCGAAGGTAATAACATGGTTTAGATAACATTTTGTTCAAGTTAGTAGCTACTTTATGAAAAGTCCGAGTGATACTGAAAACTGAAGTAACTAATTCTATGGGTTAACTACATCTGCTCCATCCCAATAAAGTGAATCTGTCGACTGAGCAAGTGTGATCTCACCAGCTCCTGCCTGCTTGCTTCATCCGTCTATGTAGAGTTGATGCGGACACGTTCAACGCTTTTGCAAGAGTGCGAATGCTGGTTCGTGGTTGTACAGGGATTTCTGGGATCTTGCTCAAATCAACCTCAATAAGTTTGCCACCAACTCTAGTTGGTTTTCGTGAAGACACATCAACAGGTACATTCTGCCCTTCAGACTCTTTACCTCGTTTCCAAATACGTTTTACTGTCATTTCTGATACTGAAAAATGTTCTGCTGCCATTGGTACCGATCCCCTTTGCAGTCTTCCCTTGTAGCTCTCCTTCAATAAGAAGTGGTAAATAGCTAGTCGCTGTTCATTTGTGAGGTTTTTCTTGTTTCTGGTGGAAAAAAATGCATCTTCTGCACGTGTTGTCGTTTCTTCAGGAGTCATAGGCAAGAGAGAATCTGAGATTGTTTCTGGAGAACAAGGGGTTGAGTCCATAACAAACTCCGTCTCCTCCAGCTCCTCAATTATCACCATCACCTCAATTAATTCAGAATTGTTAATTAGTTCAGTTGAGTTCATTAGTTTATGCAACCAATAAGTTCTCTGTCAGTGTCAAAGAACGGAGTTCTAAGAGTACTTTGTTCATCTCATATACAGATGGACAACAGTCCCGCCAATGGAAGTGTCTCAACTACTGCAGCTGCAGCTGAGAAGCAAAGGCCTACAAAAGCTTCTCTTGCTTTTAATTGTAAAAGGTACTCGTGGAGTAACATTTTCTTCATGTTTGTATAGTATTTCAAACCAGAAAACCTGCAATCTATCTTGGCTCATTAAAATTTGTGCCTAACACACCATAACTATTTCATGCGTCATGTTAACAATGAGTCCATTCAGTTAGTATTGAGTTGACATCCGAACGAGTCCAATGACGCACACCATAACACCATGCAATCATTTTCATAGTAGTGTGTAAAACCTTGTATAGACGAATGACTTGTATTCTCAGACTCAATATGTATCCTACACAGATGTAGGCCAAAAACAACGCGTCAACTACCTTTAGGAATGTTTTCAAATGAAAATGAAGTGCATATCCTGTCTCAAGAATTTCTAGTGTCAAGTCTATCGCATGTCTATTCTGTATTTCTCCTAATCTCTAATCACACGAGCACAAGACTCCACATTTACCCTAGACATCATTCTACTAGTTGAACTTGTCTATTTTTGCTTAACATGGAATTCCTTCAAAATTTTGTTGAAAGAGAAATCAACAGTTCTACCGCTCACTAGCTAGATTTAGAGGTCTGAGGTTAGTTCACAACCTGAAGCAAATGTTGGAAAATTGGAAATTCTATTCTACAGCAAAAGGCAAGGGATATTTAAAATTTCCATTTTGAATTTACAGGTGGATGAAGAAGGAAGATTTGTCGATAGGCTACGCTTTTATTCTATATTCAACCGATGAAGAATCGTTCATGCATATTTCTGCGGGCACGGAGTGGGCTACATCAGCTTTTCACGCTGAAGCAAAAGCATTATGCAGGGCAATGACATGGCTAAAAGTGAATATTTTATCATCTGTGTGTATAGTAACTGATTGCAAGGCTTTGGCGGACAACATAAATAAGGTAAACATTGATTATGTGTGGCCAGCGGAAAATACTCTGAAGGAAATTAAGGAAAATTTAAAAGATCTTCCCCAAGCTCAAGTGAAATATACGAGGAAGAATAACTCAGCAGCGGATTTCATTGCTAAGGAGGCAAGGATTAAAAAATTACAACATATGTCTGATAGCTTCCGTCTAAGGGTGCATAAAACTAGCATAGATTCTAATGTTTTTGATGTAAATGACTTTGTAAACTTATTGTACTATGTTTGCTAGTTAATCTTTATTCTCTTTCAATAAAAAAAAAAAAAAAAATTACAGGTGATGTTGTTCAGGTCAATGTTGTTCAAAACTCTCTAAATTCTGTGTAGAGTTTCATTGGTAGCTGATGAAGATGAATGAGGTTTTATTTCTGAAGCTCTCTTATCAGAAAATTCTTGCATGCAAACAATTTATTCTCAGAAACAAAATGCAGCAAATACTTCAGATACAAGAAATTTCAAGTAATGACTGAAGAGGTAATGTTTCTGAGGTTTCTGATATATACCTGGGAAGTTTTAATGTTGAAGTTAAATTCTCAATTATTTTGAAGTATTATCTCCTTTCTGAATCTTGAAGATCTAGACTGATTCTTTACTCTTGTTGATTTCAGATAGTGAGATTGGAAGATGAAAAATCACGATAGTGATCATAGAAAAAGTTGAGGAATAAAGAGAGAAATCTTGTGATTCTCAAAGATTACTCAGAAGATTATGAAGAACCTCTGATTCTGTAAATTGATGATGGAGGTATTGGAATCTAGAAAGTTCATGATTTTTTACGGATGGATTAAGAAAAGATAAATCTGGAATTATAATTTTATTTCAAGGATTAATCGGGGGCCGGGAGAATTAATTGGGGGTCATGAAAATTTTATACCCAACCCAAAATTTTAGGGGGCTTCCAAAATATAGTTGAAAGTACTATTTTACCATTCCCCTAAAATTAACCCTAAAATCCCATTAACCTTAAACCCACCTCCCCCATTTCATTTCTTCCCCAAAACCATTCTTCTCCTCCTCTCCCCCTCCCTCTGTCCGTTCATCATCCTCCATTAACGATCGTGGAGATTTTTTTTTTCATCTGATTCATTGTCTATACGAAAACTCTAATCGACGATTAACTTCTTTTACAAACATGGCACGAACGAAGAAATATAGGGTTTGAATCGAAGAAATATATTTCTCAGAATGGTAGTCGTTAACCACGAAGTTTGAATGTCTAACGATTTTTCATCCTTGGTTAACGATTTTTCAAGTTTTGTTTGATTTCCATGAATGACCCTAAGAAAGCTAATGACGACTTTAAGAAAGCTAATGACGACCCTAAGAAAACTAATGACGACCCTTACAAAGCTTAATGTAACGATCCTAAGAAAGCTAATGACGACCCTTACATGAAAAGAAAGTTAATGTAACGACTCTTGTTTAAATTTTAAATGATCCTAACGACCCTTAGAGTATTAGTAACAGTGAGTAAAAGGTTTTTGAGTCGTTGGGTTATAAATATATTTAGTGAACGACTCTAAATGACCTACAAATGGAGTCGTCAATATTTTCAAAAATGTTTGACGATTTTTCATAACTGTAGATTGGAGTCGTCAGTTTGTTCAAACTTGAATGACGATTTTTCATAACTGCAGATTAGAGTCGTTTCTTTCCTTGACTAATAACTAACGACTCTTAAGGGTCGTCCTATTAGTATACTCCCGACCTAACGACTCTCACACTGAGATGTTGCATAATGACCATGAATCGACAACTTGGAGCACCATTCATGCGATTTGAAGAGTATAGGAAGTTTACATGATTGTTTAGAGCTTTGGGTTCTTCATTTTGAGTATTGGTTCCATCATTTTGAGCAAAAGTATCTTCATTTGGAACCATTTTAACCTAAATTTTCCCCTAAAACTCGCTTTCTTCCTCTCTATCCAACCAATTTTTTTCTTCTATAAACTCAGTTTTTACCCAAAAACTGATTTAATCTAACTTAAAAGATTAACAACTAATCTAACCTAATCAACTCAATTAATAAAAATTATTGTTGGGGGTAATTTAGGCATTTTGAAAAATTAGGATAAGGGGTAGCACCAAAGTGCTATTGGGAGACCAACTGGTCAGGCCCCCAATTAGTTCTTCTGCCCCCAATTAATCCTTGTTTTATTTGAGCGTAAATCTGGAGGATAAAAAAAAAACCCAACTCTCTCTTCTTTGTCTTATAGCCTGTTTGATCCGGAAGGATATCAGTGAGAAGAATATCACCAACATAAACAAAAAGTATGGCAATTCTAGAAATATTTTTCTGCGCAAATACCGACAAATGTGCAGTTCATCTTGAATTCATATAAAAGAAGCACATAAACAATTTTTCATACGAAGCTCTAAAAGCTTGCTTTAATCTATATAGAGACTTATGTAGCTTACCAATATAAGTAAGGTTATCTATATTAATTAAACATATAGGTTATGACGTATAAATATCCTCTGGCAAGTCACCATGCAAGAATGGATTGCTTATATCTAGTTGAGAGATGGACTAATTATAATTCACAGCAAAAGCCAAACTTATTCTAATAGTAGTTGGTTTTCTAACAAGACTAAATGTTTCTGAATAATCTAAGCCTAGTTGTTGAAGAAAACACCCATTTACAACCAACAAGATTTTAAGAAGGATCAGGAGGAAGTATAGACTAAGTACCTGCATATTGCGAACCATTATACTCCACATCCAAAGCATATATCCATTTTGGACACTTTTGAGCCTGGCTAATTGATGTGTGTCGTAGGTGCGCAAATTAATTCACTTATCTTCTACTTTACCAATGAATAATATAACAACAAATAAGATTTGTTCCCACAGAGAGCAAGGAGTTTTAGTTGTCAAAAATGTCACAAAAAGGGATTTGTTTTAGATTTAAAGAAAAATCAAAACAATTAAAGTAATTAAGTTACAAGCAATGAAGAGAAATATGATCACGGAATCCTTTTTCGTTACTAAACAATCATCAAAAGTAGTATATTCACGTATTCTTTATTAATCACATATTATCACCAACCATAGGATAACATGTATGCTTAACTATCGCCAAAATTCTTTAAATCACTGGTCAACAAGTACACTTACTCTCTAGATTTCTATCCGTCTTAATTACCTTGAGGTTCGCTTACAATTATGAACTTAGGTTTGATCCTAGAAGTTAAACTCAATACACTCAGTTTAGTTACTAATTGAAAAAACGGGGGTTTAACAACCACACCCAATATTTTTCTTAGCAATCTGTATGGACTAACTCCGATATACTTTCAAGAGAATCAACTAGACATTCATACTCAATCTTAAGAAAAGTATATCCAAGAGTTATATCTCAATTCAATCTGCAATCAAACAAATAGGAATTTCCAAGCCCGATTGAATATAAGAAATAACTTGGACGGTATCAAAAACCAATAACCAATTGTCAATCAATTTAATCAACAACCCAAAGGTCGAATTCACAAACTGATTGAACTTACGCACAACCTATGATATTTAAATTATATAGAAAATATAATGCGAAAAAGAAATAACACAGACACCAAAAATTTTGTTAACGAGGAAACCGCAAATGCAGAAAAACCCCGGGACCTAGTCCAGATTTGAACACCACACTATATTAAGCCGCTACAAATACTAGCCTACTACAAGTTAACTTCGGACCGGAATGTAGTTGAGCCCTAACCAATCTCACACTGATCAAGGTACAGTCGCATTCCTTATGCCTCTGAATCCCAGCAGGACTCTGCGTACTTGATTCCCTTAGTTGATCTCACCCACAACTAAGAGTTGCTATGAACCAAAGTCCAAGACTTGATAAACCAATCTGTCTCACATAGAAAAGTCTATTGAATAGATAAACCTGTCTCCCACAGAAACACCTAAGAGTTTTGTTCCTTGTTTTGATAAGTCAAAGTGAATAAGAACCAATTGATACACCATATTTATATTCCTGAAGAACAACCTAGTAATATCAATCACCTCACAATAACCTTAATCATATGGTAGCGAAACAAGATATTGTGGAATCACAAACGCTGTGACGAAGATGTTTGTGACTACTTTTTAGCTTGCCTATCAGAGATTAAATCTCGAGCATATCTTAGAGAAGATAGTACTCAACCACGATAGAAAATAGCAAGATCATAACACACAACTACAGAAAAATATTTGGGTCTGGCTTCACAATCCCACTGGAATCTTTAAGTCATTAACCTACAGGGTTTTGGAGAAAACCTAAGGTTAAAGGAGAATCGATACTAGTCGCAACAAGTATCACACAAGAGGTGTGGGGATTAGGTATCCCGGTTTCTAGAGTTCTCCTTTATATAGTCTTCAAATTAGGGTTTGCAACCAATGTTACCTTAGTAACAAAGCATTCAATATTCACCGTTAGATGAAAACCTGATTATACTCAAGCTAATATCTTTCAACCGTTAGATCGAACTTAGCTTGTTACACACAAATGAAAAGTGAATTCATTTAGATATGAGTAACTATACCTAAATGTGTGCGCCTTGTTGGATCAACAATATTTAACCAAAGTTAGCCATATGAACACTTTCATATCAACCTTATTCATCTTAACCATAACTAGTTCAAATGACTCAAATGAAACTAGTTCCAGATTTGTTCAATTGTTTATATTCTCATAGAAGTATACAAGACACAATTGAAGCAAAATCGATTTTGATTCACTCGAATCAATTCATGAACATTATAGCCACGGTTTGCAAAAGATTACATTTCTTATTATATAAATGTATTAGTTCATGAACAAACCGATTTTAGAACATAACCTACTCAAGTATGCGAACGGATATGCATACCTAAGTGGCCTAACCAAGTTTGGGTTTGCTATTATGCGAAAGGGTACGCATAACATCCAAACTCAGTTAAATCCAGGAACTCGAAACTCACGCCAGTACGCATACCGGTATGCATACTGAGTTCCCAGACTTTCTTGAACCAATTAGTACGCATACGGGTATGCATACTATGTTTCCCGAACTTGGAATATCTTGCAACAGTTAGCATACAAGTACGCATATTGTGCTATATCCAATCATGCTTATTTGTTCTAAACTCCCATTTTAATCATTGAAACATTCTTAGAAGACGGCAATAGTTGTCTCACACAAACTATTAGCTTTGAAGCAATCTTCAAGTAATCGAATGATCAATATGAAACATTCTGAGTCTATATCAAATGACTGTCTCACACAAATCATGTAAGATGTTACAAGGCGATTTTCACATGATCATCTTTTGACTTTCGTCAAGAATATAAGATGAACTTGGTTAAAGCAAAAGCTTACCAACACATATTTCGAGAAATGTGTAAGCGAGTTAAACTCAGCTCAAATATCAAATGTGTATAATCGAAGTCTATATAGATGTACGACTTTTGTCTCAAATAGGAGATAGATTAGATATACTTTTGAGTAATAGATGAGTTCAAGTCTCCACATACCTTTTGTTGATAAAGTTCCACAAGCTCCCGTTAGTAGTTCTTCGTCTTCAATCGATGAACGCTGTGAAGTCCAAAGCTCAACTACACTTTTTATCCTAATCTGAGACTTAGATATAAGTAGACTAGAAATCAAGAATTATAGTTTAGGCAACTAAACTTGACAACAAGCTTGAGATAGAAATGCTTGCGAGTTCTACCGAGCAGTGCTCTAACAATCTCACCCTTTGTCAATTTTAGTGACAAAACTATCAATACATATGGATTACAAAATAAATAAACTTTGTAGCTTCTCATCCAAATGCTTGATTTCCTTAGTTTTTCAACATTACTCGAAATCTTCGTCACTTCCAAGTACTCCAGTGATTCTGAATGTGTTTAACTCAGCATCATAGTTTTTGAAGATCCGTATCTATAACAATGAGAACACAATAGCTCTCAATCATTGTTATACAGTGTCATATTATTATTACACATCATCAAAGTCCAATTGTATCACAACTTTGACAACGATACTATGGTGATATGTATCACTCCCCCTTAGTCAGTACTTCATCTCACATGAAAACCACTCCCCTTTACATAATGATTTTTAAACCATATGTATTTGTAGTGTGAACTAAACATTAATTCTCCCCATTTTTGTCAATATAAATTGGCAAAGGTACGAAAACTAGTGGGATCATAATGAAATTCACATAGAGATACTTCATGACTAAAAGAGAACATATCAAATTTGTTTCGATGATTTCACATAGTCGAAACTTAGTGTATTCATCAAGGAGTTTATAAAGATACAAGAAAACTCCTATAATATTCCACATCCGCGCTCCCCATAAATATTTGACAATTAAGCACAAGTTCAATCAAGAACTCTCCTCCATAAAATGTCATTCCCGAAAGAACAACAAGAGCGACCTTACTTTTACAAGAAAAGAAGGATTTCTTTGGACATTAACAAATTACATGAGACATGAATTTGTATCCAGAAAACTCAATTAAATTAACCACAAGAAAACCCATGATTAATTTAATCGAAAATGCTCAGCATAAGAGAACTTACGGATCCACACAATACTTTCACATAGAAAAATCAATACTGCGGAATATTCAAAGATTAATTCTACTTTTCATCGATATTTGCATAAAGACGTATAATAGACTTAATCTTTGCAATCAAAAGTTCATCATATCTTCCATCAATATTTTCATAATGACATAATAGGCTTAACTTTTGACATATATGGGACAATCATAGTTCACGGGCGCAAACACACATATCCCATAACAATTTTTGTAATACATAAAACCAATAAAGATTAATACTGCAAAATCATCTTCCAGATAAACTTTAGAATTTAAATAAATAAATCTAAAAATATTGTAAGATGAAAATTGTTGGAAATAGCTATGTGTACTCACAATAATTGATATTTCAAACCCTAGTTATCCTTCGTAAAACACAAGAATAAATTCTCATAAGAAGTTTCCTAGACAAAAATTAAGCAAATGTCATTTCACTTACTTTGAAGACTCTTCTCATATTCCCTATAATCACCAAGCTCATCTTCGATTAGATCAATCTTGGACTCAAGACTATCCATCTTTTCTTCAAGTATTTTGATTGAGGATTCTAGTTCACTCTTCAATGCAATACTTTCTCCAAGACAAGATTTATTGTTAATAAGAGTTTATCAAAATGAGAAACAATGGGATTTCCATCAGAGGATGAATCACGTTAATCTTGACACATCTCATTATCAGAAGAACCAAAACAAACTTTCTTATAGTGAAAAAGAACAGTCCATACATCATCTTCTTTACTGGAAAGACTTGATGAGGACATGATAGAGAAGGAAAACGAAATGCTTGGTTAAGGAAAAGATATATTCTGTTCGAAAGAAAGAAGAGATGGGAAAAATTCCAAAACAGACCTTTGACACAAACCCTAACAGAAACTTAAAAGAGTTTAGATAGGAAGACCATCCAAATGTTCAGAAACGGTTCATGACTCAGTAACTGAAATTAGATCAATTTAAGGGAGATATACGAACAAGTTAAAAAGACGAGGGTACCCAAATATACCTCAATCTAAAACTTTTCCACCTATAAGTCCTTTTCCGAAAGTGATTGTCTATGGACTGAGTCGAGACAATACAACTAATTGGTTTACACTTCGTGTGATCGCCTATGGATACAAGATCGAGATAATACAATAACGAAGTATGTTTACTTGATAATAGGTTCGTACTTGACCAAACTCTAGGGATTCTCTATCAAGTAAAATAGGAATTAATGTTTGTGTATTTTACTTCTAATTATAATAAAACAATTATAATTGCGGAAATAGAAAAGTAAAAGACACAACAAGATTTTGTTAACGAGGAAACCACAAATGCAGAAAAACCCCGGGACCTAGTCCAAAATTGAATACTCTCAGAATTAACCCGCTTTACAAAATCAAACCAACTTCATATAGTTGAGACAAAGCAACTAAACCTATAGTTCACCTAGTTTCCTCAGTATTCCCACGCCTCCAACTTGTAATAAGTCACGTGCTTGGAACAATTCCTTTGGTTCGTATTCCAAACAGTAAAGGAATAAAAAATATGTTCGGTAACAACTCTTTTCAACCAACGTGACATGAGTTTGACAAAGGCTCTTCCGTTTAACCAATAAACTCCTTTGCCGGGTCCTTAGATCAATCTATCAACAACTACCGAAGTGATTGTTAGATTATGAAATCAATACTATTAATCACAAAGAAGTGTATTGATGCCGATATACTCAACTAATCAATCCAATCTATCACAAAGATAAACCGATTATAGTTGGATCGATTTCCAGCCGAAACAAGTATTGTGCACACCAAAGATTATGAACCCAAAAAGTCTTCTTGTCTTCAAATCTTCTTTAATAATCAGCACCTGCACACAATCAACTTGAATCTCTTGTGACTAACCACACACAGAACATAGTCTGTTAACGTTGGATTATCACAAGACGTCGTTGAAACTTCGATCTAGTTTGAGTGAATCTTATATCAGAAGAGAAGATTCTCAAGCATAAACTAACTAGGTGCAATCGAAGTTCAATAATTGTTTGTGAATCAAATCAATCGAAAACTAATAATAAACCGCAATTATTTAGTTTCCCACCAACGATACTAATAGAGCTTCTCAATCCCAAAGAAGTCTTTAAACTGAGCGGCCGTAAGAGATTTCACCTAATTAGGTTACTTTCCTCTTTGAATAGGCGGCTCCACCAGTAACAACACAACTAGGTAGTTTTGCTGGCTCTGAGGATTAGTTTGCTCGAAATGCAAACTTCAATATTTATAGACAAGGAAGTTTGGACACCAAGGAATTTCCAAAACCGAATATTCTTAAAGATATGCAATAAACAAAAAATCGGTTTTCATAATTCCTGGAAATACTTTGTCCAAATATTGACTGAAATCCAATATAAAAGTCTATAATCAGTAAATTGCACATTACTAATTATTATTTTCTAAAGATATGCATTTATTTGCTGGAAAATAAATAGCATATAAAAACTAAGAAACCTTAAATAAAAGATTCTAAATTTATTTCGATCTTGGGATTTTGCTTTAGCTATTAAGGAATATCTTTGAACAATTAGTGGTAAGAGTTACTGCACATGTTCAAAGTATGTCGACATATTTACTTTGCAAGTCCTTTTTCATACTTACAATCTTGGAAACAATTTTCCAAACTTCCAAACAAGTTTAGAATTGGTTCGTCTGAATTCCAAGAACTATGTGATTGATTATCCTATCAAATCACCAATCATGGGTTTCACGGTTCTACCAAAACAAGTTTCGATTCTACCTCCATGTGAGTAATATGCATAGTCACATTAGTTACCAAAATTCGGTTGACTAGGTACTATGATCGGTTCTCCACAACTTATGGTAACTACTTGTATTCGTTTGCACATGTCCATAGGATCGGTTCCCCCAAAACTACAAACTTGTTGCACATGTTCATAGGATCGGTCCCCCCATCTACTAAAAACGTGTTGCACCTCTTACAAGGATCGATTTTCCTCTTGTAAATTTGTTGCACCTCTTACTAGGATCGGTTCCCCAATGACTAGATAAAAGTTGTTATTTACAAGGCATCGATCTTTAAATGAGTTTTGATTCACTAAACTATGACAACCAAACTTGACATACCAATGCTTGGTGGGTTCAACCGAGCTATGCTCTAACACAAGTCGGTATAAATATTTTCACATCCCTCTTGAGATTATAGTTCTTGTCCAAGGGAAAATAGACAAGAACAATCATGAAACTTACAATATGTAATTTTTCCCACCTAAAGAAGGATCGGGAGGTTTCACAAGAAAGGAGGATGATTCTGTTAAACCTTGTTTCAGATTCCTTTTTATGGAGTGGGAATCCAAAGAGGATATTTGTCTTCCCTTAATTTTTCTGAACATATTATTTATCGATTTTTGCATACTATGAACGGTTCTGAAAATCTCTTTAGACAATGACTTAGATTTCTTATGAGATTTCCTTTTCATCTTCTGAAAACTTGATTTAGAAGAAGTCGTTTTAAGAATCTTTGTGCAATCAGTTTCTGGGCAACTGATTTTTGTTCAAGGTATACTCACGATTTACTGTGAATTTTACCATGTCTTTCTCATTATGAGAGAGATTAGATCACGACGAAATTACTAGAGTAATATGCTGATTTGGTTTGCTAGAACATATCGAAGAGCATCGATCTTTCTCTTTAAAATCACAATTGCGAAAAGTCACATTTTCTTGTCTTAATGTTTTTAGTTGACATTCTAGATTTTCAATCCTTTTAATCCAGGCTTCCTTTTCCATTTGAAAATTTCTCTTAATCAAGTAGAGATGTTTGGTCAAGAGATTGAAATTTTCTCCTGGCCACGTATTAAAGTCTCGTGATTGAAGAAAAGATCTCATAGCAGATTTCCACCATAGATAGTTTGATCTGTCAAATCTTGGAAGTATGTTAATCGAAGTCGATTCATGAGAACTCGAATTCATTTCTAAAAAGGCGAGGGTAACCCAATATACCTCAAGCTAAAACTTTTCCTTCTTGTAAGTCCTTTCTCCGAAAGTGATTGTCTATGGACTGAGTCGAGACAATGCAACTAATCCGTTCACACTTCATGTGATTGTCTATGGATACAAGATCGAGACAATACTACAACGAAGTATGTTTACTTGATACAAAGGTTCGGACTTAACCAAACACAATAGGATTCACATATCAAGTAAATAGGAATTAATCTTTGTGCAATTTACTTTACTTATAATAAAACAATTATAATGCGGAAATATAAAGCAAATGACACATCAAGATTTTGTTAATGAGGAAACCGCAAATGCAGAAAAACCCCGGGACCTTGTTCAGAATTGAATACTCTCAGGATTAAGACGTTATACAAAATAAACCAACTTCGTATAGTTGAGACCAAATAACTAAACCTATAGTTCACCTAGTTTCGTCTGTATTCCCACGCCTCCAACTTGTAAACAAGTCACGTACTTGGACTAATTCCTTTGGTTCGTATTCCAAACAGTAAAGGAATAAGAAATATGTTTGGTATCAACTCTCTACAACTAAGTGATATTAGTTGAGCAAAGGTTCCGTTGTTTATCTTAAAATAAACTCCTTTCCAGGTTCCAAGATCTATCTTATGTTCAATCACCAAAAGGCAATCGGTAAGATTTAGCCAATCAACACTCTTAATCCAAAGAACTGTGTTGATGCCGATATTCTCAATTAGTCAATCCAATCTACTACAAGGATAAACCGATTATTAATTGGATCCTATATTACCAAAACAAGTATTGTGCACACCAAAGATTATAAAACCAAGTCAAAAATCTTTTATCTCTTCTTTGTCTTCAAATATTCTTAGATCTTCAATAAACACCTGCACACAACTACTTGAATCTCTTGTGATCAATCACACACAGAACGAAGTCTGTTAACAATAGATTATGAAAAGATCGTCTTTAGATCTAATAACAGTCTAAAGATCCCTGTCAAAACCTTGAACTAGTTTGAGTGAATCTTATATCAGAAGAGAAGATTCTCAAGCATAAACAAACTAGGTGCAATCAAAGTTCAACCATCGTTAGTCAATCAAATCAATATGAAAACTAAAGATAAACCTCAATATTTAGTTTCCCACCAACGGGTCGCGCTAGAGCTTCTAAATCCCAAAGATCTTTAAATTGAGCGGCCGTTAAGGTTGAAATAAAAAGGAGTTTCAACTAGATATCGATTCATAAATTAAGACATGCCGACACGCGATTACAAAACAAGGTTTTGTATGCAGTATGTACACACGCCTAAAATCATATCTTATATTTCAGACCTTATATTATTATATTTATTTACATACAAAATTCGATAAAAACACATGGTCAAGACCGACATAAGCTTACCCCAGATAACCTCATGATATATGTATCATTATACAATAAAAGAATAACTTTCAAATCTTCCAGGCTTGTGGTAAGCTCTGCGCGGCTTACTACAACAACTTATCTTCGTACTCTATGGGGGAGAAAGTAGTGAGTAAATTCCAGTAGGGACTACGACCGAAAAATAAGTAATATTGACATGAAATATAAATGTGTAAACATGGAGCATCAATAATGATTAAGTATAGAAAGAAATCCTTACACAAATACCATTCAAACAATATCAAGGAACTATACATGCACCCATTACTTTCATTTGGTTAAGTTTTTATCAAAAATTCTAGAATACATGCAAATAATTTAAGTTCACGCATAAAGGATTAAATTATTCAAACAAGGAATTTAGAAAGAAACTTGATCTAGTGCCTTAAAACAAAACATTAATTGAGTTGAGATTTTTAACTAACAGGGTGGGGGAGAATAATATACAAAGTCCATGAGGAAAATTTAAATCTTTGGCTAATGGTGGAATTGAATTAAAAAAGAATGCGCAATTGGGGGATGGCCAATCTAATTGGGGGATATTGATTACTTCCCCCAACCCAAGGTTTCTGCTAAGGGGTAACCATTTGATATGAAAGTACTGAAATACCCTTTGGTTAATTAAAATTCTTTATGAAAAGTCAGTTATACCCTTTCCCCTAAAACATTAAAATCAAAAACCAAAACATATATCCCCCATTTTTTCTAAATCTGTTCCAGCAGTTAGTAGGTTTAGGTTTTTGAAAAAAAAAAATCTTCATCGTTTTTCAACCGTTCTTCGTCGATTCAAAAATTTCTTCGTCGATTAACATACCCCGAATCATAACAATGCCTCGAAGAAAGAAACCAAATGCCTCATCGAACTCAAAATCGATTAGTGAAGAGAAATTAAAACAAAGACTTGCTAAGATTACTCAAGATCAAGAAGAAGAAGAAGCAGCGAACTTGGACAATCAACCGCTCACAAAGATGGCTTCTGTGAGAAGGTAAGTGATTTCAAACTCCTTTATGAGTGTTTAAATCGATTTATAGCAATGGGTTTAGGTTAGAATTGTGAATCCTAAACGAAACAGTTGAGTTTCAGTAGATTCCGGCATTGAATTTGGTATGAATACTATGCCGGTTTATAGTTACGACATTTCATCTAGGATGAATTTAGTGCCGGTATTAAGTTACGGCTTAGATAGTAGCATTAATACAATGTCGTTTCCAAACCCTGTAACTTAATGTTATGTATCGGTATAGAAATTATGTTGAATACTATGCCAGTTTTATATTACGACATTCCTTATTGATAATTCGTGTATGCCGGTAGTGGACTGAAACCTTACAGGAACATCAATGAATTTGTAAGGAGTACCGGCATTATTTTTCGGTTGCATTGTATGCCGGTACTAAGTTACGACTTGGAATTGATTTATTTAGATAGTGCTGGTAGTAGTATTTTGGTATCCAGGAGAATTACATATGACTACCGACATTATCGATAGTTAATGGTCACCGCCGGAATAATGTACCGGCAGGAAAAATTACTAAGTTTCTATGCCGGGATATAAGTACCGGCGTATTTTGTTTAAGTGAGTGTATGCCGGTACTATAATAAAAAGAAGATGTCTTATATTCATTTAGTGTGCTTATGATATAGGTCAAAAGCCAAGGAAGCTAAAAAAATAAAAAATAAAGATGATGTCAATAAGAGAAGGAGGAAGGACGGTCTTGATACTCCTCAGACTCTGCCTCCCCGCGGGAAAGATGAAGGTCACAAAAAGCATTTGGGGGCTGAGTCTGGAGGGATAACTTCGGAGAGTGGCGGTGACCGTAGTCGACTTTTAATCAATGAACCTACTACAACAGTTGGGCATGATGAGCAATATGAAGATGAAAGTGAGGCGGAAGATAATAAGGTTCATCCAAGTCAAGTAGCAAGCCAAAGATAAGTGGGTGGGCCTAGTTAAAAACCCACAAAAGGCAAATCCAAAGGCAAGGTCAAAGTAAAAGTTAAAAGTTCCCACCTTATTCATGTTGATGACATGATACCTGACCTTGATCGCGGAAGAATTTGGGGTGAAGCTCACGATCCAATAGTTCTATTTTTCTATAAGCACTCATGGGCTCGTATTATCTATCAAACCTATGTAAGATTTTTTTAATCTTGTGCATATGTATTCTTGTGTATTTATGTAAAATCTTTTAACCGTACTATCTCCTGATTGTAGGATCACACGAAGGCTGTGCGTGTTTGCCGAAACCAAGCTGCGACAGATTGGGATTTGTCTTTGGAATGTGAAGAGGTCCAAAGATTAGTAAGAGATTCTGGTCTATATGCTTTGGTTGAAAATTATGTGAAGTGTGATTCTGTGACAGTCAATTGCTTCGTCGAAAGGTATCATGGCGAAACTGATACCATGCACTTCCCGTTTAGGGAGATGACCTTGATCCCGGATGATGGTCAGAACATTTTAGGCTTGAATGTTATCAGCAAATCAATAGTAGAAGGAGATCATTTTACGGACCTAGAATAGTTGAAGTTGCACGCTTTGACTAACAAGTTGTTGGGTTGGGACTACAAAACTTCTGCAGGAAGCATCTATGTATCAAAGTATAGTACGACGAAGACAATCAAGATGATGTTGCTTAAGACGATGTTTAAAAAAATGCAGGAAAGAAGTTTGAAGGATGGATGGGACCTTGTACAGATTCGTTATACAGCTGATGTGTACCTTTTATTCATATTGGGCACTAAGGTATTCCCCGACACTAGTGGCAATAGGTTAGCGCAAGCCTCCTCCAATACTTGGATCCCTTGGAAGATGTATGTAACTATTCTTGGGGTACCGTGGAAATGACACATTTGATGACGGAGCTAAGAAGGGCCTCTAAGGCTGTTACAAACCAATTTGTTGGGAATTTCACTCTGCTCCAGGTAATTTTGTTTTTAAATTTTATTCTTATGTATATTGTTCACATATACCCTTTTTATGAACTAAAAAAAATATAATGCTTCTTATATGTATCATTCCACATTGGTATAGGCGTGGGCTTATGAACACTTCCAAACATTGTTCAAGGACTACCTCTACTTGAAAATTATAGACCTTCTTGAACTCGATGCGCCTAGATCTAAGAAATACCAGTTCAACAATACTCTGAAGCCCGGTAAAAATGGTCGACTAATATATATGAGATTGGCTCTGGACACGATGACTACCAAAGACGTTGTGTTCGACCCTTACAAGGAGGCTAGAGAAAAGCGGAAAATTTTGAGGTATCCGAACGTTGCATTCTACAATGAACCGTTGTTCCACCCCAAGGGATACGTTATGGCCGATCCTCGACGTGTGATGCTGCAACTTGGATATAAGCAATTACCTTCCTTCATGATAACCTCTACTTTAAGGTATGCTCTTCAGTTGGATGAGTGCATTACAACCGCCTCAAAGTTGAGGGTAGTGTATGATCCAGTTCCATAACCAACACATTGGAGGGATAGGGAACCAAGTCATTTGGTAGATATCAGTAATTGGGAGGTTGTGAACAACGGTGATGAAGTCGATCCCTCCTGCATTAATGATTACCTAGAATGGTCACATCCTTTTGTCGTGCGCCCGGACGATGGCAGAGTTCCACCACAGAAAAAGCCTCCGGTTCCAACTCCTACAGAGGCACCACCTACAATGGCCAAACTTAATAAGACTCTTGGATTGCTAGTGAGTGTTGTTAATTCCTTAGTCATTTAATGCACACATACTCTTATATTAGCATATATATACTAATTATGTGTTGGATGTATGAAACCAGCGGCGTCGGCTTGGCAAGATGAAGAAGATGTTTGGTTGCAAGTACGAGATAAGAGAGGTGCTATCCCTTGAATAAATGAAGGAAGTCGAGGAATTTCTTGATAAAATTAAAGATCCAAGTGCAAAAGATTTGTTCGGGGAAACAAGGAAGGTGTCGGTCCAGAAGAAGCAAAAGACCAAGTGATTAACTCTTTAGTTATGTTTCTTTGGTTGTTACGTTTTAAACATTCCCCAACTTTTTTTTGGATTAGCTCTTTAGTTGTATGGTTTACTTTTGGTACCCTGATCCATAGCTGGATTAAAAACTTTTAAGAATAATCCAGTTGTTTGTTTATGTTGAACATGTTTAGATTTCCACCGAAATACATGTTTTGTTTAAGTTTTCTTTAGACCATATAAGTGCCGGCAGTGAAACATTGTGGTTTTACAGCACCGGGCATGTACCGACATTGTATGGTTTTTCTTAAACCATATCGGAACAATCATATTAAAGGCAGTAAGTTTCTGTGAAGAATTAATTCAATACCAGCATTGCATTATTGATTGAACCTATGCCGGAAATCTGATTCTGGTAAAATTGGATATTTTTTCCAGAAAACCGACATTAATTTTAATAAAACTATAATGTCGGTACTGAATTTGGAACTTAGATTTTTCCGATAGTTTTTCCGAATGCTCTTTTATTTCATTCCTAGGTAATCTATTACATTAGATTTGAAACTTTAAATTAAAACATACTAAAAAACATGTAATGGAGTAATTTTGGTTAAAGATGATCTCATAATCTATTTCCATCCCTGTTCAACAATTACGGAACCTTTGAGCCTTTTCACAGATTTCTTCGAAGACATCGTCTGGAATCTCGGTATTAAGGACCATTTTCATTGGTTCATCTTAACGTTCAACATATTCCTTTCCCTTTATATAACACCCATCACACCCATCAATAGGCTCGCAACGGCCCTTGTGGTTTTCTCTTGCTTCAGATAGTGCAACAGATTTCTCAAACCATTGAAACTCTTCGCACTTTGGGTGATTCAAACACCTTATAAACATTCTTCCATTTTCAGCATCATCAGCTTTCGCAACCCAAAACCGGCATGTCCCATCACAGTTTCTACACTTAGAATAAATAAGAGGACAATCAAAGGTTAGATGAGAAGGTTACTTGAAAATTTGACAGCTGTAAAGATGGCTCTGTAAGAGAAGATAATATTAGTGGTTCGTCCTAGTAGAGAAGATTATAAATGTCCAATTCACCCTTAGTAATCTTTAATCTACTTACTTTGCAGGTAGAGGTTGTTGATGAATCTCCCATCGCTTGTGATCCTTGAACCGTGCTAGCTTGATCTATTTTTAGAGCCTTGGTTTCTTGAGAGAATGATATTTGGTATATGGTGGGTGCTTTGTGTACATTTATGCAAATGAAAGGGTTGGTTTTATATATATTGAAGCCCCAACGGTCTTATTATTCAAAAAACTAGACTTTTTTTTTTAAATTCACATGTACCGGCATTGTCGCACAAACACATTATTTGCCGGTATTGAATGCCGGCGTAGTAAGGTCTCGTTAAAACTACGCTGGTACCATCTACATAGTCCACATAATCTGAACGTCAGAAAATAAGTTACCGGGATAGACGTTTAATTGTTATGAATACCGGTAGTATGTACCGACGTACCTTATCATTATTATTTCTAAGAAGGCACTGGTGATTTCAAAATAAGTGTCTGTTGAGATTTTTCTCTATAAATAGAGAGATAAGACTTGGACCCAATATCCCAAAACTCGTGTGTTCGTTTCTATATCCCCGAGACTCTAAACTTACTAAATCCTAAATCCTATAAGTGTTATCTATACATATATTAGTATAGAACCTACTCCCACGTAAAACAAATGGCATCGTTTGACTCTAAGGATGATTTAGAAATCACCCATGCATGGTATGCCGAAACTCATCCTTCAACAATAGATAACAGTACAAAGGATTCAATGTGGTTGAAGATTTTTAACAAATTTACTCACGATTATGGGAATTCAAAAGGAAGAACTGCTCAACAAATCGAGCAACGACACGACATCATCTTGGGTGCGGTGGTTGAGTATTTAAAAATCAAAAATCGTATCGCGCACTCTAACCACAATAGATTGTCCCCTCAATAATTCGTAAGTATCTTTACGATTAAATCGTCACAATCCACAATTTTCAACTTTTATGTAACAAACTAAGTTTGTGTGTTGTTTTTGTAGCATGTAACCATGAAAGCGCATTACTTACAGGAAAAGGGGGAATCATTCATGTTTGATGAAAACGTGTGTAGGACCAGAATATCGCTACAATACTTTTCTGCGAGATTAACAACACTTCCCAGCGAGCATTACCGCAAGATCTTCAACTACACTTTTCGAATGTCACAAAAGCAATCAAAAGAGCAATGTAATAAGTGACGAGTGAAGAAAACTATGTTTGTCCTGCGATGGTTACAAAACTTGCGAGAGCGAACATTGTAACTAATCGTGGTGCAATCGCAGAATATACCCGAAATAAGAGGAAAACTTAGCTGTCATCCACTATGTAACTACCCTATAAATATAGACCCAATGTGTCCAGAAAATGATGATGTATTTTTGAGAGTTAAGAAAGTCTTGAGGAGAGAGAGACTTCAAGAGAATAGTTGTAATCTTGAATTCTTCCATTTCTGTAAACATTTCTGAGAACAAAATAATAAAGTGTCGTTTTTCATCTTTAATTGTTAGTTGATTATAGCAAGATCTTAACAAGGGTGTAGTGTGGGAAATCCTGCAACTACATTTTGGCGCCTGAAACAGGGATTGAATTAGCAAAATCATAGAAAAAGGTGAAGAAGAAGATAAGAATTGTTCAAGATTAAGAAATTCATAAAATAACTTAGTGAGATATTTAAAGGAAGGATGATTAGAATCAAAGAGGATTATAGAAAATTGGAGTGTGGTATGGTAACGAGAACAATGATTGATAGATTTCATGAAAATATTAAGGGGAAGATACACAAACGGGATTTTGAAGGAAGGAAAATTATGACGGTGGAAAAAATATCACCATTGAAAGATTGGGAAAAGCAGGAGATCACATTTACAGCAGCAGAAATACCAGAAGAAAATATTAGTCATACATCTCCATTGGTAGTCATAGTATCCACTATACCAATGAGAAAGGAGGAATCAATAAAATCTGTAGAAGAATGGGCTATGAATAGAACTTTGGTGGATGCAAGAAGTTCTGTAGATATAATATTTTATCATACTTTCAAGAAAATGGGATATAAGGATGAAGAAATGTCTTATTCAGCATATCATGTTTATGGCTTTGGAAAGTCTTTAACAAAACCTAAAGGCGAGATAGTGGTACGAATTCCACTAGGGGAGATTGAAACACAAGTAACGTTATGTGTAGTAGACGTGGAATCACCGTATAACATGATATTAGTAAGACCATGGATACACACAATCAAGGATGTAGCATCAACGTTGCATCAATGCATCAAATTTCCTATACCCAGTGGAATTGGATAAGTTAGAGGAGACACATATTTTGCGAAATTGTGTTACCAAATTGAAGTAAGAAATTGCGAAGAACGTCCAAAGCTGCAAAAGGCTCGCAAAAAATTGGCAAGAGAAACAAAAAAGGAAGAAGAATTTAAAGTTTACATGATAAGAGCAAAAGAAGGAAAAGGAATACCCAGTGAAATCTCGCGAGAAGGAGATGAATTCGCGAGAGTTATGAAAACACCAACACCAATGGGAGAACCTGAAGCCAGTTATATTGCAGCAGAACCAACAAAAGAAGTAAATATTGGGAGTGAAGAAGAGCCTAAAATGCTAAAAATTGGGACTAGAATGGAGGCAGATGAGGAAGAAAGAACTATAAATATCTTGCGAGAATATAAAGATATCTTCGTGTGGAGCATGGATGAGATGCCAGGGATAGATCCATCAATATCATGTCATAAATTAGAAATCAACAAAAATATAAGACCATTTAAGCAAAGAATAAGGAAAATCGCAACAACATATCATTCTCAAATAGAAGAAGAATTACAGAAGATGCTCGAAGCAGGAATTATAAGGCAAGCAAAATATCCAGAGTGGATTGCAAATATGGTAGTGGTCCCAAAGAAGAACAAGGGGATAAGAATTTGCATGGATTTCACTGATTTAAACAAGGCTTGTCCTAAATATAGTTTTCCATTACCAGATATCCCACAGATGGTTGAATCAGCAGCGGGAAATGCCAGAATATCATCGTTGGATGGATATAAAGGATATAATCAAATCCCTATCGCTGAAGAAGATCAAGAACATACCGCATTTTTTGATCCAAGAGGATTATATTGTTATACAAAGATGCCCTTTGGCTTACGAAATGCTGGTGAAACATATCAAAGAATAGTGGAGAAGGTGTTTGCAAAGTGGATTCATAAAACATTAGAAGTGTATGTAGATGATATGATGATCAAAAGCAAAGAAGCTGAGAATCATGTGCAAGATCTGAAAGAGATTTTCGATCAAATGCGGCAATTTAATATTAAAGTGAATCCCGATAAGTGTACTTTTGGAGTAATTCAGGAAAATTTATGGGGTATATTGTATCAAAATAAGGAATACAAGTTGATCCGGAAAAAGTACAAGAAATTCGCGATATGCCAACGCCTGCGACGGTAAAAGATGTGCAAAAATTGAATGGACTCTTAGCCTCGCTAGAAAGATTCATTTTGCGATCTTCAGACAAGTGCAAACATTTTTGATATACTCAAGAAGGGAACAAAATTCAAGTGGACAGATGAATGTGAAAAGGCTTTTCAAGTGATAAAAGAACATTTGATGAACATAACTATCTTACAGAAAGATGAACCGGGAGAAGAATTATTGATTTATCTCGCAACAAACACATATGCGCTAAGTGTTGTGTTGCTGCGAGTAGATGCAGTGGTAGAAAAACCAATTTATTACATCAGCAAAACGTTCAATTCTGCAGAGAAAAATTATTCAAAGATTGAGAACTAATTCTAGCATTGGTACATGCAACTTTTAAACTTCGCATCTACTTTCAAGCGCATAAGGTCAAAGTGTTAACAAAAGTGCCAATTGAGTCAGAAATGAAAAATTGAAAAAGATCAGGCAGAGTTGAGAGATGGAATGCACAAGTAGGACACTTTGATATCCAATATGAAGTTTTATCCTCGCCAAAGTCACAAGTTATCGCATACTTCTTAGCTGAATTTCCCTTAGAAGATGATGAAGCTATGGAAGAGATGATGGATGTAGAAGAGGAACATGGAGATCCAAAAGAGCTATTAACAGAACCCGACAGATGGGAGATATTGGTGGATGGATCATCAAATGGGGAAGGAAATGGGATTGGAGTTATTTTTATTTCACCAGAAGGAGGAAAAATAGCTTTTTCATTTAGATTGGAATTTGCATCCACTAATAATGAAACAAAATATGAGGCCGTGATTCATGCTTTAAAGTTTGCAGTAGAAATGAAATTGGAAAATTCTAGAATTACCAGCGATTCACAGTTGGTTATTCTCCAAATAAAAGGAGAATACACAACAAACGAACCATCTTTAAGAAAGTATAAAAGATTAGTCGAAGAATTATCTGCGAGAATTCCAAAAATAAAATGGAGACATATATCAAGGAAAGATAATATGCTCGCAGATGCATTTGCTTTCATATCTAGTATGATGACAAATCCAGCTGAGAGATGCATAAAAATTCAAACACTTTTATTACCAGCGATAAACAAGGAGGAAGAAGAGGAAGATGTGATGATGGTAGAAGTTGGCGAAGAGGAATTAAAGAACAACATTAGGGATTGGCGAGCAGATCTTCATGCATACTTGGCAAGAGGAGAAATCCCAAGAAATCGATTGGAAGCACATAAATTAAAAAGTAGGGCGACCAATTATGAGTTAAGAGAAGGAGTACTATGTCGCAGATCTTTTAGTGGACCATCGCTAATATGTTTGACGAGGGAGGAAGGACAAAAAATATTGAAGATGTTACATAGTGGGGACGCTGGAAATCATAGTGGAGGAAGATCTTTGGCATATAGAACGAAAATGCAAGGCTATTACTGGCCATATATGCATGAAGATGCAAAACAACTCTCAAGGCGTTGTGAAGATTGCCAACGATATGGAAAGAAGATACATGCACCAGGAGCACCATTATCATCTTCAACAAGTGTATGGACTTTTGGGAAATGGGGGTTAGATATTGTGGGACCATTTGTACCTGGTTCTGGACAAAGAAGATATCTGATTGTCGCAACAGATTATTTCACAAAATGGGGAGAAGTAAAGGTAGTACAACATATTCGCGATAAAGATATTTTTATATTCATATTTGAGAATATAATTTGCGGATTTGGGATTCCAGCACAGTTGGTGTCTGATAATGGAAAGCAATTTGAAGGGCAGAATATAAAATTACTACTCAATGCATTTAAGATAAAGTGTGGAAAATCTACTCCTCTATATCCACAAGCAAATGGTCAAGCTGAAGCAACTAATAAGACAATCGCAGACATCTTAAAAAATAAGCTAGAGGGATACACCAGATCATGGTGCGAACAGGTGTATAATGCAATATGGGCCTATAATACAACTAGATGAGAATCTACTGGAATGTCACCTTTTTGTTTGACGTATGGAGTTGAAGCTGTGTTACCAACAGAAGTAGCTATTCCTACAACAAAAAGAGAGGCTTGGGAAAGAAATCTAAGTGATAGAATGATTTTAAATAAATTGGATGAATTAGAAGAAAAAAGAGAAATTTTTTTGCAACATATGGAAAATTACCAGCGAAGATTATCTCGCGAGTACAACAAACGTGTTAAGAAACGTGAATTTCAACCTGGCGATTTAGTACTGCGAGAAACACCAAGTTATCAGCGAGAGAATGGTGGAAAGTTGGCGAGAAAATGGGATGGATCATACATCATTAAAGAGATAGTTGGAACAGGGGCATACAAACTAATGGACCCTGAAAGGAGAGATGTTGGTCAAAGACTTGACAGACCATGGAATGGACTATTTCTGAAAAAGTATTATCAATGACAACTTCTGCAAGATAAGAGATACAGGTACGTTGTAAAAAAAAAAATCTGATTACGATTGCGAGGTTCTCCTAATAACAAAGCAAAGCAAGAACTGCGTGCATAATCGCGAGAAAGGCGAATAAAAATTTCGCAGAGATTAATAGAATGTGACGAACCTTTATGGTGTGCACCCTAGTTCGCGAATAAAATTTCACAAGAGGCAAATGTAAGACCTAATAGTGCGTCATATAACGGGGTATCTCTTGACATGACTCAGTGATAAGGTTATACCGCTGCTGGAACCTGAGTTATGCAGATGTTGGGGTTAAAGAAAACCTATCTAGGAGAGGGATCTTGGATTTCCAATTATATAAGGTTATACCCTGGTTGGACGACTAAGGACCTCTTCTAAGGAGTGCAAAGTATGACCAAGGCTCCGAGGTACACAGTTGAGTCAAGGGTGCCCGAGGCGTACGAAACTACCCTGGCCATCCTTGGCAAGTCTTGGCTATGATGCACTCGGCCCGAAGAAAATCCCACTTAAGGTGCAGTCTTGTAACTATAAGCCATATAGGCATAAAGGACAAGAGGCTGCGAAAACAGCTGGTTGTTGGAAAATCTAGATGGGAGGAGCTAGTCTTGTATGGCCGATGTGCCCTCCTTGAAGGGGCATCTAGAGGGAAGATAAGGGCGGCACCATCCATTAGGGAGATGATAAGTGTCTAAAGACGGCAATGTCATGGGGCTTTATGATCGCAAGAGCATTTAGGCATGTCATATTGTCGCGTGACGAAAGTTATACAAAGGAAATAAGCCAAAAGAGAAAAGTTAAGATGAAATCAATGGGTTTTTACATTTAACAAGTGTAAAGACGTCCTGCGATTTCATCGCAAGACGACAATGTCATAAGGTTTAATTCTTGCAAGAGAGTTTATACTTATCATATTGTCGCAGAGATGTTGAAAAAATATTGATAAGACAAGATCAATGGGTCAATACATGCAAATGTAAAGACGTCCTGCGATTTTGTCGTAGACAGAATTTTTTTTTTTTGGAAAAATAAGACCTTTAACTAGGAAGGCAAAATAAGACCAACAGAATAATCTTAAAAACTTAAATATTCTATTTTAAGATGCAGGAAAGATTTGTTCATCGCAGGAGAATATATAAGAAAGCAGATTCATAACATCGTAAATTCTTTCAGAATTTTTCGAAATATCGCAGTTGTACTCATTACATCGCAGAAATATTCATACTTTCACACTGTTCACAGAAATGAGACACATGAAATAATTCACCATTTCAAGAAATATAATGAAGGGCAAGTAGGGGAGTGGAGAATTAAGATTTCATTATCTTCCTTGAGGATATTCAAAGTAAACAAAATCAAAAGTTGAATTCTCAAAATTTCAAAAGTTACATTATTCGCAAGAAAGATGAAGAAAAAGAAAGCAAAAATGAAATTCAAGTTTTGACGATTGACTCGCCAGATTCACTATTCTTGCTCGCCAGATTCGTTATTCTTGCCAGAATTGTCAGCTTCATCAGTATTCTTCTCACCGCTTGTAGTTACTTCTTTAGGAGGACTTCTTTCTTCTTCATTATCTTCTTGAGTGGTATTTTCTTCATCAGTGAATTCTAATTCCTTATCCATGGGAAGAGGAATTTCATCATCATCAACTTTTAAAGGAGGAACAAATACAGGAGGGAGAGAGTGGGAGAGTAGAATATCGTTCACAAGAACTTCAGCACTGAGGTGAACCTTGTGAAGGAAACCTCTGTCACGATTCCTAATCTCTATATTTTTGAAGTACTCGAGATAATCAAGTCTTCTTTCTGCTTTGTCGCGAGCTTCAATATAATTGGAAGTAAGAGTCTTGTTTTCTTTGCGAACTTTATCCAATTTATCAGTAAGATCAGCGATGGTAGAATGAAGACTTCTTTCAGAATCTGCGAGTAACAAAAGTGATAAAAGATCATTCAGTCAAAGATTTTGCAAGAAATATAACACAAAATTTGACAGAAATGTAGTTGCAGGATTTCCCACACTACACCCTTGTCAAGAATCTATGAAAATTAAGTCATAATCGAGAACGAACAACAATAATTTTATTAATTCACTTTCAGGAAGATTTACAAGAAATATCAAAACTCAGAAGTACAACTTTCTTTCTGGAGTTTCTCTCTCCTCAAAATTATCTCAGCTCTCAAAAGTACATCATCCTTTTCTGGATTTAGTCGAACCCTTTATATAGGAAAATACATAGTGGAAGAAAACTAAGATTTCCCCTTAATTCGGATCTACTCTGCGATCTCATCACCATAACTTTAGTCTTCATCATCACCAACTTTGTAACCATCGTGAAGCAGACTTATTCTTCTCATATATCTTCAGTCGTTGACTGTTATATCACTCTTTTGTGACACTCGCCAAATGTTGTTGAAGAATCTTGCGACGTTCTCGTCAAAGTGTTGTTAATATTTGTAGAAATGTTTAGGTTTCTCACAGAAGTGTCGTTTCCATCGCGAGAATATCGTTGTGGCGATATTCTGGTCCTACATCTTGCCTCTTCTCATGTCTTTTCTACAAATAAGATAAGATATCAGAACTTTCAACTCTTCATGATGCTCGCAGCTTCTTTATTTACAAGTTTTCTTCTCGACAAACCTCTGTTTATTTAGTTTAATCGCCTATACGTGTTGTAGCTCTTCTTTAACATGAGTCCTCTTAATGGGTCATACTGCTCTTGTCTATAAAAGGTGGAGCCTTGTTACGAAAATAATTTTCTCTTTTTACTTCTTCATCTTCTTTATCTGTTTATTTCACTTTCCGTCTGCAACTTTTCTTTATCTTCATATTCACCTGCTACTGTTTTAATGGAAACGTCAAGGTATGTATTTCGATTATATTATCTATTTGAATTACTTTTTCACTTTTGTTCTTCGATCTTCCTAATTTAATTCATTATAATTCTTGTCATGTTTTCCTTTAGAGGAGCTATCCCAATCGCCCATTATGAAACTCCAAAACCTAACTCCCTCAAGAAGCTTGTTGAGAAGAGGAGGAAGAAGGATTCTTCGAATGATAAGGTAGTAAGAAACACATTTTATCTTAATAACAATATTGTTGCCTCTGTTTCTTATCTAAATTATTATTTGCAGAATGACGAGAACACCGCTAGACCTCATAAAAAATCCCGTAGCAATAAAAACTTTTGAAGATGATATCATTATTCCTGAGTTACCATCTAGGAGAGTTATCATCACACCCTTACAATCTAATCCTCCTTCTTCTGTCTACGAGAACCTCGCTATCAATACCCCCCTTCCTTCAGAAAATTTGACAAATCAAATCCCTACAAATGTTGTGGCTGAAACTCCTTCTAGTCCAATATTACCCTCAACCGTCACTTTCCCAAAAACTCCTCCTCCTCATAATGCATCTATCGCAGATGATTCAAATCATCAATTTTCTATCATTACTACTTCATCCTCTGTATCTCTTCCTCCATCAAGTGAAACCTTTGCTGGAGTTGATATTGCTTTTAAAATTTTATCTAATATTTTAGATAACGCTAGAAAGTCTTCCACTGATTTTCTTCAATATGAAGATTGCGAGACTTTACTCAAGTGTTTTGTCTCTGATAATTATGCTTCGCGAATATCTTTGGAATATGAAGTTGAATCTCTAATGAAAAGCCTTCAAGTTAAAACTTCTGAGTGTGACACTCTGAATCATACGCTTCGCAATTTTTCACTTGAGTGCGATAACCTTCGCAGACATAATGACGAGCTGAAAGGTATAGTTTTTCTGCCTCTATCCTTTTGTTTCTCCATTCTAATGATTTCTGCCTTCCTTATTTTTTACACTCCATTCCTTTTAAATGTTTGGTTTATTTATTTAGCTTCAAATCGGAATCGATTAATGAAGATATTTGAATTAGAATCAATCGCTGAAGAAGCTCGCTACTTGAAAAAGAGTCTTGGATGGACCAACATAGTAGATTAGACAATCTTCATACTTACTCAATTGATCGCATAAATAATCTTACTAATGAGAATAATCAATTGTCACAAAGCCAAAATTTATTGTGTAGCGAAGTTGCTCGCCTTTCATATTTGTTATTTAAGACTGATTTGGCGATGAAATCTTTATCAGATGAGAATAAAACTTTATCCCAAGAAAAACATAATTTTTCAAGTTTGGTGGCAGCTTCCTCGCAACAATTAGATAATCTTCAAAGAATTTGCGATAATCAAGAGCAATCTCTTCGCTCCCTTAAAGATGAACTCAAGGAAGTAACTGAATCATCTTCTGCTGAGAAGGATAAACTTATCAAGGGTAGATTAACTCTTATTTTGAAATCTAATGAACTTAAATATCAGTATTCCCAATTAGAGAAATCTCATTCTTTACTAGCAAAAGAAAACCTTTATCTTCGTACCAAAGAAGAAAACATGAAATCTCGTCTGAAGGGTATGGTTGGCGATAAATTTGACGATGCTATGAACCAGTGGGAGAATTGTTTCTTTGCACTAATCCAAAATTTAACCTCTCAAAAAGAAGGTAGTCAGTTGACTGCCTCAATTGTTGATTTTTCGATAAATTCCTATGTTTTACTTCTCGTGAGATCTTCATTTGAATATTTCCTTGTCATTTTTGGAATTTACAGAATCTGAAAGAATCCATCTAGCTACTATTACTGCTCTTCCGGAGAAATTAGATAAGATTCGCAAAGAAAACAAGACTCTCATTTCCGATTGCTTGGACGTTCACGATAAGGCATAAATAAGGCTTGATTATCTTGAGTACTTCAAGAATATGGAGATTAGAAACCGTGATAGAGGTTTTCTTCGCAAAGTTCATCTTTCTGTCGAAGTTCTGTTGAATAAGATTCTGATCTCCCATTCTCTCCCTCCTGAATCTGTTCTTCCACTAGAAGTTAAGGATGACGAGATTCCCATTCCTATGGATAAAGATTTAGAAGATAGACCTACTGAAAGAGAAGAAGAAGCTGAAAAAGATAACCCAGAAGAAGACGAAGGTTCTTCTAGAGAAGAAGAAATTCTCAAAGAAAAGGATGCTGGCGATACTGAAAAGAATGATGGCAATTTTGATAAATTTGCTGGCGAGAATGATAAATCTGGCGAGAAAAATATTGATGAGCCTGTCGCTGAAGTTTGAATTTCATTTTTGCTTTCTTTTCCTGCTTCTTTTTTGCGAGGAATGTAACTTGGATGACTTTTTTAACTTTTCCGTTGTCTGTGTTGAATCTTCTCAAGGAAGATATTAAGATTTTATTTACTCATTCCTCTTCTTTCCCTCTAATATCTTTCTTGAGATGGTGAATTATATGATGTTGAATAGATATTTTCTGAAGTAATCTGCCTCCTGCGATGAATAGATATTTCCTGCATTCTCAAATAAAATAATTAATGTTCAATATTAATTTGTTGGTCTTATTATGCCTTCCTAGTTAAAGGTCTTATTTTGCCAACCTTTAATATTTTTCTGCGACAAGATCGCAGGACGTCTTTACATTTATATGTATTGACCCATTGATCTTGTCTTATCAGTACTTTTCAATATCTCTGCGACAATGTGACAAGTCTAGGTTCTCTCGCGAAAACAAAGCCTCGTGACATTGCCGGCTTGCGATGAAATCGCAGGACGTCTTTACACTTTCATGCAAAAAACCATTGATCTCATCTTAACATTTTCTATTTAGGATTTTTGCCTTTGTATAATTTTCGTCACGCGACAATATGACAGGCCTAAATGATCTTGCGATCATGAAGCCCCATGACATTGCCATCTTAAGACACTTATCAGCTCCCTAATGGAGGGTGCCTCCCTTATCTACCCCCTGGTTGCCCCTTCAAGGAGGGCACATCGGCCATACAAGACTAGCTCCCCCCATCCGGATTTTCCAACAACCAGTTGTTTTCGCAGCCTCTTGTCCTTTATGCCTATATGGTTTATAGTTACAAGACTGCACCCTAAGTGGGGTTTTCTTCAGGCCAAGTGCATTGTAGACAACACTTACCAAGGATGGAAAGAGAGTTTCATATGCTCTAGGCACCCTTGGCTCAACCATGTACCTCGGCGCCTTGGTCATACTCTGCACTTCTTGGAAGAGATTCTCGGTCGTCTAACCAGGGTATAACCTTATATAGCTGGAAATCCAAGATCTCTCTCATGGATAGGTTTTCTTTAACCCCAACATCTGCATGACTCAGGTTCCAGCAGCGGTATAACCTTATCGCTGAGTCATGTCAAGAGATACCCCCTCATATGACGCGCTATTAGGTCTTACATTTGCCTCTTAAGAAATTTTATTCGCGAACTAGGGTGCACGCCATAAAGGTTCGTCCCATTCTTTTAATCTCTGCGAAATTTTATTCGATGTTCTTGCGATGATGCTCGCATAAATTGTGATAGAGAAAGCAGAATTTTTTTAACTGTTTCATCTTACATTTGTATTTCTTACCTCGCATAAATTACTACTGATAATACCTTTTCAGAAACAATCTATTCCATGGTCTATCAAGTCTTTGCCCAACATCTCTTCCCTCTGGATCCATTAATTGTTTGCTCCATTTCCAATTATCTCTTTAATGATGTATGGTCCATCCCATTTTCTCGCTAATTTTCCACCACTCTCTTGCTGATATTTTGGTGTTTCTCGCAAAACTAGATCGCCAGGCTGGAATTGACGTTTCTTGACTCTTTTGTTGTACTCGCGAGCTAATCTTCGCTGGTAATTTTCCATATGTTGTAGAGTTTTTTCTCTCTTTTCTTCTAGTTCATCTAACTCATGTAAAATCATGCCAGCACTTAGATTTTTCTCCCATGCCTCTCTTTTTGTTGTTGGGGTAGTAACTTATGTTGGTAGAACAGCTTCAACTCCATATATTAAACAGAAAGGTGACATTCCAGTTGCTTCTCGTCTAGTTGTATTATATTCCCAAATTGCATTATGCACTTGCTCGCACCATGATTTGTGATAACCTTCTAACTTCTTTTTTAAGATGTCTGCGATTGTCTTATTAGTTGCCTCAGCCTGACCATTTGCTTGTGGATATAAAGGAGTTGATTTTCCACATTTTATCTTAAATGCATTAAGAAGCAATTCAATATTCTTCCCTTCAAATTGCTTTCCATTATCAGACATCAACTGTGCTGGGATCCCAAATCTGTAAATTATATTTTCAAATATGAACATAAAAATGTCCTTATCGCGGATGTGCTGTACTGCCTTTACTTCTCCCCATTTTGGGAAATAATCTGTAGCAATGATTAAATATCTTCTTTGTCCAGAACCAGGCACAAATGGTCCCACAATATCCAATCCCCATTTTCCAAATGGCCATACACTTGACGAAGATGATAATGGTGCTCCTGGTGCATGTATCTTCTTCCCAAATCGCTGACAATCTTCACAACGTCTTGAAAGTTGCTTTGCATCCTCATGCATATATGGCCAATAATAACCCTGCATCTTTGTTTTATATGCTAAAGATCTACCCCCGCTGTGGTTACCAGCATCACCACTATGCAACATTTTTAACACCTTTTGTCCTTCTTCTCTCGTCAAACATCTTAGCGATGGTCCACTAAAAGATCTGCGATATAATACCCCATCTCTTAGTTCATAATTGGTTGCTCTACTTTTCAATTTATGTGCTTCTAATCGATTTCTGGGGATTTCTCATCTTGCCAAATAAGCATGAAGATCTGCTCGCAAATCTGTAGCATTTTTCCCTATTTCTTCCTCTCCAGGTTCTACCATCATTACATCTACCTCTTCTTCCTCTTTGTTTATTACCGGTTGTAAAAGTGTTTGAATTTTTATGCATCTCGCAAGTGGGTTCGTCATCATACTTGATATGAAAGCAAAGCATCTGCAAGCCTATTATCTTTCCTTGATATGTGTCTCCATTTTATTTTTGGAATTCTCGCAGACAATTATTCAACAAGTTTTTTGTACTTCTTCAAAGATGGTTCATTTGTAGTATACTCTCCCTTTATCTGGCGAATAACCAATTGTGAATCGCTGGTGATTCTAGCATTTTCCAACTTCATTTCTATCGCAAACTTTAATGCATGGATTACAGCTTCATATTCTGTCTCATTATTAGTGGATGTAAATTCTAATCGAAACGAAAAAGCTGTTTTTTCTCCTTCTGGTGAAATGAAAACAACTCCAATCCCATTTCCTTCTCCATTTGACGATCCATCCACTAATATTTCCCATCTGTCAGGTTCTGTTAATAGCTCTTTTGGGTCTCCATGTTCTTCTTCTATATCCATCATTTCTTCTACAACTTCGTCATCTTCTAAAGGAAATTCAGCTAAGAAATCTGCGATAACTTGTGATTTTGGCGAGGATAGAATTTCATATTGAATATCAAAGTGTCCTACTTGCGCATTCCATCTCTCAACTCTGCCTGATATTTTTGAATTTTTCATCACCGATTCAATTGGCACTCTCGTTAACACTTTGACCTTATGCGCTTGGAAGTAAATTCGAAGCTTAAAAGTTGCGTGTACCAATGCTAGAATTAGTTTCTAAATCTTTGAATAATTTTTCTCTGCTGAATTCAATGTTTTGCTGATATAATAAATTGGCTTCTCCACCCCCGCATCTACTCGCAGTAATACGACACTTAGTGCGTATGTGGTTGTCGCAAGATAGATCAATAGTTCTTCTCCTGGTTTAGCCTTTTGTAAAATAGATATGTTCATCAGTTGTTATTTAATTCCTTGAAAAGCCTTTTCACACTCATCTGTCCATTTAAATTTTGTTCCCTTCTTGAGTATATCGAAAAAATTCTTGCACTTGTCTGAAGATCGCGAAATAAATCTTCCCAGCGAGGCTAAGAGTCCATTCAGTTTTTGCACATCTTTAACTATCGCTGGTGTTGGCATATCGCGAACTGCTTGTACCTTTTCTGGATCAACTTGTATTCCTTATTTTGATACAATATAACCCAAAAATTTCCCTAAAGCTACTCCAAAAGTACACTTTTCTGGGTTCACTTTGATGTTAAATTGTCGCATTTGATCGAAAATCTCTTTCAAATCATGTACATGATTTTTAGCTTCTTTGCTTTTAATCAACATATCATCCACGTACACTTCTAATGTTTTATGTATCCACTTTGCGAACACCTTATCCACCATTCTTTGGTATGTTGCACCAGCATTTCGTAATCCAAAAGGCATCTTTGTATAATAATATAATCCTCTTGGAGCAAAAAATGTTGTATGCTCTTGATCTTCTTCTGCGAGGGGAATTTGATTATATCATTTATATCCGTATAATGAAGATATTCTATCATTTCCCGCTGCTGATTCAACCATTTGTGGAATATCTGGTAATGGAAAACTATCTTTAGGACAAGCTTTGTTTAAATTAGTAAAGTCTATGCAAATTCTTATCCCTTTATTTTTCTTTGGGACCACCACCATATTTGCAATCCAATCTGGATATTTTGCTTTCCTTATAATTCATGCATCAAGCATTTTCTGTAGTTCTTCTTCTATTTGAGAATGGTATGTTGTTGCAATTTTTCTTATTCTTTGTTTAAATGGTCTCACATCTTTGTTGATCTCTAGTTTATGACATGCTACTGAAGGATCTATCCATGGCATCTCATCCATATTCCACGCGAAGATGTCTTTGTATTCTCGCAAGAGACTTATAGTTCCTTCTTCTTCATCTTCCTCCATTTTGGTCCCAATTTTCAGTATTTTAGGCTCTTCTTCACTTCCAATATTTATTTTCTTTGTTGGCTCTGCTGCGGTGTAACTAGCTTCAGGTTCTCCCATTGGTGTTGGAGTTTTCATTTCTCTCGCGAATTCATCTCCTTCTCGCGAAACTTCACTTGGTATCCCTTTTCCTTCTTTTGCCCTTATCATGTAAATTTTAAATTCCTCTTCTTTCTTTGCTTCTCTCTTCAATTTTCTGCGAGCTTTTCGCATCTTTGGACGTTCTTCACAATTTATTACTTCAATTTGGTAGCACAATCTCGCGAAATTCACATCTCCTCTAATTTCTCCAATTCCACTAGGCATAGGAAATTTAATACATTGATGTAATGTTGACGCCACAGCCTTGATTGCATGTATCCATGGTCTTCCTAACATCATGTTATATGGTGATTCTACATCTACCACACATAGTGTTACTCGCGTTTCAATCTCTCCTAGCGGAATTCGTACCACTATTTCTCCTTTAGGTTTTGTTAAAGACTTTCCAAAGCCATGAATATGATATGATGAATGAGACATTTCTTAATCCCTGTATCCCATCCTTTTAAAAGTTTGATAAAATATTATGTCAATAGAACTTCCTGCATCCACCAAAGTTCTATTCACAGCCCATTCTTCTTCTAATTTTACTGATTGTTCTCTTCTTATTGGGATAGTAGATACTGTAATCACCAAAGGAGATGTATGACTCAAATTTTCCTCCAACACTTCTGCTGTTGTAAATGTAATTTTTTGCTTTTCCCAATCTTTTAACGGTGATATTTTCTCCACCGTCATAATCTTTCTTCCTTCAAAATCCCATTTGTGTATCCTTCCCTTGATATTTTCATGAAATCTATCAATCACTTCTTTTGTTATTACATCATCCTTCAATTTCTTACAATTCTCTTTGGTTTTGATCATCTTTTTCTTCAACTATTTCCACCGACTTGCTCAATTTTCTTCCTAATCTTTAATACTTCTCCTCTTTTACTTTATCTTTTCTATGTTTTTCAATGATTCAATCCCTGTTTCGGGCGCCAAAATGTAGTTGCAGGATTTCCCACACAACACCCTTGTCAAGAATATAAGAAAATTAAGTCATAATCGAGAATGAACAACAACAATTTTATTAATTCACTTTCAGGAAGATTTACAAGAAATATCAAAACTCAAAAGTACAACTTTCTTTCTGGAGTTTCTCTCTCCTCAAAATTCTCTCATCTCTCAAAAGTACATCATCCTTTTCTGGATTTATTCGAACCCTTTATATAAGAAAATACATAGTGGAAGACATCTAAGATTTCCCATTAATTCGGATCTACTCTGCGATCTCATCACCATAACTTTAGTCTTCACCATCACCAACTTTGTAACCATCGTGAAGCAGACTTATTCTTCTCATATATCTTCAGTCGTTGACCATTATATCACTCTTTTGTGACACTCGCCAAATTTTGTTGAAGAATCTTGCGACGTTCTCGTCAAAGTGTTGTTAATATTTGTAGAAATGTTTAGGTTTCTCGCAGAAGTGTCGTTTCTATCGCAAGAATATCGTTGTGGCGATATTCTGGTCCTACAAGAAAGGTCAACAAGAGAGGAAGTCAATTGACTACCTTCTTTCTGCGAGGTTAAGTTTTGAATTAATGTAAAGAAACAATTTTCCCATTGATTCATAGCGTCATCAAATTTATCGCCAACCGCACCCTTTAGACGAGATTTCATTTTTTCTTCTTTGGTGCGTAGATACGAGTTTTCCTCTGTTAGTAATGAATGAAACTTCTTCAATTGAGAGTATTGGTCTTGAAGCTTGCTGGCCTTCAAACTAAGAGTTAACCTACCCTTGATAAGTTTATCCTTCTCAACAGCAAATGATTCAGTTACTTCCTTGAGTTCATCTTTAAGGGAACGAAGAGATTGCTCTTGATTATCACATATTATTTGTAGATTACTCAATTGCTGCAAAGAAATCGCCATCAAGCTTGAAAATCTATGTTTCTCTTGGGATAAAGTTCTATTTTCATTTGATAAAGATTCTACCGCTAAGTTAGACTTGGTTAACAAATATGAGAGACGAGTAATCTCGTTACTTAATAAATTTTGACTTTGCGATAATTGGTTATTCTCATTAGTAAGATTATTTATTTGATCAATCGAATATGTGTAGAGGTTATCTAATCTATTATACTGGTCCATCCAAGAATCTCTTTCAACGCGAGCTTCGTCAGCAATAGATTCAAATTTAAGTCTTTCCATGAAACGAGTCCGATTTGAAACTAATATATGAATCAAGAATTTAAGAAGGAGACTTGAGTACAGAGAATATAAAAGAAAAACATAAAAACAAAAGGGTAGAGGCAGGAAAATTGTACCTTTCAGCTCGTCATTTTTCTGCGAAGATTCTTGCAGTTAAGAGAAGAGTTGCGAAGCATATGGTTCAGAGTATCACATTTAGAACATTTGACTTGAAGGCTTTTTCTCAGAGTTTCAACCTCATTCTCTAAAGATGCTCGTGAAGCAGTGTTATCAGAGCCAGAATATTTAAGTAAGGTCTCGCAAGCTTCATATTGGAGAGAGTCATTAGAAGATTTTCTAGTATCGTCTAAAATATTAGATAAAATTTTAAAAGCAACATCAACTCCAGCTAAGATTCCATTCGATGGAGGAAGAGATGCATAGGGTGAAGTGGTAACGAGGACAAGTTGATGATTTGAGTCATTTGCGATGGTTGTATTATCAGAAGGAGGAGTGTTGGGAAAAATAACAGTTGAAGGCAACAAAGGGCTAGAAGTAAATTCAGTCACATCAATTTCAGGAGCTTGATTTATCAATGAATCAAAAGAAGTAGAGGTGTTGGTAGCGATATTCTCGCAGGTAAAAGAAAGAGGATCCAGTTACGAGGGTGTGGGAGTAACTCTTGCAGATGTTAATGTGGGGATGGAGAAATCAGCCTCAAGATATTTAAACTGACAGGTCTTTTGGGAGGATTGGCGATGTTCTCGACATTATGCGAATAATAACTTAGATAAGAAATAGAGGCAACAATATTGTTATTAATAAATAGGATGTGTTTCTTACCACCTTATCATTTGCAGAACTTCTCTTCGTCTTCTCAGTCGGTCTTTTGCGAGCATTAGGGTTTTGACCTGAGGATTGGGTGTTAGGGATAATTCCACTGAAGAGAAGACATAATACGGGAGTTATGAAAGATCAAATAGAGAAGATCGAAGAATATGAGTAAAAATTGAATCAAATAAAGATTATAATCAAAAAACATACCTTGATGATTCCATTAGAACAGTAGTAGGAGAATATGAAGAAAAAGAAAAGTTGCAGACGGAAGATAAAATAAACAGATGAAGAAGATAGAGAAATAGAAGAAGAAAATTAATTTTGAAGTTTAACTCTACCTTTTATAGGCAAAAGGGAGTAACCTGTTGAGTAAAGACGTGTCGGTAAAAAGATGAATTTACAACACGTGTAGGCGGTTAAGCTAAATTAACGGAGCAATGTCGAGAAGAAATTATGGAAAGAAGAGAGGCTGCGAGTACTCTGAAGAATTGAAGATTCTCATATCCTCTTTACTTTGCGAAGAATACATGAGAATAGGCAAGATGTAGGACCATAATATCGCTACAATACTTTTCTACGAGATTAACAACACTTCCCAGCGAGCATTACCGCAAGATCTTCAACTACACTTTGCGAATGTCACAAAAGCAATCAACAGAGCAATATAATAAATGACGAGTGAAGAAAACTAGAAGAAAAGCATGTTTGTCCTGCGATGGTTACAAAACTTGCGAGAGTGAACATTGTAACTTATCGTGGTGCAATCGCAGAATATACCCGAAATAAAAGGAAAACTTAGCTGTCATCCACTATGTAACTACCCTATAAATATAGACCCAATGTGTCCAGAAAATGATGATGTATTTTTGAGAATAAAGAAAGTCTTGAGGAGAGAGAAACTTCAAGAGAATAGTTGTAATCTTGAATTCTTCCAATTCTGTAAACATTTCTGAGAACAAAATAATAAAGTGTTGTTTTTCATCTTTAATTGTGAGTTGATTATAACAAGATCTTAACAAGGGTGTAGTGTGGGAAATCCTGCAACTACAACGTGAACCACATGGTAACCAAAGTCACGGAGTACCACCAGCTGGGTGAATCGGAGACGGATTCTTCTTAACCGGATTGATAGGTTTAGTGCTTTTTGGTTTGGTTTTTATCATAGTTTTTGGTAAGCTTTTGTGGGTAGATCTCTATGTAAACCCTCACGAGACTATAACTCGTCCACTTGGGTCACCTATTGGTTTAAAGGCTTAATGCACGTGCTAAGTGCATTCGTGCTTCTCACGACAAGGATTACATCAAAAATAAAATGAAGTTCCGGCACAATATGTTTAAATAATTTTATGCTGGTATTACCTGCCGGCATTCACATTTTATGTTTCTTTGTACACTAAAAAACTTCCGGCATACTTTTAATAGGGGACACAATGCCGGTATTATGTTCCGGCGTGTCGGTATCCGAATTACAATGTCGGCTTGTTTAAATTTCAAATTTTTGAAAGTACAACTTCATTGATTGAGCATAATAACGGCCATATTTGGGCACAATCCTATAAATACACACGGTCTCCCTACAAAAAAACACACATATGGTTCCATATACTACCCAAAGGTAATATCATTATATACTCTTTCTAGCTATCCAAATACCTCTAAGGCAATGGCATCATTTGATTCAAATAAAGATTTGGAAATCACCAAAGCTTGGTACGCGTAAACTCGAGTTAGAAGGAAGTCATCCGTAAGGGTGGATTCTGTAACCTTTTGGGGTAAGGTATTCAAAAAATATAGGCAAGAGTTTGGGAATCCAAAAGGAAAAAGTGTTGAACAAATTCAGGATAGGCACCAAGTCATCGAAAATGCGATACTTGGTTATTTAGCTATCCAAAAACTGATTTTCAACGCCAACAACTTTAACCTATCCATTGAACAATTTGTAAGTATTTTGTGGTTCATTATACATAAGTTTGATCTTCCTACTAAACACCACCAACTAAGTAAGTTTTTGTTATGTTTGTGTAGCATGAAGTCGTCAAAGCACGCTACTTGGAGGAAAATGGGGGAAGCATTCGCATTCGATGCAAGTTATAAATTCATGTAAGACAAAATCCCGGAGTATGGCCAGGAGATGATGGAGGGTGTATCTTCCTCGGACGAAGATTGATGGCTTTAGAAGTTTTAGTGTAGGTTTTGTGGGTGGATCTCTATGTAAACCTTCATGAGCTTATACTCGTCCACTAGGGTCTCCTAGGGGTTCAAAGGCTTGATGCACATGCTAAGTGCATTCGTTGTTCCGTTGACAAGGATTACATTCGAAATAAATTACAGTTACGGTAAAATATGCTAACATATTTGAATGGTGTATCTATCCCGGCGTATAATATAGTGTATTACTCTATGCCGGGATGGAGTGTCAATTTTGTTATTGTTTCCATGTACAATAAACCTCATTCCGGCATTGGACTCTTGGACGTTTTTTAGGCAGTATTAGGTATCGGCGTAGATTTTATATGTATTTCGGTGCTATTAAGACCAATTGATTCTTCCTCGAATCTATCAAAAAAATCGGGCCGAGTCAAGCTCTGCAAATCGGAAGTCCAACTCGGCGAAAAACTTCCAAATTTAATTTTCGATTCTAGCGCTAGATCGATTAGTTCAGCTAATTAACGTTGATAATGATTAGTGGATCTGATTCGTCTTATCATTCTGATTAACGTATTCAAATCTCACTAATTTTCAATGACTTCTTCAAAACCAATTATTTGCCCAATCTGGCCTGGTGTGGTAGTTTCGAATTCGGCAGATCAGATTAAGGAAAAGGATTCAGGGGATAAGATCGGGAAGCAATCTTATGCAAGAATAGTGTCGACTTTCAAAGCCCCTGGTTTTGATTCTTAAACACTTGCTAAACCATGTTTTAACGGATCCCATGTCTCAATCAAGATATCTGAGGAAGAATATCAAAAAGGGGTGCTGGATTGCAAACATTGCTTGATTGGCAGACTAGTGCAACCTAAGGATTCGAGTAATATGAAAATTGCGGAAATGAACGAGAAGCTAAGACAGGTATGGAATTTTCAACCTTGGGTTATATCACCTCTAGGTAAAGGTTTCTTCTGTTTTAATTTTTCTAGTGAGGAAGATGTAGCTTATTTTCGATCGGCGGGTGCTTGCTCGATCAAACCGGGTATGATACACTTCCGTAAATGGATTCCTGACTTCAACCCATACAAACAAAATCAGACACTAGCTCAGGTTTGGATTAGAATCTTCAATTTAAGCTATGAATACTGGAGACCTAAAACTTTATTTGAGATTGCTAGTGCAGTAGGAGATCCAATCCATATTGATAATGCAACTCAAACTAAAAGTTTTGGGTTATACGCAAGGGTTCTGGTGGAGATTGATCTTGCAAAAGATCCAATACCTAAAATTCAGGTGATAAGAAATGACTTCTCGTTCGATGCTAAAATTGTTTATGAACAATTGCCAGCTTTCTGCAAATTCTGCAAAACGATTGGTCATGTGGAAAGTGTCTGCAACAAGAGGAAAACAAAAGAAGCAAATGTGCAGGAGCCAACTGAGGAAGGTATTACTCAGACAAAGGCTCAGAAGAAGAAAAACAAGGTGGTAAAGACTTCTAACGCGATTAGAAACCCGGTGATCGAGCCTTTGTTGAACCAGGGGGGCATACGCAAAGGCGCAGGTAGCTCAAAAGGAGGAACTGCGGAGGAAATAATTGGCCCTGAAAATAACGAAGATAATTCGGCACCGGTGGCTGAGGGGGCAGAATTAGATCAACAACCCAATGTTGTGGAGACTACGCAACCATCCACGGTTGTGGAGACTACACAAGAGGAGAATCATTCGCAGAATGTGGAAGGCCCTGAAGATTCTGTAGTTGCGGATTATCTCACAACTACACCCTCATTATAATCCATTAAAATGATTCCTCAACCTAATTAATTTGATATCAAACTAAGAATTAAGGTACTAAAATTATAAAGAGACACAAAGATTTTTACGTGGTTCGATCAATGTGATCTACATCCACGGTTCTTCACTAGTGATTGTATGTAATTACATGATTTTACAATTGAGACTCCATTAATGAATATTTGGAGCTCTAGAATTTTTGGGGAAGAAGATGATAAAGAAAATAAATCTCTCCTAAAATTTTCTCTCTCCTCCTAAAATTATCCTCCTCTCTCAAATTGTGTCTCTCTCACTTCTCATGCCTAAATGGCTATTTATATGATTTTACAATAGATGACAGTTGTGTTGTCCCGCCATTTCGGATTTGAAGATTATCTTGCGAACCTTCGTGGCTTCCTTTGCTCGCAAAATGTCCTTCTTGCTCGCAAAATATTCTTTGTTCGCAAAATGTATTTTCTCTCCACAATTTCGTAAGTTATTATTTGCTGTGATATTCCGCTCCTACAGATTCAACCGTTCACAATATGCAGGAGGCCGATACTCTTAGTGTGGATACGGTGGATGAACGGGAGGAGGAGGAAGCTCCGTTTGAACCGGTTATCACAAAGTCGCAGAAAAAAATAAACGCACGCGAAAATAAAAAGAAGTTGGATATACTAGAGCAAAAAACTCGGCCAATACGCCCGAGAAACCTCAGTAAATCTTATCAATGAGAGTTCTTTTCTGGAACCTGCGTGGCTTTGGTAACTCTGACACGCAACTTGTTTTTAAAAATTATTGTCGTTCGCACTCTCCGGATATTGTTTTTATTGCGGAACCCTGGATAAATATTTCGTCTATTCCTATTGCTTTCTGGACCAACATGGGTCTGAATTTAGTGGCTGTTAATGATAGAGGTAGTAGGTAGCCTAATCTTTGGTTCTTTAGTAAGACTACTGTAAATGTAGATGTGGTGATGAACTCTAGCCAGATGATTGCGTGTAGTGCTTCTATTGGCAACATGGTTTATTATATTGCAGGAGTTTATGCCAGCACTTCTTATATTGTACGAAGAGACTTGTGGTTTGCCTTGACTAATTTTATGGAGAATCTCATTGGCCCTTGGGGTATAATTGGTGACTTCAATGCGGTTTTGGGAGCTCATGAGAAATCCGGAAGACATGCTCCTTCCAGAAACTCTTGCGATGATTTCTTGGCTTTCACGGAGACAAACGATCTTCACCATATGGAGACGAAGGGAGCTAATTTCACTTGGTCCAATGGTCGTAGAGGCAGGCACCACACGGAGCTTCGTCTGGACAGAGTGATCTGTAATAAGCAATGGCTCTTGTCTTGGGACTCTACGGCTTGTAGCACACTGGCTCGGGTCAAATCGGATCACTTTCCGCTTTTGTTGGAGTCTCTAAAGGGAGATAAATCTTATGCCTCTTATTTTAAATTCCATCGCACTTGGCTAAATCATTCAGGTTTGAGAACGGTGGTGGAGAATGCTTGGCAACAACAATTTTTTGGGTGTCCAATGTATGTTCTTGTTCAGAAGCTTAAGTTCCTGAAATTGGTGCTGAAGTGTTGGAATAGAGAAGTCTTTGGTGATATCCATCTTAATGTTAAGGTCGCTACAACTAGTCTGGAAAATATTCAGTTTCGTATCGGTGAGGAGGGGTACTCTGACGAGCTGCACCTGATTGAATTGGAAGCTTCGAACAGGCTGGTTCAGGCTCTCAAAATTCAGAAAGACTTATGGAAAAACAAGTCTCGTCTCAATTGGGTGAAATATGGTAATGCTTGCATAAAGTTCTTTCACACTTACGCGAAGATAAAAGCGGCCACCAACAAAATTACGCATCTGAAGGCTAACAATGAGCTTTTGAGCTCTCATGAGGAAGTTTCAGACCATGTACTGTCTTACTTTAAGAATTTATATGACTCTAATGGTGTTAATCCCTCCGCAGATTTTGATTCCAGGAACTCTACCAGTTCAGTTTCCCCGGAAGATAACAACCGTCTTACGGCAATTCCTGACGAAATGTAAATTAAGGCGACGGTTGATAAAATGAATGCTAATGGCGCTCCGGGTCCAGATGGATTTGGAGGTATATTCTTCAGCGCTTTTTTGGATATAGTTGGTACATATGTGGTTAATTCTGTCCGCTCTTTTTTCCAAAATGGTTGGCTTATCCCTAACGCCAACCCTAGCCATGTGATCATCATTCCTAAAGAGCAGGGTGCAGATACAGTTGAGAAATTTCACCCCATAGCACTGAGCAACTTCCACTTCAAAATCATTGGTAAGGTTATAGAAAACCGCTTGACACCTATAGCTGCTAACATTATATCGCCTCAGCAGAGAGCTTTTCTCAAGGGTAGAGATATCTTTGACTGCATTGGGACTACTTCAGAGGCGGTGAACCTGCTCGATTACAAGTGCTTTAGAGGTAACATTGCTCTTAAACTCGATATTAGAAAAGATTTTGATACTCTTAATTGGGACTTCATTCTTCAAGCTCTCAAAGGCTATGGTTTCTGTGATATTTTTCTGAGCTGGATTCGCTCTATCTTGGACTCAGCTAGACTTTCTGTTGTAATCAATGGCAAGGCGATGGGTTACTTTAGCTGCAAGCGTGGGGTGCGGCAGGGTGACCCGTTATCTCCGATCCTGTTTTGCTTGGCAGAATATGTCCTAAGTAATGCTATCTCTAATGCGTTTGCTCAGGGTAAGATTAATCACATCTCCTCTCAGCGTGGGACGAATTTTCCTTCTCACGTGTTCTATGCGGACGACTTAATGGTTTTCTGTAGAGGCACTAAGAGAGACATTAGGTCCTTAATGAAATTTTTTGAAGAGTATGGTCAGAATTCAGGTCAGTTCATTAGCGCTGAAAAATGTTCAATGTATGCTATCACTTATGCTCATGACAGAATTGCCGGGATTGCGTCTTCCTATAATATTCCAATGGGTTCACTTCCTTTTCGCTATCTGGGAGTCCCTATTTTTCGTGGTAAGCCGAGAGCGGTTCACTTTAGAGACATTATGGATAGGATCAAAATAAAGTTCTCAGCCTGGAAAAGGAGATTACTATCGATGATGGGTAGAGTTGATCTCGTTAACTCTGTGATTGCAGGTTCTGCTATGCACAGCTTTCACGTCTACAAATGGCCTAGAGAGCACATTAAAATGCTGGAGACGTGGATCAGAAACTTTGTTTGGTCTGGTGACATTAACACTAGACATTACAACACCGTGGCTTGAGACACAGTCTGTCTTCCGGTTAAGGAGGGAGGCTGGGCATCAGGTCGTTATCTAGCCTGAATGACGCGACTCTGATGAAAATGACACGGAAGTACATGACGATAACCTCTACGTTCGGTAACTTCATTAAGACTCGTTTTGCAGGTGCGGCGCATAAAAAATATTCTATCTGGTATGGATTCAAACAGCAGTGGAGTATTATCAAAGAGAACGTGTTGTGGATAGTTGGCAATGGTAGCAACATTGACTTCTGGAATGACCATTGGAACACAAATATGGGAGTTTCGGTAGCAGACTACTTGGAGATGGATAACTCGAACCTTCACAACAGGTTGGTTGACTTTATCGTTGATGATCGGTGGTGCATTCCATCTTACATGCCTGAGCTTTCAGGTCAGATTGCGCAGATGATTACAGAGTCACCTTTTGCTGCTCATACGGAGGATAAACAAGTTTGGTCGATGAGTATCTCGGGGTACATAACTATGAAGGTGGCTTACGAGTACCACAGACCGAAAGAGCGTGAGCTGAGAGATTTCAAGGACTTATGGTCCATCAAGATCCCTCCACATAGAGCCTGTACGGTGTGGAAGCTGTTGCATAACAGGATCGCCACGGATGATAATGTGAAGTACCACTACCAGGGAAGACAAACGGTGAACTGTTGCAACCTTTGTCCTTCTCCCTGCTGTGGAGAATCTCAAAATCACTTGTTTTTCCAGTATGGGTTTGCCAGGAATCTTTGGTTATGGATTATGCAGGTATTCGGTCTGTGAATTGATTGATCAAGTATTCAGGCGGTTTTTGCTGCAGCTCGAAGTTTTAAGGGTTGCTCTCAGGCGAAAAATCTTCTTTGGGTTGCGGTGGTGAGCTGTACATGGATCATTTGGTTCTGCCGAATCAAACTTAGATTCGATCACAAAGCGACTTCTTCTCAGCAGGCCGTCAGTCTGTTAGCCAATCTAATTGCGGAGTTCAGCACCCTTAGCGGTGGCTTTTCTTTATACACTTCGGAAGACAAGAGAATTTTGGATATTCTAGGTATAAAGAGGCGTGCGCCTAAAATTCCGAGGGCAGTGATGGTTAAATGGTTGCCTCCGCCGTAAGGGTAGATTAAGGCAAACATTGATGGTTGCTCTTTGGGTAACCCGGGGCTGTCGGGATGCGGGGTGGTGTTTCGAGACTCTAATGGGAGGGTGAAAGGCTGCCTGGCGCAGAATCTGGGGTTAAGAAACTCGACATTTGCGGAGCTTTGGGGAGCAATTTATGCTCTTAGGTTGGCTTGTTCTAAGAGAATTAGTAGGCTGTGGCTGGAATGTGACTCTACGTTCGTTTTACAGGCCATTAAGAATCCGAGCTTGGTCCCGTGGATACTTCAAACACACTGGAATAATTGTATGAAATTTGCTTCTACAATCACTTTGACTTGTACTCATGTCTTTCGCGAGGGAAACTCGGTGGCTGACTCGCTGGATAAGTATGGCGCTACAACGGAGTCTCGTTGGTGGTCAAACCCTCCGGTTTTCACTAGACATAGGCTTTCGTTAGATAACTCTATTCTACCACTTTACAGATTTAGCAATATGTAATTCTTTCTTGGCTTCCCCGTTTTTTCTTTTTTGTTTTTTCTTGGTTTTCTTCTCTGTTTCTCTCTGGAGGTAAGGCTTAGCCCCCCTCCTGCTTTTTTCTTGGTTTAATAAAATCTGGTTTCCGATTAAAAAAAATAAAATAATAATAATATGTATTTCGGTGCCGATATGTAGTGCCGGCAAAATTTTGAACCATAGTTCTGTGCCGGGAACTAACATTCAATGCCCAACGGCTAATTTTTCAAACCATAAACCTTTTACACCGGCGTCAAAAATGCCGGTACAATAAAGTGAAAATTAGCCGTTGTGGATTCATTTGTTTAAAGGAATTGATACTCCCATTAAACTTGATGCCTATAAAAAAAAAATTGTGATCCAACACATACTTCTAATGGCTAATCCATCATCAACTAACAATTTCTTCATTGTCATGGAAAAAGAAAAACTTAAGAAGAACAAACTATCGACTCCGATAGGAAATCAATCATCATCCACCACCAACTTAATTGTCATTATACAAGAAAAACTTAGAAGGAAGGAAAGCACCACCAAGTCTATTTCCTCCATGGAAGAAGAAATACTTAAAAGGAAAGGAGGAAAAGAAGAAGCAGCAAAAGAAGAAAAATATCGCAAAGAAACAAAGGAAATATGTGAACGTGTAAAACAAGCGAAGATAGAACTTGACGTTGAGGAAGAAACCCAATGGATTAAAAATTACTACATCGTATCGGATATCCAGGAAGATCACCGCCCTTTAAACCTTTTTTGGGGTCTTATTGCAGATGGTCCTTATATGCCTAGGTTGGTAGATGGTAAGTGCAAGAAACGCAAAACGGATTACGGGTATGTCTTTGTAGCGAATCGAGCAATTACCCTCATAAAATTATGTCACAAATACAACGAGTTTCTCGCAAGATACAGAGGGAATAGGTATCAAGCTCAGGATGCATATTTGGAGTGGAGAAAAGAGCCTTTTAGGCGTTTTGAAGCCGCTATGTTTTTGGAATCTTGTTTCTAAAAATGAAGTTAGTTTCAATTAGCTTCAGATCTTTTCTTTTATGTATAACTTTATTGTTCAAGTGTTTAATGTTAATTAGCTTCAGTTGGGGTTAGTTTGATTTCTTAAATCTTTGGACTCATTATAAACTCATGGTCATAATGCCGGCATAAAATTTCCTTCATGGAACAATACCGGTACCAATATCAACGTTAATTATAATAGAAGTTTAATATCGGTACAGTAAAGCGTATAATTGAAACTAATTGTGAGAATGTCGGCACTATATTGTGCCATTTTTACATGCCGGTATTGAGACGATTACAAACTCAAGTTATGGGCCAGTTACAAACTCCTTAATTCCACTTAGGAGACGGTTACAAACTCCTTTATCCCACTTATTTGACTGTTACAAATTCCTTAATACCATTTTACAGTTACAAAATCCTTAATTCTATTTAAGTGGCGGTTATAGAATAGAAACAATTCAATCTCTCTTTCTATCCAATCTCCCTGTCTATTTCATCTTCTGTACCAAAGACAATGGGTCGTCGCAAACCTCGTGAAAAACCCAATCCTGAAGAATCTGTTGATGATGGCGGTAAATCGAAATCAAAAGCACAAGAAGTGGCTGGGGAGTCTGATGGTGAGGCGCAAGTAACAAATATGATCCGGTAAGTGTTGTATATGTTGAATTGAAGTATTTAATGGTTTATCCAATACTAGAAATCACAAATTGAAACTTGCTTGTTTGGTACTTCGACTACTCTAAAAGATAATCTCGAAATTGCAATTTAGTCAATTGAAATACAGTGACCTATTTGTTTGGCGGTAGAATTCAAGTAGAAAACCATGTCGGATTGTATATCTTGTAATCCTTTTTTATTGCATGTATCTGCCGGCATATGAATCTCTATTGAATACCATGCCGGTATGTGGGTACCGGCTTTGTATTTATGATCAATGCCATGCCGTGTTTATTTGCTTATTTTCTAAAAAGTTCTGTAACAAATTCCTCCATTACCGGCATAGAATATCTGTACTTTTACTTCGCCGGATGATGTGCTGGAAATGTCGATATGTTCATCATCCGTGCCAGTTTGTGTTCCCTCATTTGTTAATTCAATATATGAAATTAAACAAAACGGGCCTGGTAGTTTAATTATTTTCTACACCGGCATCGCTTCCGGCAGTAAAATTTATTAACTATCTATGTCGGCTTTCTGTATATAACTGGGTTGACATATTGACATGTAGGTGTAGAGCAGAACAAATGGATAAAGGAAAGGGAAAAGCTGTTGAAGAACGAAAACCCAAGTCATCTAGTGCTCGACGTATTCGTTCTGATCCGGATCGTGATAAGGTCGTCATTCGGGAGCGTACGGGGGAAACAACCAGCAGTGATGATGATGATGAGTGGCAAAAATTTCCTGAACCAGGCAGAGCAGGTGGGTCATCCTCATAGGCAGCTGGCTTAGAATAACCTGATGTCAGATTTGAATCCCCTAACAAACAGGAAAAGGGACCGTCAGCCCATCTTCCTACAATATATGACATGATTCCAGACTGCGATGATGGTAAACAGTGGGGTCAACCACTCACCCCCCAACTCTTATTTGGATACACGCACTCTTGGGCTCGTTGGATATTTCAGACTTATGTAAGACCTTTGCATCCTCTTATTATATTATTTATCTGTGGTCAAGTGAATTTAATTTACACTACACCAAATTTAACGTTTAACAACATCTTAAATATGTTGTTGACCGGGCTTGCAACAGATTTTTGCCGTTGCTAAACACATTGTCGCAGTTTTTAGCAACAGCTCTAGCTCTATTGCTAATTTTGGTCAGCAACGGCAGTAGCAACAGAATTCAGTTGTTGCGAAATTAAAATATAAAAACAGAAATAAACTGTTGCTACTCTGTTGCTAATTTTAGATTAGTTCCGGGATATATTTTAGTGGAACAGAATATCGTTGTTCTGGTACAGATTTAGGAAAATATTTTAGCCGTTGCTAATTTTTCGCAAAAAAAAGAAAAGGTCAACCCCCAGTTCCCTGCAAATCCCTGATTCATCTTATATCTGGCAATTGAATATGATAGTTCTCATATAAATATCATTCACACAGGTTTAGACCTCAAACACATTCTACAATAAAAAGCAGGGAACTCATGACATAAAGGAAATGTTACAGGTTGCATTAAGAAAATCAAGTGTCAATTTGTACAACTAAAAAATTTCATATGCAAATATGTTCTTGTTTCTTACATTGTGCTGGTGCTACTATGTTTGTTTTAGCTTCTAAGGATTGCATATAGAAACAGAATGTTACAATCTCTTACAGTGATCAGTAATCAGAATGCAGCAAATTATTGTGGCTTTGAGAGGATGATCACACGAGGATGCAAAATTCTTGTATAGTAAATACTACCAAGATGATGAAGAACCTGTCACAGATACATATAGTTAGAGATAACAAATAAAGAAAGTAATAATAATACTTAAGAATTCAGGGTATATATATTCTACTGCTAATGATTTGCTTATATACCTGAAAGATACTTTAAAACCTAAAGAAAAGAATCGTCCAACATCTTCAGATGATTCATAGTCCAACACTAAATAGATTCAAATTGCAGAAAAATACATACCTTATGAATGAGAAATGACGATATCATGTTCCAAAATGATTCCACAAAGTTTACTTGTGAACTGAATCTGAAAAGCAGAGAATAATGTCATAATGCGATAAGAAGTTGAAAGTATTGGAAACTGAAATAAGAAACTGAAAGTATTTACTGAAGGTAATCTATAAATCCATTAATCAGCAGTTTCCTTACGAAGTCCCAACTGGTTCGAGCTAGGTTTGTTTTAAGGGTGTTTCTCTTATCGTTAATCCATTCTCCTCACATGAAAAGGAGATTACAAGCTTAGAAAAGAATATGATAGTTATGAAAACAACAACATAGTCTTAAGTGGTACACATACATGAAAATTCAGCACTAATTATTAGCATACAACCAAAAATGGGGCATCCAAATACATAGATGTAGAAAACCAAAAATATGCAACCAATTGAATTGATAAAGGAAAATTTACCAGTTGGGAATTCGTAAGGAAAGATCAGTGTCCTCCCACGATAAGAAGAATAATAATCCTTTGATTTAATCCTTTACTCGTACATTCTTCTGTCGGGCCATACATTCAGCAAATCTTCCCTTAAAAGTTTTCTCAATTATTCCTACTGCAGCATCATCATCAAATAAATACTATTCCATGAGCACAAAAACTATGCAATCAATTGGAATAACAAAAACTATTCAAATACTAGTCAAATGGAATCAGACCACCAGAAAGTTCCATGTGTAAATAGTTAATTTAGGGCATCATACACTGACCTTAATCTTGAGATTCTGATTATTGTGCCCTGTGAATCCCATCAATGCACCAATGACATAGCAAAGGTTCCCAAATTGCTTGTACTTTGATGCATAATATCCAACCTTTGCACTCCTACAGACTTCCACAAAACAGTACGGGTGAGATGTTCAGTAAATATAGCTTCCTCAACGTGATCAAGGAAGATGGCCTTACAGGTGAACATCAGCAACATTTAGGAAGTAATGAGGTTCTCCACTTCCACCACTAATATCCCCAATATATATTATAGTTATTAAACCTGCAAACACGGTACTATAGATGTTAAAAACAAAAAACAAAATACGCATAAAGATTCTTTATGAAAGCTTGTACAACATTTTGCCTGGTCAAGAATGAAAGCACATAATTTCTCATACTATTATAACAGAGAAGATCAAAGGTGAAATACCTCTAGATATTAGTTGTACGGCTTCATGCGGGTCATTTTTCCTGATAAAAACAAACCATAAAGATTCTTATCACTCGACGAACAAGGGCTAATTGCCAATTATTCATACCAATAAATATCATGACCTAAAACAGGTTTTTCTTCCCAGAAAAAGCCATTTACAACCTGCCAGAATCCAAGCCAAAGTATGATCAAAATTAAGAAGTCTAAGATTTATAAACAGATTTGTAAATATTTCTTGTTTCTATAACCAAGTCCAGGTCATAGATGAGTGTGCCATCACAACAAAATTTACGAATTCATTTAGTATCATACAACACACTGTAATAACCTACATAAGAAGAAAAAAATGAAATAAACCCCGTGAAGAGTACCATCCCCTCCAACAACAACCACAACATCAAATGCGAGGCAACAAACCCCCTTAAGAAGAAAAGTAAAAAAGATGAAACAAAAAGAACAATTCTGAAGCTCATTCAAATCCTAGTATCACAAATTATAGGTCAAATAAAAAATATCAAATCTCTCACCTCCCTTGTAATGTCAATGACATGAGAAGGAGCCGAGGTCATCTGCTCAAACAAGTAGAAAATACTGAAAGTGTTAGAACAAAATAACCACCAATTTCACATTAATTATACAATTGAAATGAAATTCATTCTGATTAAAACCCATATCTTGAATTTCAAACTAAATTTCGATTCTACATCTCAAATCCAATACCCAGATTTAGTATACCAAAACAACAAAACTCTAATTTTAGAATTTGAACAGAAACCCATTGATTGAAAATGAAATTTCTGGATCCACAAAGTTAGAGAAGAAGGTTACATTTCGATGCTGACCAAGATGAGTCCTTAAATAAGGCAACAATTTCTTCCATCCCTTACTAGTTTTTCCATTAGCACCTACAATCCAAATTCAATCAATTGAGAATAAAAAATACAATCTTTATACATCAAAATACATTTATAGTAGACAGAGAATCGAATAGAGAGACATAAAAAATAGAACCTTTAGGATTGACAATGAACACAAGATCGCCTTAGTAATACTTGTTTTATGAGACATACTACTTCTATAATCAAAAGAAAGATCTGAAGACGGAGATGAACAAGAGATTGAGTAACAATCAGTTCTATTAGTATTGATTGTAAACAATGGCTTAGCCATTGTTACTGTGCTTATCTTATAAACCATCACCATTGATTAAATAGCAGATTCACATATGAAACCCCAAAATTGATAAACTCGAAAAACTGAAATCAAAATCCCTAAAATCGAAAATTATAGATTCACAGATGAAACCCTAGAAATCGATAAACTTAAATGAAACCCTAGAAATCGATAAACTTAAATAAAACCCTAGAAATCGATAAGCTTAAACTTCAATCATCAAATGAAAAAAAAATATTTACAGGAGAAACCCTAGAAATCAAAATCTCTAAACCCTATAAACTAAAACGAAAGGATGACGCGAACGATTATACCTGGTTTTTTTATTTCAGTGGTTTGGTTTTAGAGATGAAATTCTTCACGCAAAGATGGAGGGAGATGAAAGTGCAGAGATGGAGATAATATGAAAGAGTGTGGCGGAGAAAAATGAGATGGAGTTCGATAAGCCAGGACATAGGTTAACTTCGGCCGAAGGGTGGGAAAAAACAAAGGAGGGCTTGACCGCAATTTGACTTGGGTGTATTTATTAGTCCTAGTGTTCCCGACCACACACGTACTTCACACGCTTGAAAACACCACTGTTTCTATTCGCAACCTACCATTCGCGGTTGCGAAATTAACAACGGCAATCCTCCGTTGCGAAAAAATTTCAACAGAAAATTAGCAGCGACGCTAGTGTTTGCTAATCCCTTAAAATGGTGTAGTGTTAGTTTGTTGTGTTTTTATAGGAACACAAGAAAGCCTTCCATGTTAGCCGCCATCAACCAAGTGAAGCATGGCCTCTGGAGTTAGAGTGTCCCCAAGTTGGAGCAATTGTCAAAGCATCTGGGTTGTATCCCGCAGTAGAAAATTATATGGCCACTGATCTCGTCACGGCGAACTTCTTTTTGGAGAGGTTTTATGTTGAAACTGATACCATGCATTTTCCATTTGGCGAGATGACCATTATCCCTGAATATGTCCAAAGGATACTAGGTCTAGAGGTTCTAGGGAAAGTCGTTAAGATAGGAGATGAGTCTCAAGAACTAGGATGAGATAATATCTTTGAGCTGACTAAAAAGTTGTTAGGGTGGGACAAGGATACGACTATGGAAAATGTGTACAAGACATCCCGTTCCAACACAAAGACTATCACATTCGTCAATTTCTTTCGATTGTTTGGGGGAACAAAGGACAAAGAATTGAATCCCGGTCAAGTTCGCAAAACTGCCGTTGCCTATCTGTTGCACGTCTTGGGCTCCGTTATATTCCCTGACGCTAATGGTAACAGGGTTCATCTGAGTCTCCTTTAATACTTGGATCCCTTGACTAATGTCTGTGAGTATTCCTGGGGCACTGCTTTCTTAGCACACTTTCTGGCAGAAATGCGTAGAGATTCTAAGGCCAATGCCCGTAAATTTAATGGGTCTCTCACTTTAATTCAGGTATAATGAACAAGTTATTTTGGAACTTTTTGTGCCATCAATGTCATTAATTTGGTTAGTTTCCAATTATTTTGTCGGTAATTTTTTTTCTTATACATTTTATTGGCATAGGTATAGGCTTATGAACACTTTCCAGAATAGTTCAAAAATTATAAAGGATTGAGGACATTTCCTTATTATGAAGAGCATCAGGCTCTAGCTCAGAAATACATCTTCAACGCTCACCCGAAGCCCAATAACATAAAACAGTTATTTGTAATGAGATTGGATTTGAACTCCTTGGCTGTCCAAGATGTTATGTTTGACCCATATAGGAATGCCAGAGGAGTTTACTTTGAAAGGCATGACAATGTTTCATTTTACAATGGACCATTATTTAATCCAAAAGGATTTGTTATGCACAACCCTCACCGTGTCATGTGCCATCTTGGGTACAAGCAAAAAGATCTTACGGATACATCTTATCAGAAATTCTCTCATGACTTTCCTTAATTCCAAGAAAATCAGAACAATATTATGGTAGTTTACAACCCAAGTCCAATTCTTTCACATTGGAGTGAAAGGGTAGGCCGGGGACTTGTTTTTGGTAGGGCTGGTTGGGATTCGGCGGAAAACGATTATAAGACAGAACCAATGTTTCTCAGAGGTCATTGTAAGTACTTACATCCTTATATTTTCCGCCCGGATATCATAGAAGTTCCTCCACAAGAACCACATCCATTCACAATTGCGGATGAAATTATTATACCCGGACTAAAGAAGATCCTTACGTTGTTGGTACGTACGTCATTTTAATTTCCTATTTATTTAGTCTATATATATGAACTTATATAGGGCTACATACTAAGAACATGTTTAAAAATATGACAACAACGTCAGAGGATCGAAAATTTGGGAAAGTTCTTTAGGAAAAAGAACAAGAAAGGAGAGGTGTTGACCTAGAAAGAAATTGAGAAAGTCGAGCAAAAGATAGACAAAATTGAAGATCCAGAGGCAAAAGAATTGTGGGATGAAAAGAAAAAGAGGGTACACAAGAATCCAAGGACCAAGTGATCGTGTGTTTCTTGAACAATGTGGTTTGGTTTATGTCTATTTATGTTTATGTCTTGAACAATGTCGCATTGGTTTATGTCTGTTTGTGTTTATGTCTTGGACAATGTGGTATGGATTTATGTCTGTTTATGTTTATGTCTTGAACAATGGGGTATTGGTCTATGTCTGTTTATGTTTATGTGTTGAACAATTTGTGTGTCTTGCTAAACTCTTTGGTTGATTTGGCTTATGTTTAACTTGTTTTCAGTTTGGAATATCTTAATTTTGGATTATTTTTTTTTGTACAATCTAGATTTGTTATTATATTTATTATGTTGACAAACCGGTGTCAAATTAACCCTTTCACCGAGTTTGAATGTTCTTTGAACGCGCCAATAGCACATGATTTTAGAAGTGTGTATTTAGTTTCCGGAATTGTGTAGTAGAGAAATACTGTGCCGGGACTCTTAATCTTCCAAACAAAAAAAAAATAGAATTTCGGCATGGATTTGTATTTTGATACGATGTCGGTAGTGAGAAATGTGCAGGTACGATATTTTCTAGTCAGACTACCGGCATAGTTTATTATTTAACATTCAATGCCGGCATATTGACTCATTTTACTGGATGTTATTCCTTACTTATCGACACCCTGTATACAATAAATTTCAAAGCCCACACTACACTTCCGGCGTGGTAATGATGAAACATAAATATGCCGGCATAGGTATCAAAATATTGTTTAATATTTACAATTCACACTTCCAAAAAACTAAGTGTTGAGTATTAGTGAACCACATATATCCAAATTACTCATCATCGCTTCCACACGTATGAAGTTGAATCTTCTTCTCTTGGAGAGGTTTTTATGATAGAGCCAACGCATCCCAAAATTGGTGATTCTCCTCATACATTTCCATCCATCCCTTCCAGATATTGGGATCTAGTTCCTTGCTTTTCATCATGCCACAAATACGTGGAAATGGACAATTTTCCTTAAGTGTTAGAATAATGAAATGATTACCGTTCACGAACGCCAAAACAACTTTTCTCTTCTTAAGGGAGCTTTTGCATTTTTGCCACTTTGGTGTAAATGTTACTTTTATGGTTAGGGTAAAAGAATGAACATCACAATTAAATGTATCAGCCACTAGATGCCCACAATGCGGCATTCTCATCCAATATTGAGAAGGAAGGAACTTCATCTCCTGCTCGGGACCTAACACTCGAGCGTACATATCATCAAACCCTTCTTCGTCACCAACTAGTTGCTTATAAAAGCTCCTATTTTTCATAAGTTGTTCAGCCATCCTCTTTCCAGCATATCGGTATGGTGTCATCCCTTTACTAATTGCCGTCTCAAAGATTCCTAATTGTTCGGTCACGTATGATAGCCACAATTTCCATCTCCATCGACATCATCCGTATATAGAATATACTCGTGAATTACCTCTGGAAGTTGGTCTATGTAAGACTGTATCTTGGTATGATAACTTCTAATGGTCCTACCTATTTTGCGATCCTTATACATCCTCATATTACCTTTTTGTAGCTTAATTATATCCAATCCATCCCCTGCAATCTCTATAATTCCAGTGTCTTCAGTATGTGATGGGGGTCCGTACTTCCTTGGCCTACCCCTTGGCTTTTTAACCGAAAAAACATAAACTTGGATGGTGCCTACGGAATTTTTGTTGACGAGATATGGGTCCATTACCTTTGCTATCACTTATTCTTGGTGTGGCTTCGGAATTTTCACATTCATGTAGTTGACTTGACGTAGGTTCCTTATTGGGACTTCCCTTTTTCTTTGGCACCCCCGCCTCGTCGCCTTGTTGTTCTTTGTCACTTGATGTTTGTACCTTTGGCGGCTTACCCATTTTCTTTGGAATGTACGCTAGATTGACTATGGGTGTGGCTTCCGAATGCTCATATTGTTGTTTTTGGTAGCTCAATGTTAGTACCTTTGGCGACGTACCCCTTTTCATTGGAACCTCCGCTACTTCGACTATAGGTGTGGATTCAGAATGCTCACCTTATTGTTCTTGGTGGCACAATGTTGGTACCTTTGGCAGCCTACCCCTTTCATTTGGAACCTCCACTACATCGACTATGGGTGTGGCTTCGGAATGCTCACCTTGTTGTTCTTGGTGGCTTGATGTTGGTACCTTTGGCGGCCTACCCCTTTTCTTTGGAACCTCCACTACGTTGGCTTTTGGTGTGGATACGGAATCCGTCGTTTGTTATTGACTTGATAGAGGTTCCTTTGGCGGCCTACCCCTTTTGTTTGCAACCGGTTCTTCCGTGAACCTTGCTAATGAAATCTCATATCCGGTTAGATCTCGTTTCTTAGTTGCCGCGAGTTCTTATTCACGTTGAGTCATTGCTTTCAATCCTTTCCTTTGTTTTCTCCTTGCAGTTTTAGTTTGTGGTCTACCGGGAGGATCTCCTTTTGTTGTCTCTTCACTTTGTGCTATCCATGGCCATGTAATTAGCCTTAGTTGGCTCAATAAGACTTTTCGGCTAACCGAGGTACCACGTGAGTAGGCCTCGAAGAATTCCTTTCCTTCGTTCGTATCCCATGGTGACTGTCCGGGATCTTCCGTAAGGGGAGGGTCGAAAGATAGTTGCTTCCAAAATGGATCAATAACTTTAATAGGTATCACTTCTTCATAATTTACAAGCATATGACGACACGGAATTCCCAATGAAGACATGTCGGGACAAATACACACATCACCCGGTTTTCCATAGTTTATCTCATATTCCATTTGTCTGATCATATGTTTTATTGCCCAGTGAGAGACATTGAACTCTATTCCTTAGAGAAACTTACCATAGCGAAGGAATGGAGTCATCTTTTCCATTGATTTTTTCTCAAAAGCCTTCTTAATCCTATCGATATCACTCTTAAAGTGTTGCTTCATTGCCTTGGTGACCGTAACCACATTGCCTTGGCCGGACTGGATGAGATCTTTAAATCTCCCATGAGCGGACTCTGCTACACTGGTTGCTTCATTCTTGTAGTGTCTATACCGGTTTGTCCATGACACGCACAAATTTTTCCTTGAACTTATCCAACCATTGACTCCGACGATACCAGACGGCGGTCGGATAAACCTCGTTCTAATCGGCAATAAACTTGTCCAACCTCTTTTCCTACATATCCTCGGTAAGAGACCAATAAACTTTCTCCCAATCTCTTAGAAATTCCAACCACTTTTTATGATTTTTCGCATATTCTTTGTCCACCCGCTATTTTATCCTGCCTCTCTGATCTTCTTCTTCTTCGGGGGATAGTTTGTTCTTGCGAACATCTTCCTCTAGTTGAACAATCATTCGCTTCTTAATATCCGCCTTGGTGGGTTCAAACAAGGCATGGAAAGTTTTTATGATATTTTGACGTACATGATACGTACATAGGAAATTTTGTGTATCTGGGAAGACGTCAAATATTGCTTTCATTAATGCTTCTGATTGATCGGTTATGATGACCCTCAAAAGTTTATTTTCCCGGAAGAATAATTTCAATTGTCGTAATGCCCAATGATAATTATAGTACCTTTCATTTTCTATTAAACACCAAGCCAATGTGAATGTTACCTTGTCCGATGTATGCCCCATGATGTTAAACAATGACATATTATATTTTTTTGTCCTGTAGGTGCAATCCATCAAAAGAACACCACAACATGTATTTGCCAATTGTGAAAGCAAAGGATGCGAAAAGAATATTTGAAGGTGCTTCTCGTCCGGACATCTTTTAATGATACGCGTGTAGTTGTGATCCCAAACTATCTTCTCAAATTCTTGCATAACAGTGCTCCCTTCCCATTCCACCCTTCTAATAGTTGCTTGTGCGCTATAAATCGTACTTAGGGAAGACACATTAGTCTCATCCTTTTCCTTGAAGCCTCTGAGAATTTGTCTCGGTTTGATAAGTGCTTTGGCAGTCTCTTTACATCCTCCAATTCATGAGGTTTTAGCTTCGCAACTAGGGAGTGACCAACATAATCTTTCGGATCCCGGTGGTTATGACAGCCGAACCAAACCGCACAATCCCATTCCTTGTTCATGTTATTTGGATGGAATACAAGCTTTAAGGGGTAATTATCCTTCCTCGTACGAGTCTTGTATACCTTATTAGTCTTCTTTGGATATACATAACCCTTTCTCTTATTGTTATTCTTCTCCTTGTATTGCCCACTTCTCTCGCAAACCATCTCAAAATGAGTTGGTTTTCCTTGGGTATTCCTCACCAACACACACATGTTATTAAGAGCCGTCTCTTTAGCCCAAGCGATTGCTTCCTTTGGATCTTTTATTCCCTACACCAGGACAACAACAGGAGATTAGAAGGTTCATTACAACCAATCCATTAGTAAGGTCAAGATACTAGGTGAAAAGTATTCTTTGGTAACATACCGGAGGCATTTTATAGTATTCCGACGTATTCCGACCAAGTGGCTTTGCATTTGTTGGATCAATATATGTCACCACCTAAAGATCGAATGAGTATTAGTTACAACAGAAATTGAAAATAATGCCGGAATATTATTTCGGCATTATCGACCTATGTCCCGACATAGTCGAACTAAAACAAAACTGAAGACCAAATTTTAAACCTATTCCGGCATTCTCGTTACCTATATTTCCACGCCAGTACATGTTTCCGGCGTAACGTATGATTAATATACTATGCCGGTATATAGCTTTGGAAAACACTCCCAGAATATTTTTTGGAAGGACCGACAAGTAAAGTTATAATCAAACAATGCCAGTGGTAGTGTCGGCATTGTTTTAAACTATGGTTCCAAGCCGGTACAGATTTCTGGCATGGTGTTTAATTAAGTTTTTGATGCCGGTGTTTAGCTTCACAAGGATCTGGTTCCTGTATGTTTTTGATGCAGTACCGGCATAGTAAACTTTAAATTTAAACATGCCGGTATCGTATTCCGTAGAGTATTCCTTGGTAGGTAAAAAGTAACCTGTGTACCGGCATAGTTATTTGTTTGAATTCTATGCCGGTTTTGGCTTCGAAATGGGGGATATTGTCCTATCGACATGATCGTTCTATGAATACTATGCCGGTTTAAGGTGTTCCGGCATTGTATTCATACTTTTTCAATGCAGGTACATAGGTTTTTCAGATGAAAAAATGCCGGGTTCAAAGGAAAAATCAAAATTTTAACCTCTCAGCAGCTTTACCTGTGTGTTGGGATGCTTGTATGCTGTGCAAGTTTACTTTCTTGTGTAGGTTATTCAAACAAATCTCCTTGCTCATAAAAATCATCATTCAAGGGTGTTGGTTCCACAAAAACTTGCAATTGTGAGTTGTTATCATTAAACGAAGATTGAAGATATGCTTCTTGTTGTAGTTGAGCTAAAGATTCAGTAGCGGCAATTCTCTCTTCACAATCATCCTCCATTTTCTCCAAATAAAACTTCCCTCCCAAATTTTTTTCCCTCCTTATACTCTCTCCTCACTCACCCAAATTCAAATAAAAACACACACTAATCTTATAACAAATACTTAACATTTTTACTAATTATTATTAAACATTAATTAGGATTAGTGAGGGGTAGATTAGGAATTTAAAAAATATTTGGATAGGGGGTACACGAATTGCTATTGAGACACTGTTTTTGTCCTGTAGTTGTATCCCCCAATTGCGCGTTCTTAAAAAATACCACTGGATCATTTTTACAAACTTGTCATAGGAAAGTTAAAAAAATCAGTAAAATACTTAATGTAGGATAGAAAAATAAAATTTTGGTGTCTGTAGAAATGTTTATAATCTTCACAAAACCATTTATTTCAAACTTCATGAGTTAACGCAAGTAAAATTGATGAATTTCAAACCGAGTTCAACAATAAACACTGTTCAAGGGAATCAAAAGCAAGGATACTTTGAAAAAGTATATGGAAAAATTTATCAAATTCATGTTTAAGAAAACATCCCAAATCATCAATTTGTATGAATATAGTTATGAAAATGTTATGCGATTTTAGAACATTGAAAACTGTAGATATAAAACACGGAAAAATTGATAAAAAAAAAGTTTCATTGAACATTAATTAGCACCAGTAAAGAACAAAGTTCAAAGGGAAGAAGGAAACAAAAAGATCCCTTACCTTTGCGTATCAAAATCCTTAATCGAAAATAGAGAGGGAGTTGCGTTCAAATTTGTCTTCAGAAATCAAAACAATTCGATCGGTTCGAGATAGTTAGAAAGAGACAGTGGTTTTAGGATAGAAAAAATGTCGGATAAAACAACGAAAAATGAGCATCCACCCTTTTAAATTTGGTTCACAATATCAAACACCAAAGATGTTCATGTTCGCACATGGCACACATGCTAAATATTTATGATGTCTTCCTAACATCAACTGCTCATGCTCACTAATTGCTGCTAAGGGATGACTACTTAGATAAAAAAACATTCATATAGATTGGTCTAGGAATTAAAGGCCAAGGAAAATATTCGTGTTGTTACACCATTACTTCCTAACAAGAATTTGGTTCCCAAATTCAAAATAAACGAAAAATCTATGATCGTTATATTTAACTAGTTGTATAACGAAATTCTAGCGCGATAATTATAAATTAGAAAATTACCCTTAATTACGGCACTTTCATCTTCCCCTTTAACCTCTACGGCATATTTTTTTTTTGAACGTTTGGTTGTATCGGTTGAAATGGTGGTACATTGTTGGATGATTAGTAAGGCTGAGATGGTGGCACATTGTTGCACTGTTGATAAGGTTGCCTGGATAAAAATTCTGTTTTCGCGCATTCGGATGTTGAGGTTGATTTGTATCTTGTGGTTCTGGTGGTCCCGGTGTTAAACAATCTCACATAAAGTGATCTCCTCCGTATTTCCATCAACCACTGACTTTGTCCTTTTTTGTGTCTGAATCAGAGCGAGGACATTTATGATGAGATGACGAGTTTTTTTTTTTGTTCCCTTTCTTCACCTTATTCTTCTCCTTTTCATTTTGTGCTTTGATCATGCTGGACTCAGTCGCTAGTGCTGCCCTTAAAAAATCATCATAATTCCTGTGCAGGTATCCAACAACTTGGTTATGAATACTTAGCCTCAGCGCATCTTCAAATTTGTGAGCCTTGAGTTTCACATTGGGGACGATATATGTTCCATAATGTTCAAGTTCACTAAATGTTTTAACTTCCAGTGGGAAGTATTTGTTAAAAAATAAGTCCACAGGTGCACGTGAAGATATCTGTTTTCATAGCTTAGGGTCTAAGCGAACTGAAGATGTTTGTTTATCTTTTATGTATGTATTCTTTTTCTCTGTAAAACAACACATTATTGTATTTATATCACTTAATATATTTTCAGTTATAAATATCATAGTGTTATTGGGTTAGCAGATTTGGTATTAGTGTATGTAATTATGATTGCTATAGTTGTTAATCTAGATTTGATGCTTCAATTAGGTTAGTATTTGGGGCATATCTCAGTACTACTCCCAGCACATGTTGTTCACATCTTCCATGCACTTAACAGATCTCCACTAATGTTTTGCATCTTTCTTAAACAAGTAAGTGGCAAGTATTGTTAGAGCACTGCTCGGTCGAACTGGCAAGCGTTGATATCTCAAGCTTGTTTGTCAAGTTTAGTGATCAAAACTATAAGTATTGATTTCTAGTCTACTTATAGTAATGTCTCGGACTAGGATATATTATGTAGTGGAGCTTTAGACTTCACGGCATTCATCAATTGAAGACGAAGAACTACTAAGGAGAGCTTGTGGAACTTCATCGAAAAAAGGTATGTGGAGATTGAAACTCATATATCACTCAGAAAGTCTATTTATACTCTATATCTTTCTTGAGACAAAAGTCGTAATGATATATAGTATTCGATTATACACATTTGATATTTCGAGCTGAGTATAACTCGCTTACATATTTCTCGAAATATGTGTTGGTAAGCTTTTTCTTCGACCAAATTCATCTTATATTCTTGACGCAAGTCAAAATATGATCATGTGAAAATCGCCAAGTAACATTTTACATGATTTGTGTGATCCAGTCATTTTATGTAGACTCGGAATATTTCGTATTGATTATTTCAATAACTTGAAAATCCCTTTGATGCTAATAGTTAGTGAAAACAACTATTGTCATCCTCTAAGAATGTTTCAATGATTGAAATAGAGTTTAGAAAACTTAACCATAATTGGATTATAAACATAGTATGCATACTTGCATATATGTTGATCCAAGACTGATATAGTATGCATACCCGTATGCATACTAGGAAGGTTAGGTAAAGTCCGGGAGCCTTGGTATGCGTACCCGTACGGGTACTGGCGAACTCAGTTGAAGTTAGAGAACTTTTGTATGCGTACCAGTACGTGTACTAATTCAATTATTGTTTTGGATGTGTGATAGTATGCGTACCCGTTCGTGTATTGTCGGACACAGTCCATGTCCGGCTACTTAAGTATGCGTACCTGTTTGCATACTTGAGTGTGTTAAGTTCTAGAATCGGTTTGTTCATGAACTAATACATTTATATATTAAGGAATGCAATCTTTTGAAAACCATGGCTATAATGTTCATTACTTGATTAGAGTGAATCAAAATCAATTTTTCTTCAATTATGTCTTGTATACTTCTATGATAATCTAAACAATTGAGAAACTCTATAAAAAGTTTCATTTGAATCATTTGAACTAGTTTTTGATAAGATGAATATGGTTGATAAGAAAGTATTCATATGGATAACTTCGGTCAACTATTGTTGAGCCAAGAAGGTGTACACGTTTAGCTACAGTTACCCATCTCTAAATGAAGGTACATTTCATTTGTGTGTAACAAGATAAGACCATCTAACGGTGGAGAGATATTGCTATGGTTTCAAGCAAACTTAGCTTAGCTCTTAGATCAGGTTTCATCTAACGGTGAATATTGATTGCTTTGTTTTAAAGCTATCAAACCCTGATTTGAAAACTATATAAAGGAGAACTCTAGAAACTGGGAAACCTAATCCCCACACCTCCTGTGTGATACTAGTTGCGACTAGAGTCGACTCTCCTTTAACCTTAGGTTTTTCATGAAACCCCGTAGGTTAACGACTTGAAGACTTCATTAGGATTGTGAAGCTGATCAAATTTTAGATAGTGGTAAGAAGGTTGTAGTTCACTCAGAATTTGTTGAGAATTATTCTAGGCTTAAATATGAAAAATAATAAAAATAAGAAAATATATGCAAAATATGTTACGGGATGAATAATTAACTGGGACTCGGGATTTCACTGTATTTCATATTCAAGTGGTTCAAAAATTAATCCTAGGCAATTATAGCTCAAAACAAAAGAAGTATTAACTCTATCCTTTGCCAAAATAGATTTCGTAAAACATCAATTGTAAATTACAAGCATAGTATATCAAAAGTACCTAAGACTAAGCATACACTATCAAACAAGATAACAATTGATTAATAAAAATCATAAATCATTTAAAATCGGTGCAAAAAGTAAATAAAGAATTAAATAAATTACCACAAGGGTGAAATCCAGCTCCGTCCATCGTCCTAGAGATGGGGTCTAGCTCATCATGTTGGAAACACACTCAAAATATGATTTCATTGCTCAAAGTTGCTTACAAATGATGAAAAGGAGAGATATCAAATAAACCAGGAATTTGCAACGCGTGTTAGGTGTTACAAACCCACCGTTACAGCATACGATAAAAAGGAAATGTCACGGTCACTGTAGCAGTACCGCCCTCTAATGAAGTGTTGTTGTTACTGTAGATGAACAACAGTTATTAGCTGTCTTATGTTCTTCGTGTTCTTCAATGGCAACAACAGTAGATCTTTCAAACTCGATTTCTCCCTACTCTGCAGCTCACCAAACACCTCTATTTTCACCCCTAACTCTCCATATGACCCTTATACTGTCTCCCCCCGTCACTTTATACACTCATGGGACTAGGAATCTCCCTAATAACTCCAAAACTTCTCATAATCAATTCCATATAAGTCAGCGAAATATTTTCTTTATTCTTCCCTTCTTCACGCATCTTCTATTGGCTGTCAAACTTTCTAAACTCCCTACAAGAATAAAACCATATCTGACAGAATATCTTCTCCCATTACTGCACGCAATCTTTCAAAAATATATATCAAAAGTCCGTGAATATTTCCTCCTTGTTTTAGCTCATCACGTCTCATGTTTTGTTGAAAGTACGTGTAACTTCCTCTTTTCCGAATCTGAAGCATATATCAACCTTGTTTGACTTCATATCAATCCATATTGTGAAGAAAATTCGATTAAAATTCGTGTAATTATGTTCCAGGGAATGTGCATGTGCCTAGTTTCTTTTCCCGCCAAATTTGGAATTTAAACGAAGAAGAATGGTGCCCTCCTAACCAGAGTAGGGGTGCGAATAGAAGTTGGCTCCCTGGGATGTAAATAGCAGTTAGGCGTCCCTTAGCAACTAGGTTCCCCTTATCAACTAGGTGCCCCTTAGTAGCTGAGGTGGCCCTTATCCAATGTGGGAGTCCGCTTAGCAAATTCCCTCCAGGGGTGCCTTTAACAACTTTTCGAGCTGATTCTTTATAAAATGTTTATTGCCCAAAAACACCTACAAACAAGTTTATTAGTGATAAAATGAGTCACAGCTAATGTATTTATGGGTGAAAATGCGTCACACTTGCGTGCTCATCAAATTCCCCCACACTTACATTTTGCTAGTCCTCGAGTAAAACATAAATTTGACCTGCTACACAGCTGGTCATATAATAAGAGAGAGTTACACCCGCTACACAGCTGGTCATGAAAAATGCCATAGATAAGACCCGCGACACATTTTTTTTTGGACCCGCTACACAGCTGGTCATAACATGCAAGAAAAATAAAAGACCGCTACACAGCTGGTCATAACCTTAACAATCATAATTTTTTTATTTTTTATTTTTTAAGACCCGCTACACAGCTGGTCATAATATATATTTTTTTTAGACCCGCTCTAGAGCTTGTCACAATATGCAAGAAAATACCTGAAAAAAATAAAAATAAAAAGTTAATAACCACTCCCCCACACTTAAATCTAACATTGTCCTCAATGTTCTAAAGATGAAATTAAAAACATGAACAAGGAGAAATTGTTACTATCTAAAGGAAATGAGGAAGGATATTACCGGAGTATCGAAACATGGGTTACCTTGTAGGACCAGAATATCGCCACAATGATATTCTCGCGATGGAAACGACACTTCTGCGAGAAACCTAAACATTTCTACAAGTATTAACAACCCTTTGACGAGAACGTCGCAAGATTCTTCAACGACATTTGGTGAGTGTCACAAAAGAATGATATAACGGTCAACGACTGAAGATATATGAGAAGAATAAGTCTGCTTCACGATGGTTACAAAGTTGGCGATGGTGAAGACTAAAGTTATGGTGATGAGATCGCAGAGTAGATCCGAATTAAGGGGAAATCTTAGCTATCTTCCACTATGTATTTTCCTATATAAAGGGTTCGACTAAATCCAGAAAAGGATGATGTACTTTTGAGAGCTGAGAGAATTTTGAGGAGAGAGAAATTCCAGAAAGAAAGTTGTACTTCTGAGTTTTGATATTTCTTGTAAATCTTCCTGAAAGTGAATTAATAAAGTGTTGTTGTTTATCCACGATTATGATTTAATTTTCATAGATTCTTGACAAGGGTGTAGTGTGGGAAATCCAGTAACTACATTTTTGCGCCCGAAACAGGGATTGAATCATTGAAAAACATAGAAAAGATAAAGTAAAAGAGGAGAAGTATTAAAGATTAGGAAGAAAATTGAGCAAGTCGGTGGAAATAGTTGAAGAAAAAGATGATCAAAACCAAAGAGAATTGTAATAAATTGAAGGATGATGTAATAACAAAAGAAGTGATTGATAGATTTCATGAAAATATCAAGGGAAGGATACACAAACGGGATTTTGAAGGAAGAAAGATTATGACAGTGGAGAAAATATCACCGTTAAAAGATTGGGAAAATCAAAAAATCACATTTACAGCAGCAGAAGTGTTGGAGGAAAATTTGAGTCATACATCTCCTTTGGTGATTACAGTATCTACCATCCCAATAAGAAGAGAACAATCAGTAAAATATGAAGAAGAATGGGATGTGAATAGAACTTTGGTGGATGCAGGAAGTTCTGTTGATATAATATTTTATCAAACTTTTAAAAGGATGGGATACAGGGATGAAGAAATGTCTCATTCATCATATCATATTCATGGCTTTGGAAAGTCTTTAACAAAACCTAAAGGAGAAATAGTGGTACGATTTCCGCTAGGAGAGATTTAAACGCGAGTAACACTATGTGTGGTAGATGTAGAATCACCATATAACATGATGTTAGGAAGACCATGGATACATGCAATCAAGGCTGTGGCGTCAACATTACATCAATGTATTAAATTTCCTATGCCTAGTGGAATTGGAGAAATTAGAGGAGATGTGAATTTCGCGAGATTATGCTACCAAATTGAAGTAAGAAATTGTGAAGAACGTCCAAAGCTGCGAAAAGCTCGCAGAAAATTGAACAGAGAAGCAAAGAAAGAAGACGAATTTAAAATTTACATGATAAGGGCAAAAGAAGGAAAAGGGATACCAAGTGAAGTTTCGCGAGAAGGAGATGAATTCGCGAGAGAAATGAAAACTCCAACACCAATGGGAGAACCTGAAGCTAGTTACACCGCAGCAGAGCCAACAAACAAAATAAATATTGGAAGTGAAGAAGAGCCTAAAATAATGAAAATTGGGACCAAAATGGAGGAAGATGAAGAAGAAAGAACTATAAGTCTCTTGCGAGAATACAAAGACATCTTCGCGTGGAATATGGATGATATGTCAGGGATAGATCCTTCAGTAGCATGTCATAAACTAGAGATCAACAAAGATGTGAGACCATTTAAACAAAGAATAAGAAAAATTGCAACAACATACCATTCTCAAATAGAAGAATAACTACAGAAAATGCTTGATGCAGGAATTATAAGGTAAGCAAAATATCCAGATTGGATTGCAAATATGGTGGTGGTCCCAAAGAAAAATAAAGGGATGAGAATTTGCATAGACTTTACTGATTTAAACAAAGCTTGTCCTAAAGATAGTTTTCCATTACCAGATATTCCACAAATGGTTGAATCAGCAGCGGGAAATGATAGAATATCTTCATTAGACGGATATAAAGGATATAATCAAATTCCCCTCACAGAAGAAGATCAAGAGCATACAAAAAATTTTGCTCCAAGAGGATTATATTGTTATACAAAGATGCCTTTTGGCTTACGAAATACTGGTGCAACATACCAAATAATGGTGGAGAAGGTGTTCGCAAAGTGGATACATAAAACATTAGAAGTATACGTGGATGATATGTTGATTAAAAGCAAAGAATCTAAAAATCATGTACATGATTTGAAAGAGATTTTCGATCAAATGCGACAATTTAACATCAAAGTGAACCCAGAAAAGTGTACTTTTGGAGTAGCTTCAGGGAAATTTTTGGGTTATATTATATCAAAAGAAGGAATACAAGTTGATCCAGAAAAGGTACAAGCAGTTCGCGATATGCCAACACCAAATGACAGATTAAAGATGTGCAAAAACCTGAATGGAAGCCTCATTTTGGGAAGATTTATTTCGCGATCTTCAGACAAGTGCAAGCATTTTTTCGATATACTCAAGAAGGGAACAAAATTTAAATGGACAGATGAGTGTGAAAAGGCTTTTCAAGGAAATAAAGAACAACTGATGAACATATCTATTTTACAAAAGGCTGAACCAGGAGAAGAACTATTGATCTATCTTGCGACAACCACATACGCACTAAGTGCCGTATTACTGCGAGTAGATGCGGGGGTGGAGAAGCCAATTTATTATATCAGAAAAACATTTAATTTAGCTGAGAGAAATTATTCAAAGATTGAGAAACTAATTCTAGCATTGGTACAAGCAACTTTTAAGCTTCGAATTTACTTCCAAGCGCATAAGGTCAAAGTGTTAACGAGAGTGCCAATTGAATCGGTGATGAAAAATTCAAAAAGATCAGGCAGAGTTGAGAGATGAAATGCGCAAGTAGGACACTTTGATATTCAATATGAAATTCTATCCTCGCCAAAATCACAAGTTATCGCAGATTTCTTAGCTGAATTTCCTTTAGAAGATGACGAAGCTGTAGAAGAAATGATGGATATAGAAGAAGAACATGGAGACCCAAAAGATCTATTAACAGAACCTGACAGATGGGAAATATTAGTGGATGGATCTTCAAATGGAGAAGGAAATGGGATTGGAGTTGTTTTCATTTCACCAGAAGGAGAAAAAACATCTTTTTCATTTCGATTAGAATTTGCATCCACTAATAATGAGACAGAATATGAAGCTGAAATCCATGCATTAAATTTTGCGATAGAAATGAAATTGGAAAATGCTAGAATCACAAGCGATTCACAATTGGTTATTCACCAGATAAAGGGAGAGTATACTACAAATGAGCCATCTTTGAAGGCTTGCAAATTATTTTGCTTTCATATCAAGTATGATGACAAACCCACTTGCGAGATGCATAAAAATTTAAACACTTTTACAACCGGCAATAAACAAAGAGGAAGAAGAGGTAGATGTAATGATGGTAGAACCTGGCGAGGAAGAAATAGGGAATAATGCTACAGATTGGCGAGCAGATCTTCATGCTTATTTTGTGAGAGGAGAAATCCCCAGAAATCGATTATAAGCACATAAATTAAAAAGCAGAGCAACCAATTATGAATTAAGAGATGGGGTATTATATCGCAGATCTTTTAGTGGACTATCGCTAAGATGTTTGACGAGAGAAGAAGGGCAAAAGGTGTTAAAAATGTTGCATAGTGGTGATGCTGGTAATCACAGCGGGGGTAGATCTTTAGCATATAAAACAAAGATGCAGGGTTATTATTGGCCATATATGCATGAGGATGCAAAGCAACTCTCAAGGCTTTGTGAAGATTGTCAGCGATTTGGGAAAAAGATACATGCACCAGGAGCACCATTATCATCTTCATTAAGCGTATGGCCATTTGGAAAGTGGGGATTGGATATTGTGGGACCATTTGTGCCTGGTTCTGGACAAAGAAGATATTTAATTTTTGCTACAGATTATTTCACAAAGTGGGGAAAAGTAAAGGCAGTACAACACATCCGCGATAAGGACATTTTTACATTCATATTTGAAAATATAATTTGCAGATTTGGGATCCCAGCACAGTTAGTGTCTGATAATGGAAATATGTTTGAAGGGCAGAATATAGAATTGCTTCTTAATGTATTTAAGATAAAATGTGGAAAATCAACTCCTTTATACCCACAAGCAAATGGTCAGGCTGAGGCAACTAATAAGACAATCGCAGACATCTTAAAAAAGAAGTTAGAAGGTTATCAAAAATCATGGTGCGAGCAAGTGCATAATGCAATATGGGCATATAATACAACTAGAAGAGAAGCAACTGGAATGTCACCTTTTTGTTTAACATATGGATTTGAAGCTGTCTTACCAACAGAAGTTGCTATCCCTACAACAAAAAGAGAGGCATGGGAGAAAAATCTAAGTGCTGGCATGATTTTACATAAGTTAGATGAACTAGAAGAAAAGAGAGAAAAAACTCTACAACATATGGAAAATTACCAGCGAAGATTAGCTCGCGAGTACAACAAACGAGTCAAGAAACGTCAATTCCAGCCTGGCGATCTAGTTTTGCGAGAAACACCAAGATATCAGCAAGAAAGTGGTGGAAAATTAGCGAGAAAATGGGATGGACCATACATCATTAAAGAGATAATTGGAAATGGAGCATACAAATTAATGGATCCAGAGGTAAGAGATGTTGGGAAAAGACTTGATAGACCATGGAATAGATTGTTTCTGAAAAGGTATTATCAGTAGCAATTTCTGCGAGGTAAAAAATACTAATGTAAGATGAAACAGTTAAAAAATTCTTCTTTCTCTATCACAATTTATGCGAACATCATCGCAAGAACAACGAATAAAATTTCGCAGAGATTAAAAGAATGGGACGAACCTTTATGACGTGCACCCTAGTTCGCGAATAAAATTTCGTAAGAGGCAAATGTAAGACCTAATAGCGCGTCATATGAGGGGGTATCTCTTGACATGACTCAGCGATAAGGTTATACCACTGCTGGAACCTGAGTCATGTAGATGTTGGGGTTAAAGAAAACCTATCCGGGAGAGAGATCTTGGATTTCCAGCTATATAAGGTTATACCCTGGTTGGACGACCGAGAATCTCTTCCAATAAGTGCAGAGTATGACCAAGGCGCCGAGGTACACGGTTGAGCCAAGGGTGCCCGGAGCGTACGAAACTCTCTTGCCATCCTTGGTAAGTCTTGGCTACAATGCACTTGGCCTGAAGAAAACCCCACTTAGGGTGCAATCTTGTAACTATAAGCCATATAGGCATAAAGGACAAGAGGCTTCGAAAACAACTGGTTTTTGGCAAATCTGGATGGGGGGAGCTAGTCTTGTATGGCCGATGTGCCCTCCTTGAAGGGGCAACCAGGGGGGAGATAAGGGTGGCACCCTCCATTAGGGAGCCGATAAGTGTCTTAAGACGGCAATGTCATGGGGCTTCATGATCGCAAGATCATTTAGGCCTGTCATATTATCGCGTGACGAAAATTATACAAAGGTAAAAAGCCTAAAGAGAAAATGTTAAGATGAGATCAATGGGTTTTTGTATGAAAGTGTAAAGACGTCCTGCGATTTCATCGCAAGACGGCAATGTCACGAGGCTTTGTTTTCGCGAGAGAAACTAGGCTTGTCATATTATCGTAGAGATATTGAAAAGTACTGATAAGACAAGATCAATGGGTCAATACATATAAATGTAAAGACGTCCTGCGATCTTGTCGCAGAAAAATATTAAAGGTTGGCAAAATAAGACCTTTAACTAGGAAGGCATAATAAGACCAACAGATTAATATTGAACATTAATTATTTTATTTGAGAATGCAGGAAATATCTATTCATCGCAAGAGGCATATTACTTCAGAAAATATCTATTCAACATCATATAATTCACCATCTCAAGAAAGATATTAGAGGGCAAGAAGAGGAATGAGCAAATAAAATCTTAATATCTTCCTTGAGAAGATTCAACACAGACAACATGAAAAGTTAAAAAAGTCATCCAAGTTACATTCCTCACAAAAAAGAAGCAGGAAAAGAAAGAAAAAATGAAATTCAAACTTCAGCGACAGGCTCATCAGTATTTTTCTCGCCAGATTTATCATTCTCGCCAGCAGATTTATCAGAATTTCCATCATTCTTTTCAATATCGCCAGCATCCTTTTCTTTGAGAATTTCTTCTTCTCTAGAAGAACCTTCGTCTTCTTCTGGGTTATCTTCTTCAGCTTATTCTTCTCTTTCAGTAGGTCTATCTTCTAAATCTTTATCCATAGGAATGGGAATCTCGTCATCCTCAACTTCTAGAGGAAGAACAGATTCAGGAGGGAGAGAATGGGAGATCAGAATCTTATTCAACAGAACTTCGACAGAAATATGAACTTTGCGAAGAAAGCCTCTATCACGGTTTCTAATCTCCACATTCTTGAAGTACTTAAGATAATCAAGCCTTCTTTATGCTTTATCGCGAACGTCCAAGCAATCGGAAATGAGAGTCTTGTTGTCTTTGTAAACCTTATCTAATTTCTCAGTAAGGGTAGTAATAGTAGAAAGATTGCTTCTTTCAGATTCTGCGAATAACAAAAATGACAAGGAAATATTCAAATGAAGATCTCACGAGAAGTAAAATATAGGAATTTATCAGAAAAATCAAAAATTGAGGCAGTCAACTGACTACCTACTTTTTGAGAGGTTAAATTTTGGATTAGTGCAAAGAAACAATTCCCCCACTGATTCATAGCATCGTCAAATTTATCGCCAACCATACCCTTCAGACGAGATTTCATGTTTTCTTCTTTGGTACGAAGATAAAGGTTTTCTTTTGCTAGTAAAGAATGAGATTTCTCTAATTGGGAATACTGATCTTTAAGTTCATTATCTTTTAAAATAAGAGTTAATCTACCCTTGATAAGTTTATCCTTCTCAGCAGCAGATGATTCAGTTACTTCCTTGAGTTCATCTTTAAGGGAGCGAAGAGATTGCTCTTGATTATCGCAAATTCTTTGAAGATTATATAATTGTTGCGAGGAAGCCGCCATCAAACTTGAAAAATTATGTTTTTCTTGGGATAAAGTTTTATTCTCATCTGATAAAGATTTCATCGCCAAATAATTCTTAAATAACAAATATGAAAGGCGAGCAACTTCGCTACACAATAACTTTTGGCTTTGTGACAATTGATTATTCTCATTAGTAAGATTATTTATGCGATCAATTGAGTAAGTATGAAGATTGTCTAATCTACTATGTTGGTCCATGCAAGACTCTTTTTCAGCGCGAGCTTCTTCAGCGATTGATTCTAATTCAAATATCTTCATTAATCGATTCCGATTTGAAGCTAAATAAATAAACCAAACATTTAAAAGGAATGGAGTGTAAAAAATAAGGAAGGCGAGAAATTATTAGAATTGAGAAACAAAAGGATAGAGGCAGAAAAACTATACCTTTCAGCTCGTCATTATGTCTGCGAAGGTTATCGCACTCAAGCGAAGAATTGCGAAGCGTATAATTCAGAGTGTCACACTCAGAAGTTTTAACTTGAAGGCTTTTCCTTAGAGATTCAACTTCATATTCCAAAGATACTCGCGAAACAGAATTATCAGAGCCAAAATACTTGAATAAAGTCTCGCAAGCTTCATATTGAAGAGAATCAGTGGAAGACTTTCTAGCATTATCTAAAATATTAGATAAAATTTTAAAAGCAATATCAACTCCAGCAAAGGTTTCACTTGATGGAGGAAGAGATGCAGAGGATGAAGTAGTAATGATAGCAAGTTGATGATTTGAATCATCTGCGATAGATGCATTATGAGGAGGAGGAGTTTTTGGGAAAGTGACGGTTGAGGGTAATATTGGACTAGAAGGAGTTTCAGCCACAACATTTGTAGGGATTTGATTTGTCAAATTTTCTGAAGGAAGGGGGTATTGATAGCGAGGTTCTCGAAGACAGAAGAAGGAGGATTAGATTGTAAGGGTGTGATGATAACTCTCCTAGATGATAACTCAGGAATAATGATATCATCTTCAAAAGTTTTATTGCGACGGGATTTTTTATGAGGTCTAGCGGTGTTCTCGTCATTCTGAAAATAATAATTTAGATAAGAAACAGAGGCAACAATATTGTTATTAAGATAAAATGTGTTTCTTACTACCTTATCATTCGCAGAATCCTTCTCCCTCCTCTTCTCAACAAGCTTCTTGAGGGAGTTAGGGTTTGGAGTTTCAGAATGGGCGATTGGGATAGCTCATCTAAAGGAAAACATGAAAAGAATTATAATGAATTAAATCAGGAAGATCGAAGAACAAAAGTGAAAAAATAATTCAAATAGATAATATAATCGAAATACATAACTTGATGTTTCCATTAAAACAGTAGCAGGTGAATATGAAGATAAAGAAAATTTGCAGACGGAAAGAGAAATAAACAGATAAAAAAGATGAAGAAGTAAAAAGAGAAAATTATTTTCGTAACTCGTCTCCACCTTTTATAGAAAAGAGCAGTAGGACCCATTAAGAGGACATGTGTAGGCGATTAAACTAAATAAACGGAGGTTTGTCGAGAAGAAAACTTGTAAAGAAAGAAGCTGCGAGCATCATGAAGAGTTGAAAGTTCTCATATCTTATCTTCTTCGTAGAAAAGACATGAGAAGAGGCAAGATGTAGGACCAGAATATCGCCACAACGATATTCTTGCGATGGAAACGACACTTCTGCGAGAAACCTAAACATTTCTACAAGTATTAACAACCCTTTGACGAGAACGTCGCAAGATTCTTCAACGACATTTGGCGAGTGTCACAAAAGAGTGATATAACGGTCAACGACTGAAGATATATGAGAAGAATAAGTCTGCTTCACGATGGTTACAAAGTTGGCGATGGTGAAGACTAAAGTTATGGCGATGAGATCGCAGAGTAGATCCGAATTAAGGGGAAATCTTAGCTATCTTCCACTATGTATTTTCCTATATAAAGGGTTCGACTAAATCCAGAAAAGGATGATGTACTTTTGAGAGATGAGAGAATTTTGAGGAGAGAGAAACTCCAGAAAGAAAGTTGTACTTCTGAGTTTTGATATTTCTTGTAAATCTTCCTGAAAGTGAATTAATAAAGTGTTGTTGTTTATCCACCATTATGATTTAATTTTCATAGATTCTTGACAAGGGTGTAGTGTGGGAAATCCTTCAACTACATACCTCCCAGCAAGTGCGAAGTTTAAAGTCTTCAACCAGACTAAGAAAGGCTTAGTCACCTCATAGAATCATAAAGAAGTAACCTGAACAACTGCGGGTCATCTGAATCAAAAAGTGTTACCCAAAGGAAAAGGAAATTACAACAGACCATAACGATACCAAACATACCCTTATCTAATTTTTTAATTAAGACAACTATATCTAGTTGTGGTTCAGGTTCCATATAAGGGTCTAGATAAAATGTTTTCAAGGGCCAAATTTCCTCAAAGGTAAGATCCTGAAGGTCAGGTTGAAAAGTCTGGAAATACTGAACTAAGAAGAACTTAAAAGCACATAACAACAACCTGAATAACTGGGGATCCTCTAAGTCAATCATATTTGACTCACACGGCTGACCACAATGAGAGTGGTGGTCTTCCTTAAACAAATATGTTGACCCTAATCTCCTAAAGTAATTAGGTTTAGTCTCAAAACTTAATAATTGACACATATGAAACTTACACGTTCCCACAATTGGTTGAAAAATATTTGGCGGGAAAACAAATTCAATTTGGGTATTATCTCCTGGGTAAACCACATCAACTAGAGGATGGGTTTCTAACAACTGAACTTCTTCCTGGACATTCTTAGGTTCGTGAGAGCTAGTATGAAGGCTGGCACAATGGTTGAGGCACATATATCAAGTCCCAAGTGAGGGATCTCTATAAGAGCTAAAGGAAAGGCATATGGAGAATGATAATCACCCCTAAACTTATAATTTTGGGTGTCTCTAGATAGCGTAGATACAATTTCCCTAATTTCTAGATCATCGGAATCCTAAAAATGGTCAATTGCTTCTTGTAGGTTATACTAAGGTGATGCATCCTCACTCATATTTAAAAGCTATACAAGTTCATCTTCTTTGTCTAAGACTATTGTTTCTAAATCGCTGGACTCTAAAACAGTATTCTCGGAATAAACTCGTTCCTCTAAACCATCACCGGCTTCGTAAAAAGGAAATTCTACATCGTCTAAAATAGTATCTCTAGTCAAATCCTCGTCCTTTTGAATAGGTGAATAATTGTTAAAATTATTAGGATCTCAACCAGAAATAACCATATTATTATAAAGCTCAATTGGAGTAGTAAATTCCTGATCACTATGCCTATATATTTCAAATTCTTCATCAACACTATCCTCACCATAATCATCATAATAACGTGAAAACGGTCGAACCTTATCTAAAGTATTGCTTCCAATTATAACCTCGTCATCTTGATTATGTAAATAGAAATTTTCCTCATTTTTAAGGGTGATTTTAGAAGTAATGTATTGGCAATTCAAAGTAATTCGAGCAATTCTTTCTTCGGTCTCTAACTTTAACCTACGTGTTGACTCAACAAACTTACATGTTGACTCATCTAACTTCCTGAGGTTATCTTCTAAAGAAGTTTCACTCACTGTTATAGTTCTTTCGTCCATAACTAAGTCATATGTGTCCGCTAACTTATGTGTCGACTCAAGTAACTTATGTGTTGACTCAAGTATCTTACATGCTTCATCTAGAGAAGAGGAATTATAGGAATTCTGCTCGTATGACCGGTGGGCATGTGGATAGTAATTGGGCTCACCATGGTATGGGCCATAACCTTCAAAAGATTGACGTTCCCAACCACTATTCACACTATGGTCAAAGTAATGTCCATTTTGAAAATTAGCCGTATATTCGTTGTATTGGCTATTGTAATACCAGTTCGACATTCTATTGCAGGGGTGTGAGTTGTCACACAAAATAAAACCCACTGACAGGGGATTCGTGGGTGGATAGAGTCTTACCTCCCGTGCCAGATATGCGATGAACCGTTGAAGTCGACTCATGCCACCGACTCCTATGTCAGTGTACGAACCTGAGGGGCCGAGACAGTATCGTAACTGCCGTCCTTCCCTGCAAGAAGTTTTATTTAATTTTTGACCCTTCCTTAGGGTTTTAAAAATAATGTCCAAGAGTCCAAAAAGTGTCCAAAAAGAAAAAATAAAAATTACAAAAATAAAATCCTATTTACAGTTTCTAAAAATAAAATAGAATAAATAATTATATACAAAATCTTCTTCTTCACTCCTTTTGGATTCCTCTTTTGTTTCCTTCTTTGGCTTCGCTTTTCTTTTCAGCAGTTTTTCTCTTTTTCTTTAGCTAAGGTCCAAATCTAAAAGCAAACAAGAAATACCAAAACGCATAAAAAAGAACAAAAATAATAAAAATAAAAATAAAACCTAAAAACAAATCTATACACAAGTCCGCGTCGGCGGCGCCAAAAATTGATCTAATCTTAGATAGTGGTAAGAAGGTTGTCGTTCACTCGGACTTTGTTGAGATTGATTCTAGGCTTAAATATGAAAAACACTAAAAATAAGAAAATATATACAAAATATGTCACGGGATGAAGAATTAACTGGGACTCGGGATTTCACTGTATTTCATATTTAAGTGGTTCAAAAATTAATCCTAGGCAATTATAGCTCAAAACAAAAGAAGTATTAACTCTATTCTTTGCCAAAATAGATTTCGTAAAACATCAATTATAAATTACAAGCATAGTGTATCAAAATCACCTAAGACTAAGCATACACTATCAAACAAGATAACAATTGATTAATAGAAATCATAAATCATTTAAAATCGGTGCAAAAAGTAAATAAAGAATTAAATAAATTACCACAAGGGTGAAATTCGGCTCCGTCCGTCGTCCCAGAGATGGGGTCTAGCTCATCATGTTGGAAACACGCTTAAAATATGATTTCATTGCTCAAAGTTGCTTACAAATGATGAAAAGGAGAGATATCAAATAAACCAGGAAATTGCAACGCGTGTTAGGTGTTACAAACCCACTGTTACAACATACGATAAAAAGGAAATTTCAATGTAACTATAGCAGTACCACCCTCTAATGAAGTGTTGTTGTTACTGTAGATGAACGACAGTTATTAGCTGTCTTATGTTCTTCGTGTTCTTCAATAGCAACAATAGGTCTCTCAAACTCGATTTTTCCCTACTCTGCAGCTCACCAAACATATCTGTTTTCACCCCTAACTCTCCATATGACCCTTATATTGTCTCCTCCCACCTATTTATACACTCACAAGACTAGGAATCTACCGTAATAACTCCAAAACTTCTCGTAATCAATTTCGTATAAGTCAGCGGAATATTTTCTTTATTCTTCCCTTCTTCACGCATCTTCCATTGGCTGTCAAACTTTCCAAACTCTCTGCAAGAATAAAACCATATCTGACAAAATATACTCTCCCATTACTGCACGCAATCTTTCCAAAATATATATCAAAAGTCCGTGAATATCTCCTCCTTGTTTTAGCTCATCACGTCTCTTGTTTTGTTGAAAGTACGTGTAACTCCATCTTTTCCGAATCTGAAGCGTATATCAACCCTGTTTGACTTCATATCAATCCATATTATGAAGAAAATCCGATTAAAACTCGTGCAATTCTGTTTCAGGGAATGTGCATGTGCTTGGTTTCTTTTCCCGCCAATTTTGGAATTTAAACGAAAAAGAATGGTGGTCCCGTAACCGGAGTAGGGGTGCGAATAGAAGTTGGATCCCAGAGATGTAAATAGCAGCTGGGCGCCCCTTATCAACTAGGTGCCCCTTTGCAGCTGAGGTGGCCCTTATCCAATGTGGGAGTCCGCTTAGCAAATGCCCTCCGGGGGTGCCTTTAACAACTTTTTGAGCTGATTCTTCCTAAAATGTTTATTGCCCAAAAACACCTACAAACAAGTTTATTAGTGATAAAATGAGTCCCAACTAATGTATTTATGGGTGAAAATACGTCACACTTGCGTGCTCATCAGAAGCCAGACCTAACTATTTTCTATGTAGTTGCATGTTCTGATCTTGGTGTTTTCTATCGTGATTGAGTACTATCTTCTATAAGATTTGCTCGAGATTTAATCTCTGATAGGCAAGATAAAAAGTAGTCACAAACATCTTTGTCTCATCGTTTGTGATTCCACAATATCTTGTTTCGCTACCCATACGATTAAGATTATTGTGAGGTTATTGATATTTCTAGGCTGTTTTTCGGGAATATAAGTCTGATATATCAATTGTTTCTTGTTCACCTTGATTTATCAAAATACGGAACAAAACTCATAGGTTTATCTGTGGGAGACAGATTTATCTATACAATAGACTTTTATGTGTGAGACAGATTGGTTTATCAAGTCTTCGACTTTGGGTCATAGCAACTCTTAGTTATGGGTGAGATCAGCTAAGGGAATCAAGTGTGCAGAATCCGGCGTGGTTCTAAAGGAGTAAGGAACACGACTGTACCTTGATCAGTGTGATATTGGTAAGGGCTCAACTACATTCCAGACCGAAGTTAACTTGGAGTAGGCTAGTATCTTTAACGGCTTAATACAGTGTGGTGTTTAAATATGGACTAGGTCCCGGGGTTTTTCTGCATTTGCGGTTTCCTCGTTAACAAAATTTCTGGTGTCTGTGTTATTTTTTTTCCCGCATTATATTTGTTTATATAATTTAAATATCACAGGTTGTGCATAGTTCAATCAATTAGATAACCCAACATTTGGTTGTTGATATAAATTGATTGACAATTTATCATTGGTCTTTGGTACCGTTCAAGTTGTTTCACATAATAATCAGATTCACGGATTTCTATCTGTTTGATTTTGTAGGACCATAATATCGCTACAATGATATTCATGCGATATTAACAACGTCTCTGCGAGCATCACTATCAATACTTTAACAACGTTTCACGAGCGTCACAGAATATCCAAAGGAAACTGACGATGAAAGGAATAAAAGAAGACTATGTTAATCCCGCGATGATCATCATTCTTGCGATAGAGAATATCGTAGAGATCGCGATGAGATCGCAGAATAAATCCGAAATAGGAGGAAAACTTAGTTGTCACCCATTATGTAAATCCCTATATAAAGGGCACGATAGATCCAGAAAAGGATGATGTATTTTTGAGAGTTGAAAGAGTCTGGAGGAGAGAGAAACTTCAAGAGAATATTTGTAATCTTGGTTTCTTCCAATTCTGTAAACATTCCTGAAATTTGAATAATAAAGTGTCGTTTAATCTTTAAAGTTTAATCAAATTCCAACAGATTTCTATAGAATCTTAACAAGGGTGTAGTGTGGGAATTCCTGTAACTACATTTTGGCGCCCGAAACAGGGATTGATTATCAAATATTGAAGAAAAGGTGAAGAAAAAGATAAGAATTGTTCAAGATTAAGAAAATCATTAAGTAAATCGGTGAGATAATTGAAGGAAGAATGATCAGAATCAAAGAGGATTGTAGAAAATTGGAGTGTGATATGGTAACAAGAGCAATGATTGATAGATTTCATGGAAATATTAAGGGGAAGATACATAAACGGGATTTTGAAGGAAGGAAGATTATGGCAGTAGAGAAGATATCATCATTAAGAGATTGGGAAAAGCAGGAGATCACATTCACAGCAGCAGAAATATCAGAAGAAAATTTAAGTCATACATCTTCTTTAGTAATTACGATATCCGCTATACCAGTGAGAAACAGAGAATCAATAAAATCTGAAAAATAATGGGCTATGAATAGAACTTTGGTAGATGCAGGAAGTTCTGTGGATATAATGTTCTATCATACTTTCAAGAAAATGGGATACAAGGATGAAGAAATGTTAAATTCAACATATCATATTCGTGGCTTTGGAAAATCGTTAACAAAACCTAAAGGCGAAATAGTGGTACGAATTCCACTAGGAGAAATTGAAACACAAATATCATTATGCATGGTAGATGTGGAATCACCGTACAATATGATACTGGGAAGACCATGGATACATGCAATCAAGGCTGTAGCATCAACATTGCATCAGTGCATTAAATTTCCTATGCCCAGTGGAATTGGAGAAATTAGAGGAGACACAGATTTTGCGAAATTGTGTTACCAAATTGAAGTGAAAAATTGTGAAGACCGTCCAAAGTTGCGAAAAGCTCGCAGAAAACTGGCAAGAGAATTGAAGAAGGAAGAAGAATTTAAAGTTTACATGATAAGAGCAAAGGAGGGAAAAGGAGTGCCCGGTGAAATTTCGCGAGAGGGAGATGAATTCACGAGTATTATGAAAACACCAACACCAATGGGAGAACCTGAAGCCAATTACACTGCTGCGGGACCGACAAAAGAAGTAAATATTGGGAGTAAAAAAGAGCCTAAAATGCTAAAAATTGGGACTATAATGGAGGCAGATGAGGAAGAAAGAACTATAAATCTCTTGCGAGAATATAAAGATATGTTTACATGGAATATGGATGAAATGCCGGGAATAGATCCATCAATAACATGCCATAAATTAGAAATCAACAAAAATGTAAGACCATTCAAGCAAAGAATAAGGAAAATCGCAACAACATACCATTCTCAAATAGAGGAAGAATTACAGAAAATGCTCGATGCAGGAATTATAAGGCAAGAAAAATATCCATAATGGATTGCAAATATGGTGGTGATCCCGAAGAAGAACAAAGGAATAAGAATTTGCATAGATTTCACTGATTTAAACAAGGCTTGTCCAAAAGATAGTTTTCCATTGCCAGATATTCAACAAATGGTTGAATCGGCAGCAGGAAATGCAAGAATATCATCGCTGGATGGATATAAAGGATATAACCAAATTCCTCTTGCTGAAGAAGATCAAGAACATACGGCATTTTTTGCTCCAAGAGGGTTGTACTGTTACATAAAGATGCCATTTGGTTTGCGAAATTCTGGAGCAACATATCAAAGAATGGTGGAGAAGGTGTTTGCAAAGTGGATTCACAAAACATTAGAAGTGTATGTAGATGATATGCTAATCAAAAGTAAAGAAGCTGAAAATCATGTGAAAGATTTGAAAGAAATTTTTGATCAAATGCGACAATTTAATATCAAAGTAAATCCTGATAAGTGTACCTTTGGAGTAACCTCAGGAAATGTTTTGGGGTACATTGTATCAAAAGAAGGAATACAAGTTGATCCATAAAAGGTGCAAGCAATTCGCGATATGCCAACACCAGCGACAGTAAAAGATGTACAAAAATTGAATGGACTCCTAGCCTCGCTAGGGATATTCATTTCACGATCTTCAGATAAGTGTAAATATTTTTTCGACATATTGAAGAAGGGAACTAAATTCAAGTGGACAGATGAATGTGAAAAGGCTTTTCAAGGAATCAAAGAGTATTTAATAAACATATCCATTTTACAAAAGGCTGAACCAGGAGAAGAATTATTGATCTATCTCGCGACGACCACATACGCGCTAAGTGCAGTATTGTTGCGAGTAGATGCGGGGGTAGAAAAACCAATCTACTATATCAGCAAAACATTCAATTCTGCAGAGAGAAATTATTCCAAGATTGAGAAACTAATTCTAGCATTGGTACATGCAACTTTCAAACTTCGTATCTATTTTCAAGCACATAAGGTCAAAGTGTTAACAAAAGTGCCAATTGAATCAATAATGAAAAATTCCAAGAGATCAGGCAGAGTTGAGAGATGGAATGCAAAAGTAGGACACTTTGATATCCAATATGAAATTTTGTCCTCGCCAAAATCACATGTCATCGCAGAATTCTTAGCTGAATTTCCTTTAGAAGATGATGAAGTTGTAGAAGAGATGATAGATGTAGAAGAAGAATGTGGAGATCCAAAAGAGCTATTAACATAACCCAACAGATGGGAAATATTAGTAGATGGATCATCCAATGGAGAAGGAAATGGAATTGGAGTTGTTTTCATATCGCCAGAAGGAGAAAAAACTGCTTTTTCATTTATAGACTTGAATTTGCATCAACTAATAATGAGACAGAGTATTAAGCTGTGATCCATGCTTTAAAATTTGCGATAGAAATGAATTTGGAAAATGCCAGAATCACCAGCGATTCACAATTGGTTATTCGTCATATAAAAGGAGAATACACAACAAATGAACCATCCCTGAGGAAATACAAAAGACTCGTTGAAGAGTTATCTGCGAGAATCCCAAAAATAAAATGGAGACACATATCAAGGAAAGATAACATGCTCGCAGATGCTTTCGCTTTCATATCTAGTATGATGACAAATCCATTGGCGAGGTGCATAAAAATTCAAACACTTACATTTCCATCGATAAACAAAGAAAAAGAAGAGACAGATGTAATGATGATAGTAGCTGGCGAGGGAGAACCCACGGGCAATATCATGGATTGGTGAGCAGATCTTCAAGCATATTTGGCGAGAGGAGAAATTCCAAGAAATCGATTAGAGGCACACAAGTTAAAAAGTAGGGCAACCAATTATGAGCTAATAGGTGGAGTGTTATATATCGCAGATCTTTTAATGGACCATCGCTAAGATGTTTGACGAGAGAAGAAGGACAAAAAATATTAAAGATGTTACATAGTGGTGACGCTGGTAACCACAATGGAGGAATATCTTTAGCATATAGAACAAGAATGCAGGGTTATTACTGGCCGTATATGCATGAGGATGCAAAGTAACTCGCAAGATGTTGCGAGGATTGCCAGCGATACGGAAAACAGATACATGCACCTGGAGCACCATTATCATCTTCAACAAGTGTATGGCCTTTTGGGAAATGGGGATTAGATATTGTGGGACCATTTGTACCTGGTTCTGGACAAAGAAGATATCTGATTGTTGCAACAGATTATTTCACAAAATGGGGAGAAGTAAAGGAAGTACAACATATTCGCGATAAAGATATTTTTACATCCATCTTTGAAAATATAATCTGTAGATTTGGGATTCCAGCACAATTAGTATCTGATAATGGAAAGCAGTTTGAGGGACATAATATAGAATTGTTACTCAACGCATTTAAGATCAAATGTGGAAAATCTACTCCTTTATACCCACAAGCATATGGTCAGGATGAGGCAACTAATAAAACAATCGCAGACATCTTGAAAAAGAAGTTATAAGGATACCACAGAGCATGGTGCGAGCAAGTACATAATGTAATATGGGCTTACAACACAACTAGACGATAAGCAACTGGAATGTCACCATTTTGTTTGACATATGGGGTAGAAGCTGTATTACCAACAGAAGTTGTTATTCCTACAACAAAAAGAGAAGCATGGGAAAGAAATTTAAGTGCCGGTATGATACTGAATAAGTTGGATGAATTAGAAGATAAAAGAGAACAAACTTTACAACATATGGAGAATTATCAACGCAGATTAGCTCGCGAGTACAAGAAACGTGTTAAGAAGCGCGAATTCCAACCTGGTGATTTAGTACTGCGAGAAACGCCTAGTTATCAGCGAGAAAGTGGTGGAAAATTGGCGAGAAAATGGGATGGACCATACATTATTAAAGAGATAGTTGGAACAGGGGCATACAAACTAATGGATCCTAAAGGAAAAGATGTTGGTCAAAGACTCGATAGACCGTGGAATAGATTATTTCTGAAGAGGTATTATCAATGACATCTTCTGTGAGGTAAGAAATACTGGTATGTTATATGATGACACAGATAATAAATTCTTCTCTCTCTTACAATTGAAAAATTCTTCTGATAACAAAGAACAACAATAACAACGATCATCATCGCAAGAAAAGCGAATAAAATTTCGCAGAGATTAAAGAATGGGACGAACCTTTATGGCGTGCACCCTAGTTCGCGGATAAAATTTCGTAAGAGGCAAATGTAAGACCTACGAGCACGTCATAGGAGGATGTATCTCTTGACATGATTCAGGGGTAAGGTTATACCGCTCTTTGGATCCGAGTCATGCAGATGTTGAGGTTAAAGAAAACCTATCCGGGAGAGAGATCTTGGATTTCCAACTATATATGGTTATACCCTGGTTGGACGACCGAGAATATCTTCCAAGAAGTGCAAAGTATGACCAAGGCGCCGAGGTACACGGTTTAGCCAAGGGTGCCAAGGGCATACGAAACTCGCTTTCCATTCTTGGTAAGTCTTGGCTATGATGCACTTGGCCTGAAGAAAACCCCAATTAGGGTGCAGTCTTGTAACTATAAGCCATATAGGTATAAAGGACAAGAGGATGCGAAAACAGCTAGTTGTTGGTAAATCTGGATGGGAGGAGCTAGTATTGTATGGAGGATGTGCCCTCATTGAAGGGGCAACCGGGGGGAAGATAAGGGCGGCACCCTCCATTAGGGAGCTGATAAGTGTCTTAAGACGGAAATGTCATGGGGCTTTGTGATCGCAAGAACATTTAGGCCTGTCATATTGTCACGTGACGTAAATTATACAGAGTCAACAAGCCAAAAGTTAAGATGAGATCAATGGGTTTTTACATGAAAGTGCAAAGACGTCCTGCGATTTCATCGCAAGACGACAATGTCATAAGGTTAAATTCTTGAGAGAGAGTTTATACTTATCATATTGTCGCAAATATTTTGAAAGAACATGGATAAGACAAGATCAAAGGGTATTTACATGCAAATGTTAAGAAATCCTGCGATTTTGTCGCAGACAGAAAAAGTTTGGCAAAATAAGACCTTTAACTAGGAAGGCAAAATAAGACCAAAAGAATAATCTTACCAATTAACTATTCTCTATTTAAAGTTGTAGGAAATATACATTCATCGCAGAATTATATTTACAAAGGCAAATTCTTAACAGTGTAGATTCCTTCAGAATTTTTCAGAATATCGCAGCACTATTCATTATATCGCAGATGTATTCATATTTTCGGGAAAAATGCAACAACACAATTTCTTAAAGAAGATACAGAAAATGATTCACCATTTCAAGTAAGATAATGAAGGGCAAGAAGGGGAATAGAGAAGTAAGATTACATTATATTCTTTGAAAATATTCAAAGTAATCTAAATCGAAAGTTAAAATTCTAAAAATCTCGAAGATTACATCGCTCGCGAGAAAGAAGAAGTAAAAGAAAGCAAAGATAAATTTCAAATTTCAGCGATAGTTTCGCCAGATTTATTCTTCTTGCTCGTCAGATTTATTATTTCTGCCAGAGTTATTATCTTTATCAACATCCTTTTCATCATGATTATCTTCTTCTTTTGACTCTTCATCAACATTTACTTCACTACCCGCAGCTATTTCTTTGGGAGGACTTCTTTTATCTTCTTCTTCTTCACCATCTTCTTGAGTAATATTCTCTTCCTCATTAGTAAATTCTAAATCTTCATCCATGGGAAGAGGAATTTCATCATCATCAAACTTTAGAGGAGGAACAGATACATGAGGGAGAGAATTGGAGAGCAGAATCTCGTTCACAAGAACTTCAGCACTAAGGTGGACCTTGCGAAGGAAACTTCTATCAAGATTCCTAATCTCTATGTTTTTAAAGTACTCGAGATAATCAAGTCTTCTCTCTGCTTTATCGCGGGAATCGAGATAATTGGAAACAAGAGACTTGTTTTCTTTACAAACTTTATCCAACTTAGCGGTCATATCAGTGATGGTAGAATGAAGATTTCTTTCGGATTCTGCGAGCAACAAAATAATAAAAGATCGATTAGACAAAAAAAACTCGCAAAGAATATAACACAAAATTTTATGAGAAGACCAACAAGAGCGGCAGTCAACTGACTACCTTCTTTTTGTGAGGTTAAGTTTTGGATTAATGCAAATAAACAGTTCTCCCATTAATTAATGGCATCATCGAATTTATCGCCAACCATACCCTTCAGACGAGATTTCATGTTTTCTTCTTTGTTGCGAAGATATGAGTTTTCCTTTGCAAGTGAAGAATGAGATTCCTTTAATTGAGAGTATTGGTCTTGAAGTTACCTGGCTCTTAAGCTAAGAGTTAGTCTACCCTTGATAAGTTTATCCTTCTCGGCAGCAGATGATTCAGTTAATTCTTTGAGATCATTCTTGAGAGAACGAAGAGATTGCTCTTGATTATTACATGTGCTTTGAAGATTAATTAATTTCTGCGAGGAAATCGCCATCAAGCTTGAGAATCTATGTTTTTCTTGGGATATGGTTTTATTCTCATCTGATAAAGATTCCATTGCCAAATTAGCCTTAAAAAATAAATATGAGAGACGATCAACCTCGCCACTTTATAAGCTCTGCCTTTGCAATAATTGATTATTCTCATTAGTGAGATTATTTATGCGATCAATTGAATAAGTGTAAAGATTGTCTAGTCTAGTATGTTGATCCATCCAAGAATCTCTTTCAACGCGAGCTTCTTCAGTAATAGATTCAAATTTGAGTCTTTCTATGAAACGAGTCCGATTTGAAACTAATATATGAATAAAGAATTTAAGAAGGAAGCTTGAGTACAGAAAATATATAAATAAAACATAAAAACAAAAAAAAAAGCAAAGGCAAGGCAAGAAAAATGTACCTTTCATCTCGTCATTTTTTCTGCGAAGGTTCTCGCAGTCCAGAGAAGAGTTGCGAAGCATGTAATTCAAAGTATCACACTCAGCAGTTTTAGCTTGAAGACTTTTCCTCAGAGCCTCAATCTCATTTTCCAAAGACGCCCATGAAGCATTATCATCAGAGCCAAAGTATTTGAGTAGAGTCTCGCAAGATCCATGCTGAAGAGGGTCAGTGTAAGACTTTCTAGCATTGTCTAAAATGTTAGACAAAATTTTAAAAACAACATCAACACTTGCAAAAGTTTCGTTTGATGAAGAAAGAGGTGTAGAAGATGAAGTAGTAATGAGAGCAAGTTGACGATCATTTGTGATGGTTGAGTTGTCAGGAGGAGTATGTGGAAAAACAACAGTTGAAGGTCGTAAAGGACTATAAGGAGTCTCATTCACATCAATTTTAGAAGCCTGATCTATTGTAGGGTTAGGAGAAGTAGAAGTATGGGTAGCGATATTCTCGCAAAAAGAAGTAGAAAGATTTGGTTGTGATGGTGTGGGAGTAATCTTCACGGATGTTAATGTAGGCATGACGAGATCTTCCCCAATTGTCTTAAAGTGGCGAGATCTTTTGAAGGGCTTAACGGGGCTCTCGTCATTCTGCGAATAATAACTCAGATAAGAAACAGAGGCAAAAATATTGTTATCTGGAAATAGAATATGTTTCTTACTACCTTATCATTCGCAGAACTCCTCTTCTTCTTTTCTGCTAATCTTTTGCGAGTATTAGGATTTTGAGCCTTGGATTGTGCGTTAGAGATAGTTCCGCTGAAGAGAAGACATAACATGAAGAATCAAATAAGAAAGATTGGAGAATAAAAATAAAAATTGGTGTAAATAAATGTCATAATTCAAGAAACATACCTTGATGACTCCATTAGAACAGTAGCAGAAGAATATGAAGAAGAAGAAAAGTTGCAGACGGAAGGCGAAGTAGACAAGTAAAGAAGATGAAGAAACGAAAGAAGAAAGTTAGTTTCAAAACTTAGTTGTACCTTTTATAGGAAAAAGGGGTGGGCCTATTGAGTAGATACATGTCAATAAATGAAGGAATTCACAACACGTGTAAGAAAGGCTAAATTAACGGAATCTTGTCGAGAAGAAAGCATAAAAGAGAAACAAATCGCGAGGATAATAAAGAATATTGGTTCTCATGACCTTCTCTTCTTCGCAGAAAAGACATAAGAAGATGCAAGATGTAGGACCAGAATATCGCTACAACGATATTCCTGCGATATTAACAATGTCTCTACGAGCATCACTATCAATACTTTAACATTATTTCACGAGCGTCACAGAATATCCAAAGGAAACTGACGATGAAAGGAATAAAAGAAGAATATGTTGATCCTGCGATGATCATCATTCTTACGATAGAGAATATCATAGAGACCGCGATGAGATCGCAGAATAAATCCGAAATAGGAGGAAAACTTAGCTGTCACCCATTATTTAAATCCCTATATAAAGGGCACGATAGATCCAGAAAAGGATGATGTATTTTTGAGAGTGGAAAGAGTATGGAGGAGAGAGAAACTTCAAGAGAATATTTGTAATCTTGGTTTCTTCCAATTCTGTAAACATTCCTAAAATTTGAATAATAAAGTGTCGTTTAATCTTTAAAGTTTAATCAAATTCCAACAAATTTCTATAGAATCTTAACAAGGGTGTAGTGTGGGAATTCCTGCAACTACAGATTTGATGATTACATAGTGAAACAGAGATATAACTCTTGGTTATATTTCCATTGATCGAGTCTGAATGTCTAGTTGATTCTCTTGGAATTATATTAGAGTTTTCCATACAGATTGCTAAGCGAAATATTGGGTGTTGTTGTTAGACCCCCACTTTTACAATTGGTATTAGAGCAGGAAAACACGTTAAGACCTTGTAAGTCTATGTTTGTGGAAATCTGATTTATGTGGATAATTGTGTATCACAAACTCTCACACTTATAAATGAGTTCTAAAAGTTTTAATTATGCCAAATGTCTTGGGCTTACCTCCAAGGATAACTCCTTTGCTGATTTTTCCGAATCCCGAGGTAGGAATTTCTTGCTATCAGATTCTGATAACACTCCCTCTAATGAGACATTTTGTTCCATGTCTACAGCTGAGACTATTGTATTTCAAGATGCTAAATATCTTGAAGAAAAATATGATCATCTTATTGATGAACTTGAGAAATCTCTTGGTCGAGAACGTGAACTCTATAGCATCATTGAGTCCTTTTCTAATAATATCGAAAAAATTGTTCAAGAAACTACTCTACAACGTGAAAAGATTAGTACTCTTGAGAATATTGTTAAAGAAGATTCAATTAGATAAAAACGTTTGATCGATCAGATGTGGATATCCTTCGTGTTGAAAAAGAGAAATTGATTGCTTCCCTTCTTCTAGCCCAAAAACAGTGCATATCCTTGAAAAAGGAAAATTATGTTTTGATGAGAAAATCCTCTGTGTCAATCTCTAATTCTCAGACAGAATTACAGCACATGAAGAAAAGTTCTCCCAAGGAAGTTCCTGCTAAGAAGTGGTTACATAACTTGCAGTCTTCTAATAGGGCTATGAATGTAAAGCATGATCCATTCAATGTTTCTCTTCCACGAACTTGTTCTTTATGTGGGGGGAAAATCATTTTTGAAAATGTGGGGGTACAACAACCACACCCAACAATTCGTTTGGTAATCTTAGAGGACTTACTCCAATATACTTCCTTGAAAATCAACTAGAAAGTCAGACTCAATCCAGAGAAAAATATATACGAGAGTTTATATCTCTATCTCTCAATTCAATCTGCAATCAGCAAATAGAAATTTTCGAGCCCGATTGAATATAAGAGAAGTAACTTGAACGGTACCAAAGACCAATGTTCAAGGATCAATCAACAACCAAAGGTTGGATTTCCTAATTGATCGATACAATGCACAACCTATGATATTTCAATTATATAACAAAATATAATGCGGAAAAGAAATAACACAGACACCATAATTTTTTTAACAAGGAAAACCACAAATGCATAAAAACCCTGGGACCTAGTCCATCTTTGAGCACCATACTGTATTAAGCCTCCACAGACACTAGCCTACTACTAATGAACATCAGACTGGACTGTAGTTGAACCCTAATCAATCTCACACTGATTCAAGGTACAGTTGCGTTCCTTATGTCTTTGATCCCAGTAGGACACTACACACTTGATTCCCTTAGCTGATCTCACCCACAACCAAGAGTTGTTATGACCCAAAGTCGAAGACTAGATAAACAAATCTGTCTCACACAACAAAGTCTATTGGAATAGATAAATCTGTCTCCCACAGAAATACCTATGAGTTTTTCTTCCGTATTTTGATAAATCAAGGTGAACAGGAACCAATTGATAAACCGGTCTTGTATTCCCAGAAAAGCCTAGTATTATCAATTACCTCACAATAATCTTAATTGATTAATGAAACAATATATTGTGGAATCACAAATGATGAGACGAATGCGTTTGTGACTACTTTTCTATCTTACCTATCGGAGATATTAATCTTAATCCAATCTTACGATTGCACTCAATCACGATATAAATAACAATATTAGATCACGTAACTACAGAGAAAATAGTTGGGTCTGGCTTCACAATCCCAATGAAGTCTTTAAGTCGTTAACCTACAGTGTCTCGTGTGAAACGTAAGGTTAAATGATAATCGACTCTAGCTATGCAACTAGTAACACACATAACTGTGGGTATTAGGTTTCCCTGTTTCTAGAGTTCTCCTTTATATAGTTTTCAAATCAGGATTTGCAATCTAAGTTATCTTGGTAACAAAACATTCAATATTTACCGTTAGATGAAAAATATGATTCAACCAAGATAATATCTTTCCACCGTTAGATCGAACTTAGCTTGTTACACACAAATGAAATGTATCCTCATTTAGGTTTATGTAACCGTACCTAAACGTGTACACCATGTTGGCTCAACATGTCATATCCAATCATGGTTAAGTGTTCTAAACTCTTATTTCAATCATTGAAACTTTCTTAGAGGATGAAAATAGCCATTTTCACACACTATTAGCATCAAAGCAATTTTCAAGTTATTGAAATAATCATAACGAAACATTCAAAGTCTACACCAAATGATTGTATCACACAACCATGTAAGATGCTACTCGACAATTTTCACATGATTATCTTTTGACTTGTGTCAAGAATCTAAGATAAACTTGGTCGAAGCGAAAGCTATCCAACATATATTCTGAGAAATATTTAAGCGAGTTCAACTCAGATCGAAATATTAAATGTGTATAATAGAAAACTATATCGTAATACGACTTATGTCTCAATATAGGAGAAATGGTAGAAATAGATTTTCCAAGTGATAGATGAGTTTCAGTCTCCACATAGATTTTTTGATGAAGTTCCACAAGCTCTCCTTAGTAGTTATTCGTCTTCAAATGATGAACGCCGTGAAGTATAAGGATCAACTACACAATCTATGTCCTAGTCCGAGACATCTATAAGTACACTAGAAATCAAGACTTATAGTTTTGATCACTAACATTGACAAACATGCTTGACATAGAAACGCATGCGAGTTCGACTGAGCAGTGCTCTAACAATCTCCCCCTTTGTCAATTTTAGTAACAAAACTATTAATACATATGGATTACAAAATAAATAAAACTTTGTAGCTTCTGATCCAAATACTTGATCTCCTTGGCATCTTAAACAGGACTCCAAATCTTCGTCACTTTAAAGTACTCCATGATTCTAAACGTGTTCAACTTAGCATCATAGTTGTTGAAGATCCGTAGCAATAACAATTGGAAAACAGATGCTCTCAATCATTGTTATATAGTGTCATTACACGACATCAAAGTTCAAATGTATCACAACTTTGACAACAATACTACGGTGATATGTATCACTCCCCCTTAGTCAATACTTCATCTTGACATGAAAACCACTCCCCCTTACATAATGATCCATAAACCATATGTATTTGTAGTATGAAACTACGCATTTATTCTCCCCCTTTTTGTCAATATAAATTGGAAAAATTACGTAAACTAGTGGGATCCTCATGAAATTTTCATAAAGATACTTCATGACCAAAAGAGAATAACATACCAACTTATTTAGATGCAATCATATAGCCGAATCTAAATGCATTCATCAAGGAGTTTATAAAGATACAAGATAACTCCTACAATATTCCATAGCCGCACTCACCACAAAGATTTGGAAATTAAGCACAAGTTCAAGAAGAACTCTCCCCCATAAAATGCCATTCCCGAAAGAACAACAAGAGCGACCTTACTTTTACGAGAAAAGAAGGATTTCTTTGGACATAACCAAATCACATGAGAACGTGAATTTGTATCCAAAAATCACAAATTGAATTAGCCATAAAAAAATGATCAATTTAATTGGCCATGCTCGACATAAGAGAACTTATGGAGTAACACAATATATGCACAAAGATGTGGATCAGCGAAAGACCAATACTTCAGAATAAACAAAGATTCATTCTATTTTCATCACTATTTGCACAATAACATATAATAGACTTAATCTTTGTAAACAAAAGTTCATCCTTTCTTCCATCAATATTTGTATAATGACATAAAAGGCTTAACTTTTGTATTTAAAAGTTCTATATATCTTTTATCAATAATTTCATACCGACATAATAGAGATAAATTTTGAACAAGTATGGGATAGTCAAGGTTCACGGATGTAAACAACATATCCCATAACAATTTGCAATATATGAAACCATAAAGATTAATACTGCAAAAATCATCTTCCAAATAACTTAGAATTTAAATAAATAAATCTAAAAACATTGAAGATGAAAACGTTGGACATAGCTATGTGTACTCACAATAATGGCTATTCCAAACCCTAGTTATCCTTCTTAAAAAACACAAGAATAGCATTCTCATAAGAAGTTTCCTAGACAAAATCAAAGTTCTTTGAAAACCTCATACCTTTCAATGAATCCATCATAGAAGGTATCACTGATTTCCTTTATTCTCTTGACCGTAGATACTCCATGTTCGTGAGTTAGAACACAAACTTTATGATCAACAACCTGAGCAAGTTGACTAGCCTTGACATAGTCCACGATGAGCTTCTTCTGACTCCGTATCAGAATATTTTGATTTGCAAGGATTCTGGCTTGACTATCTAAGGGTTGGTTTATTTGCAGTTGAAGATTTGCAAACTCAACCTTTGAATCGTTCTGAAAACGAGTTAAATCCTTGATAGATTCACTAATCCAGGAGTTGTGTTCTTTCCTTGCAAGCATCTTCTTTAGAACCATCTCTTGAATCGAATCACGTCCTTGGGTGTCTTTTTCCATATCAAGATGCACAATCTCTTGAGATTTTGCAGAGTTCTCCATATAATTTTGGTTAGGGATGGATTAATACAATACAATACAATATTGAATATATATATATGTAATTTGAATAAAGAGAATAAACTTCTCATTAAGGAAACCCTATGAACTCACAAGAGAGGGACACGAACGTACGTGGACTGGTCACAAGAGAAAAAATGGATTAAGTAAAATCCAATAAGAGGAAACACAATGTTTGTTAACATAACTCAATAATCACTTTAAATTAGAGCCCGAGTCATGATAGCAAGATTGCAATACTCAGATTGATTAACAAGAAAACCCCTAAACAAAAGACATACAACTAATCTTGAGACCCCCATAATCATCATCCTTGCACCTCTCAAGATAAATTCAAGGATGAGATTACATAGAATCAGGTAAAGGAGTAAGAAGTGATCTCACTACGAATCATGGGAGAAGAGTTGTACAAGTTTTTTGAGCGTTCCAACTATGTATTTCCTTCTTTCCATCGATTATAACTTATTCCAGAGGAATTTGTCATAAAACTTTTCAAAAAACCATCATAAGGATCTTTCTGAGGACTAAGTCTAAGACCTCTAGAAATTGGTTCCAGAAGAGAAGAGTTGGAAGATTTCCATCTTCTTAATCTAGACTTACCAGAATTGTTCTTATAAGTATAAGGAAAGTGTTCATCAGTGGCACAAGAGTTTATACCATAATGGAGAACATGTAACATGTGATGATTTCTTGAAGAGAGATCATTTTTATAAGATTTTTGGTTTTCTGCAGGCAAGAAATTCACTGTTGATGTCGTCAGAGGATTTACTCCATTGACAGTAGAAAGAAGCAAGTTATGGAGATCAGAAATCTGTTTATTTCTGGCAAAACAATGAAGCGCATAGTGATTCTTTTTCCCACAGAGGGAACAACATCGTGGATTTGAGACATGATTTCCTTGACCCATAACTTCTTCCGGCACATGAAAATTTTGCAAGTAATTCACATTAGGTAATTCCTTGGAGGAACATTTCTTCACGCCAGGTAAAGTCTTATGAGTATCATAAGAAAATGTAGAGGATGACTTAATCATCAAAGCAGAGTTTTCCTTTTTCAAGGTGTTATACAATTCTCTGGGATATCGAAGAGATGCAACAAGTTTCTCTTTTTCAACACGATAACTGTTTATTTCTGATGAATGAGCCTTGCTAAACGTTCTTCTCTAATTGAATCTTCTTTAATAGTATCTTCAAGCATACTAATCTTTTCTCGTTGTGGAGTAGTTTCTTGAACCAATTTTTCGATATTGTTAGAGAGAGATTCAATGAAGTTGTAGAGTTCACGTTCCCTTTTAAGATATTTTTCAAATCCATCAATAAGCTGATCATTATTTTATTCAAGAGTCTTGATTTTAGAAACTTGAAAATCAATGATTTCAGTAGATTTTTTCAACGATCTGGTGAGTTCCATTTCAGATTCTGACACGATCTCACAAATCTTGTTTTTCTCTCGGGATTCGGAAGAATCTACTAAGGAGTTATCCTTTGAGGCAAACCCAATATTTTTGGTGTAATCAAAACCTTTGGAAGACATATCAATATGTGTTATCTTGTGAGATACTTCTTAGGTCTTCAGAATACAGATTACCATAAACACAGACTTATAAGGTTTTTAATGTGTTTGCCTGCTCTGATACCAATTGAAAATGCGGGGGTACAACAACCATACCCAACAATTCGTTTGGAAATCTGAGAGGATTTACTCCAATATACTTTCTACATAATCAACTAGACAGTCAGACTAAATCTAGAGAAAAGTATATACGAGAATTTATATCTCTATCTCTCAACTCAATAAGCAATCAGCAAATATAAATTTGCGAGCCTGATTGAATATAAGAGAAGTAACTTAAATGGTACCAAAGACCAATGTTCAAGGATCAATAAATTTCAATCAACAACTAAAGGTTGGATTTCCTAATTGATCGATATAACACACAAGCTGTGATATTTCAATTACATAACATAATATAATGCGGAAAAGAAATAACACATACACCAGAATTTTTTTAACGAGGAAAATCGTAAATGCAGAAAAACCCGGGACCTAGTCCAGCTTTGAACACCACACTATATTAAGACGCTACAGACACTAGCCTACTACCAATGAAATTCGGACTGGACTATAGTTGACCCTAAACAATCTTATACTAATTCAAGGTACAATTGCGTTCCTTGCATATCTGATCCCAATAGGATACTACGCACTTGATTACCTTAACTGATCTCACCCACAACCAAGAGTTGCTATGACCCAAAGTCGAAGACTTGATAAACAAATCTGTCTCACATAGAAAAGTCTATTGGAATAGATAAATCTATCTCCCACAGAAATACCTATGAGTTTTTGTTCCGTGTTTTGATAAATCAAGGTGAAAAGGAACCAATTGATAAACCGGTCTTATATTCCCGAAGAACATCCTAGTATTATCAATTATCTTATAATAATCTTAATCTATTAACGAAACAAGATATTATGGAATCACAAATGATGATACGAAGGTGTTTGTGACTACTTTTATATCTTGCCTATCAGAGATATTAATCTCAAGACAATCTTATAATTGCACCCAATCACGATAGAAATAGCAAGATCAGATCACGCAACCACGGAAGCGTGGGGATTAGGTTTCCCAGTTGCTAGAGTTCTCCTTTATATATTTTTCAAATCAGGGTTTGTAATCTAAGTTACTTTGGTAACAAAGCATTCAATATTCATTGTTAGATGAAAAACATGATTCAACCAAGCTAATATCTTTCAACCGTTAGATCGAACTTAGCTTGTTATACACAAATGAAATGTATCCTCATTTAGGTTTATGTAACCGTACCTAAACGTGCACACCATGTTGGCTCAATAATAGCTAACCGAGGTTAACCATATGATCACTCTCATATCAACCTTGTTCATGTTAACCATAACTATTTCAAATGACTCAAATGAAACTAGTTAAAGAGTTGTTCAATTGATATATTCTCATAGAAGTATACAAGAACACAATTGAAGAAAAATTGGTTTGATTCACTTGAATCAATTCAAGAACATTATAGCCACGGTTTGCAAAGATTGCATTCCTGATTAATAAATGTTTAAGTTCATGTACACAACCGATTGTAGAACTTTAACCTTCAAGTATGCAAACGGGTACACAAACTTGAAATACCCTGACCAAGATTGGGTTTCGCCAGTACACAAATGGGTACGCGTACTTCCAATCCTAGCAGAAATATTCGGACATGAACCTTACGCCAGTATGCGAATGGTTGCACATACTTAGGTTCCCGGATTTCTCAAGCCAACAGGTACGTGTACGGGTACGGGTACACATACTATGGTTCCCGGACATGGATTACATATGTGCAAGAGTACACAACATGTCATATCCAATAATGGTTAAGTTTTCTAAACTCTTATTTCAATCATTGAAACTTTCTTAGAGGATGACAATAGCCGTTTTACACTATTAGCATCAAAGAAATTTTCAAGTTATTGAAATAATCATAACGAAACATTCCAAGTCTACACCAAATGATTGTATCACACAAACCATGTAAGATGTTACTCGAAAATTTTCACATGATCATATTTTGACTTACATCAAGAATATAAGATGAACTTGGTCGAAGCAAAAGCTTGCCAACACATATTCCGAGAAATATGTAAGCGATTTAAGCTCATCTCGAAATATCAAATGTGTATAATAGAAAACTATATCGTAATAAGACTCATGTCTCAATATAGAAGATAAAGTTAAAATAGACTTTCCATGCGATAAATGAGTTTCAGTCTCCATATACCTTTTGTTGATGAAGTTCCATAATCTGTCCTTAATAGTTCTTCATATTTAAATGATGAACGCCGTGAAGTCTAAGGCTCAACTACACAATCTATGTCCTAGTCCGAGACATCTATAAGTAGACTGGAAATCAAGACTTATAGTTTTGATCACTAACATTGACAAGCATGCTTGAGATAGAAACGCATGCGAGTTCGACCGAGCAGTGCTCTAACAATTTTGTTAAACATTATTTTGCTAGAAAGAAACAGATTTCAGATCTTCAAAATCTACTTCATTTTACTGTCGATATAGTAAATTTTCTGACGATATCTATAATGGATTCCATTCCTACAGAGAACCAGAAGTCTCGTGCACAAGGGTTCGAAAGACACTCTTTTCCAAATCTCTATAGAAATTGTGTTCCTCTTAAATGTTCTAATTCTTGCACTTTAAATATATACATTCCCAGTGCTGAAGAGAATAAGTCTGGTAGATGTAAGTCTAGGAAGTGGATTTCTCTAAATCCCGATCCTATGGAACCAATCTCGAGAGGTCATATATTCTATCCTAAGAAAAATCCTTCTGATGGATACGTTAAACAGGTTATGTCTTATTCCTCTAGAATGAGAATTAATCAAAGGAAAGTAAGGAATACAATGGTCAAACATTCGTATGGTATTTACAACTCATCTTTCAATAATCATGGTGGGATTACATCTCAAAAGAATCAAGGACATCAACGATACCTTTTGTGATGGACCGTTTCAAAGGTATGAAGTTTTCAAAAAAACTTGATTCGACTTAATGTCTAGAAAAATTCATATGAGAATTTATTCTTGTGTTTTACTAAGGATAACTAAGGTTTGGAATAGAAATTATTGTGAGTACACATAGCTATTTCCAACGATTTTCATCTTGCAATGTTTTTAGTTTTATTTATTTAAATTCTAAAGTTTATTTGGAAGATGATTTTGCAGTATTAATCTTTATGGTTTTATATATTGCAACTTGTTATGGGATATATGTATTTGCGTTCGTGATCTGTGATTGTCCCGTACTTGCTCAAAAGTTAAGTCTATCGTACGTATTTATTGATAAAAGATAGAACGAACTTTTGACAACAAAAGTTAAGCCTATTATGTCGTTATGCAAATATTGATGGAAGATAGGATGAACTTTTGTTTACAAAGATTAAGTCTATTACATGTCTCTATGCAAATATTGATGAAAAATAGAATGAATCTTTGAATATTCTGCAGTATTGGTCTTTCCCTGATCCACATCTTTGTGTATGTACTTTGTGGCTCCGTAAGTTTTCTTATGTTGAGCATTTCTGATTAAATTAATCATGGGTTCTCTTGTGGTTAATTTAATTGAGTATTTTGGATACAAATTCATGTTTCATGATCATTTGTTAATGTCCAAAGAAATCTTTCTTTTCTTGTGAAAGTAAGGTCGCTCTTGTTGTTCTTTCGGGAATGATATTTTATGGGGGAGAGTTCTTTTTGAACTTGTGCTTAATTTCCAAATCTTTTTGGGGAATGCAGCTGTGGAATATTATAGGAGTTTTCTTGTATCTTTATAAACTCATTGATGAATACACTAGTTTCGACTATGTGAAATCATCGAAACAAAGTCTCTTTTTGTCATGAAGTATCTCTATGAAAATTTCATTAGGATCCCACTAGTTTTCGTACCTTTGCCAATTTACATTGACAAAAAGGGGGAGAATTAATGTGTAGTTCACACTACAAATACATATGGTTTACAAATCATTATGTAAGGGGGAGTGGTTTTCATGTAAGATGAAGTATTGACTAAGGGGGAGTGATACATATCATCATAGTATTATTGTCAAGTTGTGATACAATTGAACTTTGATGTTGTGTAATAATACTATGACATTGTATAACAATGATTGAGAGCAACTGTTTTCTCATTGTTATAGCAACGGATCTTCAACAACTATGATTCTGAGTTGAACACGTTTAGAATCATAGAATACTTGGAAGTGACGAAGATTTCGAGTAATGTTGAAGAACCAATGATATCAAGCATTTGGATGAGAAGCTTCAAAGTTTATTTATTTTGTAATCCATATGTATTGATATTTTTGTCACTAAAATTGAAAAAGGGGGAGATTATTATAGCACTGCTCGGTCGAACTCGCAAGCGTATCTATATCAAGCTTGTTTGTCAAGTTTAGTGATCTAAACTATAAGTTTTTATTTTAGTCTACTTATAGTAATGTCTTGGACTAGGATAGATTGTGTAGTTGAGCTTTAGACTTCACGGCGTTCATCAATTGAAGACGAAGAACTACTAAGGAGAGCTTGCGGAACTTCATCAAAAAGAGGTATGTGGAGACTGAAACTCATCCATCGCTCAGAAAGTCTATTTCTACTCTATCTCCTTCTTGAAAAAAAAGTCGTAATATTATATAGTATTCTATTATACATATTTGATATTTCGAGTTGAGTTTAACTCACTTACATATTTCTCGAAATATGTATTGGTAAGCTTTTGCTTCAACCAAGTTTATCTTATATTCTTGACGCAAGTCAAAAGATGGTCATGTGAAAATCTCTAAGTAACATCTTACATGATTTGTGTGATATAGTCATTTGATGTAGACTCGGAGTGTTTCGTATTGATTATTTCAATAACTTGAAAATTGCTTTGATGCTAATAGTTAATGAAAATAACTATTGTCATCCTCTAAGAATGTTTCAATGATTGAAATAGAGGTTAGAAGACTTAAGCAAATTGGATTATAGACATAGTATGCATACTTGCATATATGTTGATCCAAGACCGGTATAATATGCATACCCATATACCATTCTGGGAAGGTCAGGTAAAGTCCGGGAGCCTTGGTATGCGTACACGTACGTGTACTGGAGAACTCAGTTGAAATCCGAGAACTTTTGTATGCGTACCCGTACGCGTACTAATTCAACTGTTGTTTTGGATGTGTGATAGTATGCGTACCCGGTCGCATACTGTCGAACATATTCCAAGTCTGGCTACTTATATATGCGTACCCGTTTGCATACTTGAGTGAGTTAAGTTCTAGAATTGGTTTGTTCATAAACTAATACATTTATATATTAAGGAATGCAACTTTTTTCAAACCATGGCTATAATGTTCATGACTTGATTCGAGTGAATCAAAATTGATTTTGCTTCAATTGGTCTTGTATACTTCTATGAGAATATAAACAATTGAACAACTCTATAACTAGTTTCATTTGAGTCATTTGTACTAGTTTTTGATAAGATGAATATGGTTGATAAGAAAGTATTCATATGGCTAACTTTGGTTCACTACTCAAAATATAAATATAGCAAGGGCAAGAAAGGATCAATCCCACAGAGAGGACTAGGTTGTTAATATGCTTTCGGTTTCCTAACAATAACATCGGGGGTTTTCTGATTTTTATGCAAGTAATAAAAGTAAAAGCAAATAAAGAAATAAGCAAATCAAAATAGTGAGAATATTGGTTAAGGATTCATCTTCATTCACAAATATGTTTTCTTCACAATAATTAGAATTGATATTTAATCTCAACTTTTATCAAAAGCCCTAGGATACCTTGATCGCAAGAATATCCCGCAAACCTCCTTTTGTCATCAACAAACACATTAAAAGATGCGATTATGAGTTCTATCTAAGAGAACAACCTAACGTGTAAAAGCACTAATCAAGTTTAATTCCCTAGATGTGTAGGATCAGAATATTGTCACAACAGTATTCTTGCGAATATAAACAACAGTTCTGCGATACATCAATGATTCTGCGACACATCTCAAAGTGACGTAAGGAATGACATATCAGATGAAAACGACAGAAACATGAGAAAAGTGTGACATTTCTGCGATGGACCAATAAAACCTGCGAATGATTAAGGCGGTACTAACTGCGATTTATCGCAAGAACTCAGATCCAAAACTAAAGGGGATCTTAGCTGTAAATGAGCTGTCATGAGTTGTAATCCACTATGTAAATGCCTATATAAAGGAAATGAATAGTTCCAGAGAGAGATGAATTTTTGAGTTCTAAGAAAGTTTTTAGGAGAGAGAAAATCTTATTAAGTGTTCTGTGTTCTTGATTTCTGTAATTCTTTTAAGATCATATTAATAAAAAGGTCCTTAATCTTCAAATTGTGTCATAAATATTGATAAATTCTTGAATAGGGTGTAGTGTGGGAATTCCTGCAACTACATTTTGGCGCCCAGAAACAGGGAATGAAGAGTTTAAAATCATAGCAAAAGTTAGGTAAAAGAAAGAAATTATTCAAGAATTAGAAGAATATCAAGAAAATTGGTGGAAGAAGAAATGATTGAAGTCAAAGATAATCAAAAGAAATTGGAGTGTGATGTAATAACAAAGTTGATGATAGATAAGTTCCATGAAGATATTAGAGGAAGGATACACAAACGAGATTTTGAAGGAAAGAAAATCATGACGGTAGAGGAGGCATCACCGCTAAAAGATTGGGAGAAACAGAAGATCACATTCACGGCAGCAGAAATTCCGAAAGAGAATTTAAGTCATACATCTCCATTGGTGATCACAGTGTCTGTTGTACCAACAAGAAAAGAGAAATCAGAAAGATCTACAGAAGAGTGGGTTATGAATATGACTCTGGTGGACGCAGGAAGTTCTGTGGATATAATGTTTTACCACACATTCAAGAAAATGGGATACAAAGATGAAGAAATTCTTAGTCCAACATATCATATTCATGGATTTGGAAAATCTCTAACAAAACCTAAAGGTGAAATTGTAGTGCGAATTCCGCTGGGGGAGATAGAGACGCAGATAACTTTGTGCGTGGTGGATGTGAAATCACCATATAATATGCTGTTGGGAAGACCATGTATACATGCAATAAAGGATGTTTCATCAACTCTACATCAGTGCATAAAATTTCCTATGCCTAGCGGAATTGGCGAGATTAGAGGAGATGCAGATTATGCAGCATTATGTTTCCAGAATGAAGTAAGGAATTGTGAAAATCAAATTCAATTGCGAAAACAGCGCAGAAAAATGAGGAGAGAAGAAAGGAAAGAAGAAGAATTCAAGATTTACATGATAAGATCAGAAGAAGGAAAAGGAATATTTAGCGATGTATCGCAAGAAAGTGATGAACCAGCGGAGGCAATAAAAACGCCAACACCAATGGGAGAACATGAAGCCAGTTATACTGCAGTAGAACCAACAAAATAAGTAAATGTTGGAAGTAAAGAAGACCCAAAAATGCTGAAAATTGGAACTAAGATGGGTGTGGAGGAAGAAGAACAAACTGTAAACCTTCTGCGAGAATACATAGACATTTTTGCGGGGAATATGGATGAGATGCCTGGAATAGATCCATCTGTTGCGTGCCATAGATTGGAGATTAACAAAAATGTGAGACCATTCAAACAAAGAATAATAAAGATTGCGACCACTTATCATGCCATGATAGAAGAAGAATTGCAGAAGATGTTTGATGCAGGAATTATAAGGCAAGCAAAATATCCAGAATGGATCGCCAATATGGTAGTAGTTCCCAAGAAAAATAAGGGGATAAGTATTTGCATCGATTTTACTGATCTAAATAAAGCTTGTCCCAAAGATAGTTTTCCCTTGCCAGATATTCCGCAGCTGGTGGAATCTGCCGCAGGAAATGATCGAATATCTTCGTTAGATGGATACAAGGGCTATAATCAAATCCCGCTTGCGGAAGAAGATCAAGAACATACTGCATTCTTTGCTCCCATAGGATTATATTGCTACACAAAGATTCCTTTTGGGTTGCGAAATGCAGGAGCAACTTACCAAAGAATGGTGGAAAAGGTGTTCGCAAAATGGATACATAAAACTTTAGAGGTATATGTGGATGATATGTTAGTAAAAAGCAAAGAAGCTAAAAATCATGTGCAGGATTTAAGGGAAATTTTTGATCAGATGCGGCTTTTTAATATCAAGGTAAATCCTGAGAAATGTACTTTCAGAGTATCATCTGGGAAATCCTTGGGATATATTGTGTCAAAGGAAGGAATACAAGTTGATCCTGAAAAGGTGCAAGCATTTCGAGATATGCCAACTCCAGCAACAATAAAAGATGTGCAAAAATTGAATGGACTTTTAGCCTCATTAGGCAGATTCATTTCGCGGTCATCAGATAAATGCAAGCATTTCTTCAACATACTAAAGAAGGGAACAAAATTTAAATGGACAGATGAATGTGAGAAAGCTTTTCAAGGAATTAAGGAATATTTGATGAATATATCCATTTTACTGAAGGTGAACCAGGAGAAGAATTCTTGATGTACCTTGCGACAACTCAACATGCTTTAAGCGCAGTATTTTTTGCGAAATGACGCAGAGTTGAAAAACCAATTTACTACATCAGCAAAACATTCAATGCTGCGGAGAAAAACTATTCAAAGATTGAAAAGCTAATTCTGGCGTTAGTTTATGCGGCATCTAAACTTCGCATATATTTCCAAGCACATAAAATCAAAGTACTAACAAAAGTACCAATTGAATCAGTAATGAAAAATTCAAAAAGATCAGGCAGAGTTGAAAGATGGAACACACAAGTGGGGCATTTTGAGATCCAATACGCAATTTTATCCTCGCCAAAATCTCAAATTATCGCAGAATTTCTCGCAGAATTTCCTTTGGAGGATGATGAAGCTGTAGAAGACATGATGGATATAGAAGAAGAATATGGGGATCCAAGAGATCTTTTAACAGAACCAAATAGGTGGGAGATATTAGTAGATGGATCATCCAACGGAGAAGGAAATGGAGTGGGAGTCGTTTTTATTTCACCAGAAGGTGTAAAAATGGCATTTTCATTCCGATTAGAATTTGAATCTACAAATAATGAAACATAATATGAGGTTGTAGTGCATGCTCTAAGATTTGCAATAGAGATGAAGGTAGAGAATGCAAGAATTACAGTGATTCGCAATTGATTATTCGCCAAATCGAAGGAGAATACGCAACTAATGATATATGTTTGAAAAAATATAAGAAACTTGTTGAAGAATTATCTGCGAAAATTCCAAAACTCAAGTGGAGGCATATTTCAAGAAGAGATAATAGGCTCGCAGATGCTTTTGCGTTTATATCAAGTATGATGGTAGACCCAACTGCGAGAAATATAAAAATACAAACACTCATAGCACCTTCAATTAATAAAGAAGAGGAAGTGGAATCCGAGGCAATGGTAGTAGAAAATAATGGCGAAGAATCAAGTCGAATTATCGCAGATTGGCGTGCGGAAATTCACGCATATCTAGCAAGGGGAGAGGTACCAAGAAACAGATTAGAAGCACACAAATTAAAAAGTAGAGCAACAAATTATGAGTTAAGAGATGGGATATTATATCGAAAATCTTTAAATGGGCCTTCCCTCAGATGTTTGACACAAGAGGAAGGAAAACAAATACTAAAAATGTTACATAGTGGGGATGCTGGTAATCACAACGGCGGAAGATCTTTAGCATACAGAACTAAAATGCAAGGTTATTATTGGCCATATATGCATGAAGATGCAAAAAATTTATCAAGAAGTTGCGAGGAATGTCAGCGATTTGCAAAAAGAATACATGCACCCGGAGAAACATTAACATCCTCAAAAAATGTTTGGCCATTTGGAAAGTGGGGTTTAGATATTGTGGGACCATTTGTACCAGGAACAGGGCAGAAGAGATATTTAATTGTCGCAACAGATTATTTCACAAAATGGGCAGAAGTTAAAGCAGTACAACATATTCGTGATAAGGACATTTTCACATTTATATTTGAAAACATCATTTGCAGATTCGAAATTCCTGCGCAGTTGGTGTTAGATAATGGAAAACAATTTGAAGGACAAAATATAGAGATGTTACTTAATGCATTCAAGATAAAGTGCGTAAAATCGACTCCTTTATACCCACAGGCTAATGGTCAAGCTGAATCAACTAACAAAACAATCGCAGATATCCTCAAAAAGAAGTTAGAAGGGCATCATAGAACATGGTGTCAACAAGTTCATAATGCAGTTTGGGCTTATAATACAACAAGAAGAGAAGCAACTGGGGTATCACCTTTTTGTTTAACATATGGAGTTGAGGCAGTATTACCAACAGAAGTTGCTATTCCTACAATAAAAAGAGAAGCTTGGGAAAAGAATCTTAGTGCTGGTATGATTCTAGACAAACTTGATGAAGTAGAAGAGAAGAGAGAAAAAGCATTACAACATATGGAGAACTACCATTGCAGATTAGCTCGTGAATATAATAAGCGAGTAAAGAAACGTGAGTTCCAAGTTGGAGATCTAGTTCTGCGAGAAACACCAGAATATCAGCGAGAAAATGGAGGAAAATTAGCGAAAAAATGGGACGAGCCATATATCATCAAAGAAATAATTGGAACTGGATCATATAAGTTAATGGATCCAGAAGGAAGAGATATGGGTCAAAGACTTGGCAGACCATGGAATAGACAATATCTAAGAAAATATTATCAATAAGGGTTTGAAAGACTAGGATGACTGGATTATACGCAAAAAATTGAGAGAAAATAAAAGAGATGCTTCGCAAGAATAAAGTTGGCTAAATACAAAGCAATTTTTCGCAATAATTTGCGAGATAATTAAGAATTTTAATGCAAATGCATAAGACGGGCGCAAATCTCCTAAAAACATATAAGAATGGGACAAACCTTTGTGGCGTACACCTTAGTTCGCGGATTCTATTCCGTGAGAGGCAATATCCTTAAAGTACGTCATAAGGGGGGTATCTCTTTGCATGGCTATGGGAAAGGCTATACTGCTGCTGGAACCTAGTCATGGAGATTTGGGATTATAGAAAATCCATCCGGGAGAGATAACTTGGATTCCCAACTATATAAGGTTATACTCTGGTTGGGCGCCCGAGAGTTTCTCCTAAGGAATGCAATGTATGATCAAGGCGCCGAGGTACACGGTTGAGCTGTGGGTGCCCGGGACGGATGAACCTACCCTGGCCATCCATGGCAAGTCTTGGCTTACGATGTGTTCGGACCGAAGAAAACCCCACTAGGGTGTAGTCTTGTAACTATAAGCTATATAGGCATAAAGGATAAGAGACTACGAAAACAACTGGTTATTTCTAGAACCGGATGGGAGGATCAATTCTTGTATGGCAGAAGTACGTCTCCTTGAAGGGGCAACCAGGGGGAGAGATAAGGGCGATACCCTCCATTAGGGATCTGTGTATCAAAAAAGACGGCAATGTCATGGGACTTTATATTCGCAAGAATATTTAGGACCGTCATATTGTCGCGTGACACAGACAACAATGTCATGGGACTTTGTATTTGCAAGAATATTTAGGCCCGTCATATTGCCGCACGACATGCCAAAAAGCCTAAAGAAAAGTGTTAAGATGAGATCAATGGGTTTTTGCGATAAGATCAAAAAGATGAGATAAATGAAATTAATGATAAGAGGATATAATTCGCAAAAACGTCCTGCGATTTCATCGCAAAAGACGCCAATATTATAAGTCTTAAAAAGCAAAGAGAGATTAATCTCACAAGATGGCTTAGACTTATCGTATTGTCGCAGAGATCAAAATAAATGATAAGACAAGATCAATGGATTATTACATGAAAAAGTAAGAATATCCTGTGATCTTGTCGCATAAAAGTGGCATAATAAGACCTTTAACTAGGAATGCGAAATAAGACCACAAGAGAGATTATATCTGCGAAGCATATAACAGATTTTTCGCAGCATTATTCAAGATAATTTATTTATCATATTGCAGATTGATAACAAGAGGCAAGTATATGGGATTTCTTACAATGGTAATATATTACATACTTCACAAGGAAGATTATGAGGGGCAAATATGGGGATTATAAAACAATTTTTCATTATTTCATTATCTTCCTTGAGAATAATCAAGATAGTAAAAAGAAGATAATCAAGTTACAAGAATTTGTGAAGATTAGATTCAGATTAATAAAAATATATAATCAGAAGAAGGTGATGGAGTTACAAAAACTGAAATGTTTCGCAAAAGAAGCAGGAAAAAGAAAGATTCAGAAATTACAATCATTCACATGACAAGGAAAAGAACAAGATATTTCGCAGAAATATCTTGAATTAAAAAAAAAATCTCTTATTTATCATTCTTGTTCGCTACTATTATCTTCACCAGCAACATCTTTTTCAGTTTGGGTTCCTCCATTACCAGCGATTGTTTTTTGAGGAGGATTATGTTCTTCTGCTTCTTTATGAGGATTTTCTTCCTCTTCTCCATCATTAGCGATGGCCTTTTGAGAAGGATTTTGTTCTTCTGCTTCATTGAGAGGGTTTTCTTCTTCTTCTATTTCTTTAGGTGGGTATTGTTCATCCTCAGAAAAATCTTCTTCATTACTTGAATAATTTAGATCTTCATCTATGAGACGAGGAACTTCGTTATTATATATCTCCAAGGGTTTGACCTTCATAGGAGGTAAAGAATGAGAGAATAGAACATTGTTTACGAGAACCTTAGCGCCTAAATGAGCCTTATGTAGTTGCAGAATAACCTACAACTACACCCTCAGTAGAATTAGTAAAACTTGAGAAGTTCTTGATGTTGAATAACAACTTTTTTATTAATTCTCTCAATTGATTACAAAGAAGTATCTAAATGGAACTAGAATAGTTACAACTTTCTCTATTCTCTTTCCTAAGATAATTTCTAGTACTCACCAAAAGAACCTCTTGAATTTTACATTTGAACTCCTATTTATAATGAACTTTGTACAACTGTATATGTGTTGCGAAGTATCGCAACATATCTTCGTACGATTATTCTATCTTCGCAAATCTTCATACTTCCCTGTGCTTCCTCTATCTTCGTATTGTTTTGTAACTCTTTCCTCTTATATTTGTCATGATGTTCGTAAGCTAATGCCTTGTGATATTCGGTATCTACATCTTGCCTCTTATCATGTCAATTCTACGAAGAAGGAATGTCATGAGAACCTCTATTCTCGTAAATTTAATATAGTTATCACCACCTGTTAAATTCGCAACACTTCTTTTTTATTTTCCATTAGCTTTTTGACATGTTTCTTCGTAACCGTTCTTTTCAACCGTTAACGTTTAATCGCATTGATGAGTTTCTATCTTCATCGAATTCTCTCTTCTTTATAAATATTATCCTTTGTTTTTTCTTTTTATTCTCTTATCCCATTCGTCTTCCTTATCACTTCTGCCTCTGCAATTTATTCCCTTTTTCTGCTACTACGATTTCTTATCTCTTTCACCTCTTTTCCTTTCTATTTTCTATCTTACATCCAATGGCTCCAAAGAAGAAAACTATTGAACAAATTAATGCAGAGCTTGCTGATAGGGACCTCATTCTTTCTGAAATTGATGGTTACGACAATAAGTCTTCTCTCTGTGTGAAGCTCTTCACCAATTTTATTTGGAATGATCAGAGAGTTTTAATCTCACGAGGTCAAATCCTCGCAGGTCTTACTCTTCCTCTTTATGATGTCAATCTCCCTTTATTCTATGAAATTATGTCCCACCCCAATTTTGCATGTGCCATTTATCAATTCACTGGTGATTGCATTCGCATTCTGGTTGAATTCGCAACTCGTGCTGCTGCTGGAAGATCTTTGTATCCAGTTAATCTTAGGAAACCTGGATTTCAAGATATGGAGATTATCGCTGCAGACTATACGGTTGAGGGTTTCTTTAAAAATTACACATTAATTCCTGCGAGGAAAGAAGATAAACGTTGGGGTGTTCGTCTTCATCGTAAAACTAATATCGCAGCAGATGACCTTCTTATGCACGACATTGATTATGCCTCGGGAAATAATAAAACACCTCGTCGTTCTAATGATGAAGATTGGTATAACTACCCTTTAGCATTATCGGGCTCTTATATTTCTGGGATAGTAGATCTTCCTGCGAACCTTCGTGATCGCAATTATCAACCTTGGGTTTATAAAAATGTATGTACCTCCATCTCCTTATCTTCTTGTTACTCTTCTATTTATTTTCAAATGAGGTAAGAAACACTCTTATATGCTTTTTAAACAATATATTGTTGCCTCTGTTTCTTATCCTTATTTGAATTTGAAGGTTGTTTCTGATCTTCCTGAGGTTGTTGCGAGTAAGAATAAGAGTTCCACTTCTTCCAAAAGGTTAACTGCGAGACAAAAAACTCTTCGCTCTGCGAAGGATACACAAACTTCTGGTAGTCAAGATGATGATGCTCTTCGTAAAAGAAAAAGGAAACTTGAGGATGTTGTTTATGAGAGGAAGAAGAAGAAAAAACTCTCAACCAATGCTTATTCCAATGTGATCTCTTCTAATGACGAAGATCAAGGTGATGAAGATGATAAATTTCCTGAGAAGGATTTTAATTCTAATTATGACACCCTTTCTGATAAAGGAGATGATGGTGATGATGCTGATGAAGGTGAAGAGGAGGATTATAGTAACACAGAAACTTTTGCTTCAGCAATGGTTCGTGTATCTGAGGCCTTTCTCCATTCTTCTCGTGGGTTAGGAAACTCTCCTACTGCGAATGCTCGTAAGCTTATTGCGAAGGCTTGCAAAGTTCCTACTGTACTCAATAACAACTCTCTTGATGGAATTTCAAGATTCGTCTCTCCTGCTACATTATATGCATTAGGGAGTATGGTAAGTTTCTTTTCTATTCCTTGTTTGTTTCCCCTATTCCATTAATTTCTGACCCTTTTTACTTGTTCAGGTTGGAAGAGTTAGCTGCGTAGCTGCTTCAGATTGGGAAAGACGTCATTCCATTGCTGAGAAGAAAACTTTAACCCGTTGTAAGAAGTTGGAGATTGAAAATTCAAAAATTCGTCAGAAAGTAGAGGATTTAAGTATTGATATCGCCGAACTAACATCCCGTCACGAAGATAATCCACAATCTGCGAGCATCCCAGCTGATAGTTCTTCTCTTCTTAAAGAGAATAATCATCTAAAGCTTGAAAACTCTTCTCTTCGTAATGATAAAAATAAATTAGAAGGTAAATTCTTCGTAATGGTGAGTATTTTAATTACTTTTCTTTCGTAATTTGCTAACCAATTCCTTAACTTCTCTCCTTGCTGCAGAAAATTATGCGAAGATGAATGATGATCTGGAAACCTCTCTTGCCAGTCGTAACAAGAAGATTTCTGATTTAAGATCTTAACTTCTAATTACCCAGCACAACCATAGTTTATATGTCAAGAATTTTCGAGCTAAGATGACTCGCAAGATTTGTGAAGACAATCAAATTCCTCTCAAGAAGTACCATACGCTCCTTTCTGAAGAAATTCCTGAAGATACCCTATATCTAGAAATCTCTGATAGTGAAGTTGAAGATGATCTCTCTGAAGAAGAAAAAGAAGATCATTTTGATGGGAATAAATCCCCCGAAGAATAGCTTCATTCTTTTTTGTATATCTGTTCTAGTTCTTTTCATATTGTTTGTTTGAGTACAACATTTTCTTCTTTCTTGCACTTTTGATCAACCAACAATTTCTATTTGAGGCTTACTCGTATTAATGTCTTAATTTTGCGATGATGAATTGATCTTTCTTTGATTACGTTTTTCCCTTATTCGCATGACTTGATTATGTGGAGAGAAATAATATATCTTAAAGACCTAGTTTAGTATTTCCTTTCCCCCTATCATTTCTCTTCAGATGATCAAATATCGTTGGAAGTAATAGAATATCTACTTCAATTTTAATTTGCGAAGCTTCAACTTGTTGTGATTAATAATTCCTCCCTTTGGAATATAAAAAATATGAGGTATGAAATATCCTAAGCAATACGAAGTATGAAATATCCTTAAGAAGTATAAGAAGTATACAATATCTTTGAAGAAGTATAAAAAGTATTTAATCTGTGAAGAATTCCTCAATATATGAATGAGTATAAGAAGTATTTAATCTTCGCAAAATCTAATAAATGTGAAATATCCATTGAATAAGTATAATAAATATGAGACGTTCTTGAAGAACTATAAGAAGTACTCAAGTTGTGAAGAAATATTCAATATATGAATAAGTATAAGAAGTATGTAATTCTCGTAAAATTTAATGAATTCTTCACTATCTGTTTTTGATTGCGAGCAAAATCGCATCTTCTGTTATGTCTTCATGAAAATTCTTCAATGGGGTTGTCTTCTTTGTTAGGATTTCTTGTAAAAATTCTTCAATGATATTGTGGATCTGTCTTCTTTGTCAGAACTTCATGATATATATTCTTGTAAAAATTCTTCAATGATATTGATGGAATAAATTTCATTAATTGCTGTGGTCTTATCATTCCTTCCTAAGTAAAAGTCTTATTTTGCCACCTCTTTTGTGATAATATTTTTGTATTTGCGATAATATGACAAGTTTGAACATTCTTGCGAATATGCAACTTCGTGACATTATCGTCTTGCGATGAAATCGCATGACGTTTTTACAATTTCATGTAATAACCCATTGATCTCATCTTAACTTCTTTGTTATGTTCTGCGAGTTCTCTTTGTATATTTTCTTTCTCTTTTTTTTTTTTTTTTTTTTTTAGAATGCTCGCAAAAATTCAGTTGTTGCACAAATATGACAAGCCTTTATGTTTTTGCAAACAAGAAACCTCGTGACATTTGCGTCTTATAGCACGTATCAGCTCCCTAATGGAGGGTGTTGCCATTTATATTCCCCTTGGTTGCCCCTTCAAGGAAGTGTACATCGACCATACAAGGTTAGATCTTCCCATCCGGTTCTTCAAACAACCAGCTTTTGATCGCAACCTCTTATCCTTTTTGCCTATAGGGCTTATAGTTACGAGGTTGCACCCTATGGGGTATCTTTGGGCCAAGTGCATCATTTGCCAAGACTTGTCAAAAATGGCAGATGTGCTTCAATCCCATCCGGCACTCTTGACTCAACCGTGTACCTCGGCGCCTTGATCGTTTTCTGCACTTCTTGGGAAAGACAGTATGCCTTAGTCGCCCAGCCTAAATCATGTTACACCGCATAATATTGCGTAATGTCGCAAGATTAGGTGAGAATCCAAGGTGTCTAAACCGGATAGGTACCCCGTTATTGGGTTGTACCCCGTAAAGTTCCATGTACTCAGGTTCCTTGGTGGCGTTTCGGTGTCCCTGAGCCATGTTTATAGGTACCCCCTTAAATGACGTACTTTAGGACTTTGCCTCTTACGAAATGTTGCTTCGCGAACTAGGGTGTACGCCACAAAGGTTTGCATGTGTAATATTTCTGCGGATTTCTTTCTTTTTTGAAAGCTGATCACAGATTGCGGTCTTTTATTCACAAATTGCGGTTTTTTCTTCGCAAGTTAATGTGTGCGTCTTTATTTAATGAAAGTTAATCGCAATAAAATTTTGAAACTCGTAACTTTTGCAAATTTCCTGTGAGTAAACAATATTCGTAAAATTTATCACAAAAAGAAAAAAAAAATTGTGTTGCAACATACCTTATTTCAACTTCTTTTTTCTGAATGGATATGTTGTTATACTTCTCGAGCAAACATATCGATTACCTTCTTGTTTCATTACTTTCTTTCTTCTTTCTTCGCAAATCACAACCCTTTGTTATCATCGTAAATTTCCTGCATGATTAACATCGTAATTTTATTCTTTCCTGTCTTAATCCTCTGCCATTAAATTTTCACTTCTTTTCACAACCTTTGCTCTTTTTCTCCAATTTTCTTTCTCAGTAGTTTTTCCTTCGCAAACTTCTACCTCTGTATCGTAACATTTCTTTCCTTCAGCCCAATCACCCTTGATAACTCCAACACCCTTCATATGAGAAAATTTTATGTATTGATGTAGAGTGGAAGCTACGCCCAGAATTCCATGGAGCCAGGGTCTTCCTATCAAAGCATTATATGGTGATTCGACATCAACAATGCAAAACAGAATTTCAGTTCGCATTCCACTTAATGGAATTCGCATGCTTACTTCTCCTTTAGGATTATTAGCAGTTCCATTAAAACCATAAATCCTGTAGGTAGATGGTATTAAATCTGCGTCTTTCCCCCCCCATAGTTTTGTAAGCAGAATAGAACAGGATATTGACAGAACTTCCCTTATCAATCAAAATTCTGTTAAGACAAATTGATTCTTCCTCCATATCATCTTCGCTTTCTTCCATATTCATACAAATTGCTAATCTTACTACCAATGGATTATCATGTGCTTCACAACCTTCTGGAATTTCAGTGGCTTCAAAAGAAATTTCACGTTTCTGCCAATCTTCAAGTCGTGAAATTTTTGCGATGTTCATTACTTCCTTTCCTTCACCATCCCTCGCATATACCCTGCTTAACACATTATCATGAAAATCCTCTATGGTTTTATATGAGTGAACAATAGAATTACAGAAAACATTCCTTGCTTTTGATCCCACTTCTATATGTAGGGTTTCTTCTCCCTTTTCTTGTGTTGTGTTCTCCCTGCGAGTTATGACTGGAGCCTGTGGTAATTGTTGCGACTGTGTTTGCTTAAGTAAAAAGTGATTCAATTTTCCTTGATCAATCATTCGCAAGATTATCCTCTTGATATTATTGCAGTTATTTGTAGAATGTCCATGAAAATGATGATATGAACAAAATTCATGACTTCTTGGACCCATTGGTGGTTCCTTTCCCATATTCCATGGAGTTGGTATATGTTCTATCAGAATAATTGCCTGATATATCTTCTCTACACTTGTATTCAAAGGTGGCAACTTTATTTCTTCCCTTATCATTCTTTGACTTCCTTGACCATTGTTATAATTTTGTCTCTGATTTCCTTGTCCAAAATAATTTTGCCTTTGTCCCCCATAATTTTCTTGTTGTTGATCTAATCTTGGGATCTGGTTATTTCCTCCTCGATTATAGAAATTCCTCTCTCTATCATACTCTTCTTGATCTTTGCTACCCATTGCTACTATTTTTGGCTGGCTATTATTGATTTTCTTCTCTTCTGAAATTTGCGAAGAAGTTTGCGAGGATGTTTGCGAAGTACCTGCTACGACGTTGATTATTTTGGGAAGTAAATTTGCTCATGCGTCTTGATTGTTAGTGTTTGCTACTGGATATGACTCCATATTGTTTTTCTTTTCCTCTAGTGTAATGTACTCTTCTTGCAATTCTCGTAACTCTGTCATCATTATGGAATTCTTTCTTCTGAAGATTTGAACATACAGTTGTTCAGTTGCGAACATCGCATTTATGAAAGACAGAATCAAGTATCTCTCATCCATGCGCCCTGCCATATCACTGCACATAGTCTTCCATCTTCTTACCAAATGCTTCAAACTTTCACCTATTCTTTGTTTTAAACCAAACACATCTTCAATACCAAGCAGTGAGGAATGATTTGTGATATATGCTCCAAGGAAAGTTGCTTGTAAATGATTAAATGACGTAATAGTGTTCTTAGGAAGTCCTTCGAACCACTTTAGAGCTTCCCCTGTTAATCTTGATGCGAAGTACTTGCATAATACAACATCATGATTCTCCCATTGTAACATGCATCTTATGTATGCTTTAATGTGCTGAATAGCACATGAAGTCCCATCAAAGATACTGGTAAGTGTAGGCAAATTGCATTTTGGTGGAATCCCTCCCAATTGTACTTCTGTAGCAAATGGAGTCCTCGCAGCTTCTTCTATTGCTTCATCTAATTGCCTTATATCTCCTCCTCTTCTATTTCTTATCATCCCTCTCATTTCCGCTAATTCTCGAAAGATCCGTGCATTTGCTTCAGAATTCTCATCCATTGGCCTCTTCAGCGCAACCTCTCTTCTTCTACGTTCTTGCGTCTCTTCTCTTGCGATCCTTCGCATTCTATCATATTCTTCATTAATGTTTTCATTTGCACAATTTTGCAAATATCTTCTTTCTAAATTATCACAATTGTTTTGTTGCAGAGCATCTTGAAATTCTTGTTCTTCCCTTTCTATTTTTCTCATCCTTCTCATGCGAATATCAGGAATTTCTTCTTCTTCATTTCTCCTTCTTCTGTGATTTATTTCTTCTTGATTTGCCTGTATTTTAGTTCAAAAATTTGGTTCATTCCTCGCTGTTTCTGTTCGTTGATTTCCAATTCTTCTCTGAATTCTTTCATACTCAACATTTTGATTGTTACGAGCCTCTTCACGTCTTCTTACTCCACTCTCGTAATTGTTCTGATGTACTGCTTGTTGTCTCTCGGTGACTCTTCTTCTTGATTTTCTTCACCATTCTGATTGTTTTCTCTAGGATTTGGCCTAGTTCGTAAATTCTCCATGTTTTGTTCATGGTTTGGTATTAAAATGAAGCGATTCTCTTGATTTCTTTTAACTTGAGTCTGTGCTTGTCCTTACATAGTACTTTCATCATTGATTGTTGGTGAATTATGCCCTTCTCTCTCTGGTCTGGCATTTGATCTTGCAACACTTTGAGATTTCCTCCTTTGTAACATCTCATTCTCCATCCTCAATTCTTGATTACGTCTTGTTAGATTAGCACGTTCTTCAGCTTCTAACCTTCGTTCTTCTTGAATTCCTTGTCTCAATGTTTCTAACATCTCCCTTTCTCTTTCAAGAATTTTTCCTCCCATCAACCTCCCATTTTCTATGATTTGTGGTTTTCTATATTCTTCTGCTGGTGTATCAGTTCTCCAAGTGTGTATACTCACTCGATCATGATCTATTGTTTGTTGAGCTTGATTTCTTCGATTACTCCCTCTCCTACTTGGTTCTCCTGTTATATTTGCTTCTCCTCCTGCGAGTCTTACACTTCTTCTTACTGCAGTTAATGGTTATGATATATTTCTTCTTCTTGCCATTTCTCTGATACAGGAATTCTTCAAGTCCCTGTTTCTAGCGCCAATTATGTAGTTGCAGAATAACCTACAACTACACCCTCAGTAGAATTAGTAAAACTTGAGAAGTTCTTGATATTGAATGACAACTTTTTTATTAATTCTCTCAATTGATTACAAAGAAGTATCTAAATGGAAATAGAATAGTTACAACTTTCTCTATTCTCTTTCCTAAGATAATTTCTAATACTCACCAAAAGAACCTCTTGAATTTTACATTTGAACTCATATTTATAATGAACTTTGTACAGCTGTATATGTGTTGCGAAGTATCGCAACATATCTTCGTACAATTATTATATCTTCGCAAATCTTCATACTTCCCTGTGCTTCCTCTATCTTCGTATTGTTTTGTAACTCTTTCCTCTTATATTTGTCATGATGTTCGTAAGCTAATGCCTTGTGATATTCGGTATCTACACCTTACGGAGGCAATTATTTTCCCGATTTCTGATCTCTATATCTTTGAAGTATTCAAGATAGTCAAATCTTCTTAATGCTCTGTTGCGAGAGTTAGAAAGCGCGGTATTCTTTTTGCGAAGTTTGGCCAACCTCATAGACAGATCAGAGATTGAAGTTTGAAGATGCTTCTCAGATTCTGCAGAAGAAAAATTGCATATTAGATGGAATTCTCGCAAGAAATATGATGGGAAAATACAATGAAATAATTAATAGACGAGGCAGTCAAAATGACTACCTTCCTTTTGCGAGGATAAAGTTTGAATTATGTTAAGGAAGCAACTCTTCCATTGATTCATTGTATCATCGAAAGTATCACCAACTTTACCTTTCAAACGAGATTTTATACTTTTCTCTTTAGAAAGAAGATAAGCATTTTCTTCTTGTAAGGAGGAATGGGATTTCTTCAGTAGAGCATAGTCATCTTTGAGACTGTTGACTTTTACGCTTAGAGCTAATCTACCTTTTATAAGTTTATCTTGTTCAGCGGCAGATGATTCGGTTATCTTTTTAAGCTCATCTTTCAATACACGAAGAGATTGCTTTTGGTTGTCACACAACTTTTGAAGATTACTCAATTGTTGCGAATAAACCATTGTTTTATTCACAAAGCTACGTTTCTCTTGAGATAGGGTTTTGTTTTCATCTAATAAAGATTCCACCTTCAAATTAGTCTGATTTAGCGAATATAAAAGTTGAGTGGATTCATTACTTAGGCGATCTCGTTCACAAATTAGCTGATTATTCTCATTCTTAAGATTATTTATCTCGTCAATTGAATATGTGTGAAGAGTATTCAATCTATCAAATTGATCCTTCCAAGACTCTTTCCCAATGCGGGCCTCATCAGCGATTGTTTCCCATTCAAGTATCTTCATTAATTGGTTATGTTTTGAAGCTAAATATGCGTCAACAAATAAATAAAGAAAAATTGAGTACATAGAAAACAAAGAATTACTGAGGCAAAAACAGAGGAAAGAAAGTTATACCTTTCAGATCATCATTTCTGCTGCGAAGATTTTCGCAGTCCAATTCAGAATTGCAAAGCTTATGATCGAGAAGTTCACATTCTAAAGTTTTTGCTTGAAGATTCTTCTTCAAGGTTTCAATTTCACTTTCTAAAGCAGTTAGCTTAGATGAAGAACCGCAGGATCCGAGATGCTTGCTTAGAATCATATAAATATCCTGTCTCTCAGGATCAGTAGAATATTTCATAGCAACGTTCAAAACTTCAGATAATATTTGGAAAGCAGCTTCAACCCCTGTTGTTATTTCTTGGGAAGAAGGAAGAGAAGTAGAGGAAGAGGTTTTGGCGACAGTAACTTGAAGATTAGAATCATTCGCGGTAGTAGGAGTGGAAGAAGGAACTTGATTAGTCGCAGTTACAGTCTCATACACCGCAACATCATTCATCGCAACTTCATTCACCACGGCTTCATTCACCGCAGCTCCATTAACCGCAGTTTCATTTACCGTAGTTTCATTCACCACAGTTTCATTAATCGCAGGTTTATTTGCTAATGATTCATTCAACTTAGTTCCAGCCATCAAAGATTCATCCATCGCAACTTTGAAAATATTGATGGAAATATTAGCATCAATAACTTCACTTGGAATTGATGAAGAAGTAGTATTGGTGTTAACATTGGAATTTACACGAGGAGAAGGAGAAGATTTATCTTGCGGCGGAACAGGGTTTGCAGGCAAAAAATAAAGAATATCCACTTCATCTGAAAGAGCTTTAACTTGACGAGAACGCTTAAGAGGTCTAGAAATATTTTCTTCACCCTGCGAATAATAATGTAGATAAGAAACAGAGGCAACAATATTGTTATTTCAAAGAAACATGTGTTTCTTACTACTTTATCATTCTCAGATCTTTTCTCCTTTCCAACACGCTTTTTCTGAGGACCCTTAGGGTTAGTATTTTTGACAGTAATCTTAGTCTTAGAAGTAGTGTTACTGAAAAGAATAATATAAAATATGGGGATTATAAAGAAAATCAGGCGATAGAGATGATGAAACATGAACAAAATAAGGTTCAAGATAAGAACATACCTTTGAGTCTCCATTAGAGCAGCAGCAGGAAGGATATTAGGAAAGAAAAAGTTGCAGAAGAAAAAGAAAGAAGTTGAAGAAAAGAGAGAAGGTGAAAGAAAACCTTTCCTCGAGTGGGACATCTATTTATAGATAAAGGATGGGTAACCAGGTTAATCGGTAAAAAAGTAAGGATTGACACGTGCCAACGGTAAAGCGTAAAACAGGGAACTTTGTCGGGTAAAAAATAAGGAGTTGCGGCAAATCAAGAAACTTAAATTCTCAGGATCTTTATCTTATTCGCAGAAAAGATATGAGAAGAGGCAAGATGTAGGATCAGAATATTGTCACAACAGTATTCTTGCGAATATAAACAACAGTTCTGCGATACATCAATGATATTTTGCGACACATCTCAAAGTGACGTAAGGAACGACATATCAGATGAAAACGACAGAAACATGAGAAAAGTGTGACATTTCTGCGATGGATTAATAAAACATGCGAATGATTAAGGCGGTGCTAACTGCGATTTAACGCAAGAACTTAGATCCGAAACTAAAGGGGATCTTAGCTGTAAATGAGCTGTCATGAGTTGTAATCCACTATGTAAATTCCTATATAAAGGAAATGAATAGTGCCAGAGAGAGAGATGAATTTTTGAGTGCTAAGAAAGTTTTTAGGAGAGAGAAAATCTTATTAAGTGTTTTGTGTTCTTGATTTCTATAATTCTTTTAAGATCATATTAATAAAAAGGTCCTTAATCTTCAAATTGTGTCATAAATATTGATAAATTCTTGAATAGGGTGTAGTGTGGGAATTCCTGCAACTACAAGATGCATTAAGTTCTATGAAATCAGGCCAATCAAAGCAATTGAACGTGGAAAGCGCACTAATCCAATTTAACAAAGGTTATGGTTCACATATGATTATAAGGATGCATCACTACAAGCTATAACCATATTCATGCTACTTGTAATCATGAATCTATCACTTTTACGTATAACATACCCTAATCTAGCAATAGAGATGAACACAAACTCAACTGATTTGCGACTCGATCAAACAAGCATTCAATTCATGTAACAATATAAATAGTGAATCATAAACGATAAAGTATGGAGACAAAACTAATTTATCATATCAAAACCCATATTATGTGAAATCCAATTATTCCATAACCAATAATAAAACTCTAGCTCATGTTCATGGAGTTCATAACAAGAAGAAAAATAAAGGTTTTCATGTTCTAAACCCTAGAAACAAAAGTAGAAGATGATAAGATATAAGATCAAAAGATATTTGTTTTTGAGAAAAGTCTTCTCTTTTATAGCTCTTCTTGTTCCAAAATTAGGTCTAGCCTCCAAAGGTCCAATAGATAGAAGTCCTCAAGCCCATGTGTGAGAAAACCCGTGTAGAAAATCTGTCCCAAAAGTGCTCGCCGGAAAACTGGGTTTTTGGTCGGAATACGATCACCGGTCGCCGTCGTCCACCTGAGATAATCCCCTCCGTCGACGGATATTCCGTTCCAGCACCGTTAAAGTTAACCGTTGACCTAACGGTCTCCTGTTAGTCAATTGGGTCAAAGTTTGAGTGATTACTGAATCAAGATCGAGTCAGCTCACTGATTAAGCTGAGTGACCAATGCCTAGGCCATTGCACAACTTGCACATGCCAACCCTGTGATGTATAATGATTGCAGCCTCTGCCAGCCATGATGGCTCTACTTCAGCCTGCACCTTATTTCAACTCCTGCAAGCTGTTTCTAACTCAAATTCATCAAGCCTTTGTTCTTCCTTTATTTCATGGCAGCACCAGCATCATAGCCTTGAGCCAAACCCAACTACACTCAACAACAGCTGCAGTTCACAACAAGCACTTCCATGTAACTCCATGGCATCTTTATTGCCTGTATCTCCATTGCACATACCTCCTGCAACTATCTCCAACTCTCATAGCCTCAGTTCTGCATCTCCCATGCTAGCAGAAGCAACACCAATTCCACCACCTGTAACTCCAGCTGAAATTTAATCAATCACCACCAACAGCTGAACTGTAGATTCACCATAACTGCAATCACCATTCTCTTGTTGTAGCTTCCAGGGCATACTCCACCTTCTTGAACCTAGACCCTTGGCATCAAATACCCATTCAAGTCACTGCAATTCAGTTCACTGCCACCGAACCCAGTTTCTCCTCAACTGCATCAACAACTCATCCTTTTGCTCCTTTCTTGATCTCACATCAACATACTAATCCTACTATATCAGTCAAGAACTCCATTTCAACAGTTCCAGTACCCTCAATTCCATCAAATTCCTCATCTGTTAACGGCATCATCACAACTACAGCTTCCAATATCTCAACACCACCATCACACTGCAATGCCAGCCTGCAATGTCAGTACTCGTAACTAGCAGTATCACCATACAAACTCGACACCACCTACAATCTGAGCAAACTGCAACTCCTGTTCCAATTCCAATTCAGCTGCAACCTAAACTACATCCAACCCCAGAAATCACCTATCTCAGCTGCACCACCTGGCATAGCCATTGAATGAAAACCCAAATTCTCAGGAGCATAACCACAGAACTCACCCATAACTTGTCCACCTGATTTCAGTTCCAAATTCTCACCTGTAAACCAGTGCAACACCTATGCCATCCAACTATAACTCCACCAGCTCTTCCTCTTAAGTGCAGCTCGTCTCCATTCCCTGCAACCACTCCATACCAGTTGAGCATTTCCAATTTCATGCCTGCAATTGCTTCCACCTCAACAAATTGCAGCTGCATCAATCAACAACAGCACCTGGTTCTACAGCTACAACTCCACAACCTGAAACCTATTCATTTCATTCACATCACTTCATGTGCAGCATAAACACCATCATCCAATATCCTCAGTTCACAGACCACCAGCTTAATTGAACTGAGATAGCACCACCATCAAATCCATAAGCATTCCATTTCAATTTCACCCTTATTTCAGAACCCTAATTCATCAAACTCCTCCTTTTCTAATCCAACAACTCACAGAACCCATGAGAATCATCAACAACCATCACCAGCACCAACTCTGTTCTGTGTCTCATACCCATTCTTTGCAGCTTCAACAACAAAATAATCAAACCCATTTCTGAATTTCTATCTTCTCGACATCACAGCGGTAATCAACATTTCACTCCAGTTCGAATCAAACCCAAGCTTTGCACCAACAAATTCAGTGAAAACCCAATAACAACTTCGAACCCCAATTATTCTGTTCTTGATCTCTTTTCGTAATTCCGCTCGATCTCTCATCATCAATCCTTAATTTTGTCTCTTAATTTCTTGGACAGATTAACAGCAGCAACGGCTGTTTCTTTCTCGGCTAATCAGATGAATGAATGAATGAATGAAAGGTAGACTCCTCTCGATTTAGGGTTGTTTTGGGGTATGATGCTGACACCCCTTTGATTTTGATAAGGGTCATCCTAATTGGTATCCCCTTAACCTCAGGTAGCTGTCTTTAGTACTTCTCCATAAGAAAGTTTCCCCTTAACCTTGACTGGGCTCCAGATAGTGTTCGCCCATGAAATGATGACTTTGTCCTTTTCACTCTAAATGAATAGTTTCTCCTTCTTTTGCTCCAAACGACTCCAAAGCACCTAGTAACTCAAATTCACACATAAGATACATAATTTACACGAAAAATAGCAAAGAAAGCATAAATACTAAATATAAAATTAGGTCTTTTAGACACCTATCACTTTTCAAAAGAGTTTAAAAGTTACAAGTGATCTTTATAAGAAAACTAAACAACTTCTTATGTCTCTAAAAGGATATACAGAACTATTAGGAAATTCCAAACAAAATAATAGTATGACAGCTTTTTCTTAAAAATCAACATCACCCTTCCAATGGTTCCTTAATAGTGGATGTAACAGACATATGACAGGTGATATTACTTGGTTTGTTTCCGCAGATAACCATGAAGGAGGACCAGTAATATTCGGAGACGGAATATGTTGCTATATAATTAAGAAGGGAACGTCAAATTACCTGGCATACCTGAAATACATGATATAGTCTACGTAAAAGGTATGACTGCAAATCTTCTTTCTATTAGTCAAATATGTGACAAAGGCCATCGAGTTGTCTTCAATGTAACTGGGAAAGTAATTTTCCAAGTAACTCGTGGTAAAAACAATTGTTATCTTCTCGATACTCAGTTTAACAATTGTTGCAATTTGACTAAGGTGGAATCTACACATCTTTGGCATGAACGTTTTGGTTACATCAATTATCGCCTTCTAACTAAGATCATTAACAAAGAACTTGTTAGAGGTGTTCCAAAAATCAATGCAAAGATTGAAGGTGTATGTGGTGCCTGTCAAAAGGGTAAACCAATAAAAGTTCACCATAAATCATCTCGATATATTCTCACCAAAGATCCACTTGATTTAATTCATATGGATCTCTTCGGACCAATTCAATAACCCACTGTTGCTGGTAAGAAGTATGCCTTGGTTATGGTAGATGATTACACCAGATTCACTTGGGTTGCATTTCTATCTCATAAGAATGAAACCCTTGTAAAATTCAAGATTATTGTAAGTAAAATCCAGAATGAACAAGGTCGTAAACTAAAGAAAATTAGGAGCGACCGTGGAACAGAATTCAAGGACACCAAAGTGTTTGAATTTTGTGATGAACTGGGGATTACTCAATAATATTCTCCACCTATTACTCCTCAAGCTAATGGAGTTGCCGAAAGAAAAAATAGGAATATTCAAGAGATGGCCAGGGTAATGCTCCATAACAAAAATCTACCTTTAAGATTTTGGGGAGAAGCTGTTTTTACAGCATGTTATTTGATCAACCGTGTTTACTTACGATCTAAAACTCTTAACACACCATATGAGCTATGGTATGGTAGAAAACCCAACTTGCACTATCTTAGAGTATTTGGAAGTAAGTGCTGTAGTTGCAGGAATTCCCACACTACACCCTTGTTAAGATTCTATAGAAATCTATTGGAAATCAATTAAACTTCAAAGATTTAAACGACATTTTACTATTCAAATCTCAGAAATGTTTACAGAATTGGAAGAAATCAAGATTACAAATATTCTCTTGAAGTTTGTCTCTCCTCAAGACCCTTTAAACTCTCAAAAATACATCATCCTTTTCTGGATCTATCGAGCCCTTTATATAGGGATCTACATAATGGATGACAGCTAAGTTTTCCTCCTATTTCGGATCGATTCTGCGATCTCATCGTGATCGCTACAATATTCTCTATCGCAAGAATGATGACCATCGCAGGATCAACATGTTCTTCTTTTATTTCTTCCATCGTCAATGTCTTTTGGGTATTCTGTGACGCTCGTAAAACGTTGTTAAAGAATTGGCAGTGACACTCGCAGAAACGTTGTTAATATAGCAGGAATAGCGTTATAGCGATATTCTGGTTCTACATCTTTCCTCTTCTCATGTCTTTTCTGCGAAGAAGAAAAGATCGTGAGAACTTTTTACAATGCCATAACTGCTTATCTTTTCAGACTTCTCTGTTCTGACACGTTTCTATGTCCTTCGCCAGCTGTTTTCACGAATTCTTTCTTCCAATAAATTTTTGACACGTCTCCTCTAACCGCTGCGATCTGACCACCCATGTATTTTCTTTGCATTAATTGCCTTCATCTTCTTCGAGAAGTTTCTTCTTCTATAAATACTCTTCTCATTCCTTTCCTTTTTATCTTTTACTTTCTTCTTCTTTCATACTCTCTCTGCAATTTTTTCTGTTCTTCCGCAAATTGCGCTTCTGTTGCTGCTGTGATTTCTTTCTTCTTTTCAACCTTTTCTTTCATTCCCATACTCAAAGATGGTTGCTGCTGGTACTAAAAACTTGAAGGCCTTTAATGAGATGTGCGAGAAACTCAAAATTAAAGGTTTTAACTTATCTTTAATTCCAGATCAGGATTCTAGATCCGAACTTTCTCTTAAATTATTTACTGATAATCAATGTTCTCGCGAAAAAATCATAGTATCGCTAGGACAACTTGAAGATGGTCTTCCCATTCCTCTCTATGACCCAGAACTTCCATTATTTTATCAAATAATTTCTGACGAGAGATTCTCACGAGAAATATATCAAATAGGTGGAGACTGCATCCGATTGTTGCTTGAATATGCTTCTCGCGGTGCTAATAAAGGAACTCGTTACCCTGAAGCTCCAAATAATCCTCTATTTAAAGATGTCCCCATTGTTCCTGCGGATTATACTGTGGATAACTTCTTTGTAAATTATAGTATAGTCCCTATGAAGAGGGATAGCACCTGCTTGGGTGTTCGTTTGAAAAAAGTGAAGGTCGCTGGTGACAAAGCTCTTATGCTCTTATTCCTGGTCCTACATCTGCTGCGATGTTCTGAAAAATTCTGAAGGAATCTGCGATGTGAAGAATTTGTCTTCTTATATATAGTTCTATGATGAATGAATACTTCCTGCAATCTTAAAATAAAATAGTTAATTGGTAAGATTATTCTTTTGGTATTATTTTGCCTTCCTAGTTAAAGGTCTTATTTTGCCAAACTTTTTCTGCGACAAAATCGCAGGTTTTCTTAACATTTGCATGTAAAGACCCTTTGATCTTGTCTTATCCATGTTCTTTCAAAATCTTTGCGACAATATGATAAGTATAAACTCTCTGTTAAGAATTTAGCCTTATGACATTGCCGTATTGCGATGAAATCGCAGGACATCTTTACACTTTCATGTAAAAACCCATTGATCTCATCTTAACTTTTGGCTTGTTGCCTCTGTATAATTTACGTCACGCGACAATATGACAGGCCTAAATGTTCTTGCGATCATAAAGCCCCATGACATTGCCGTCTTAAGACACTTATCAGCTCCATAATGGAGGGTGCCGCCCTTATCTTCCCCCTGGTTGCCCCTTCAAGGAGGGAACATCGGCCATACAAGACTAGCTCGTCCCATACAGATTTACCAACAACTAGCTGTTTTCGCAGCCTCTTGTCCTTTATGCCTATATGGATTATAGTTACAAGACTACACCCTAAGTGGGATTTTCTTCAGGCCAAGTGCATCATAGCCAAGTGTAGGAGCAGAATCTCACAATAACAACGCTCTTGCAAAGATTTCTGCCACACATGGCAGGTGTCGCAAATAATGATGAAATATGTGAAGATTTTATCATTACTCGCAAGAGTAAGGTGATAGTTCGCAAGAAATATAACAAGAGGGAAAATCCTGCGAGACATGGAGGAGTTCGAGAGAAATGAAGAAAACTTGCGAAAGATATTACCGCAGAACTGTGATCCGAAATTAGGGGAAATATGAGATGTCAATGAGCTGTCATCCACTTTGTAACTGCCTATATAAAGAAGAGAGCAGGAGAGATAAAAGAGAGAGATAATTTTAGGAGGAGAGAGAAAGTTATTTTGCAGAGAAGGTTTTTAGAGAGAGAAAATATAATTTCTTTATCATCTTCTTCCCCATTAATGGAGTTCTTGGAAGAGTTCTTCCATTAATGGGTTTTTAGAGAGAGAAACTAGATCTAGAACTCTTCCAAGAACTCCATTAATGGGGAAGAAGATGATAAAGAAATTATATTTTCTCTCTCTAAAAACCCTCTCTGCAAAATAACTTTCTCTCTCCTCCTAAAATTATCTCTCTCTTTTATCTCTCCCGCTCTCTTCTTTATATAGGAAGTTACATAGTGGATGACAGCTCATTGACAGCTCATATTTCCCCTAATTTCGGATCACAGTTCTGCGGTAATATCTTTCGCAAGTTTTCTTCATTTCTCTCGAACTCCTCCATGTCTCGCAGGATTTTCCCTCTTGTTATATTTCTTGCGAACTATCACCTTACTTTTGCGAGTAATGATAAAATCTTCACATATTTCATCATTATTTGCGACACCTGCCATGTGTGGCAGAAATCTTTGCAAGAGCGTTGTTATTGTGAGATTCTGCTCCTACACTTACCAAGAATGGCAAGGGAGTTTCGTACGCCCTTGGCACCCTTGGCTCAACCGTGTACCTCGGCGCCTTGGTCATACTTTGCACTTCTTGGAAGAGATTCTCGGTCGTCCAACCAGGGTATAACCATATATAGTTGGAAATCCAAGATCTCTCTCCCGGATAGGTTTTCTTTAACCTCAACATCTGCATGACTCAGGATCCAGCAGCGGTATAACCTTACCCATGAATCATGTCAAGAGATACCTCCTCCTATGAAGTGCTCGTAGGTCTTACATTTTCCTCTTACGAAATTTTATTCGCGAACTAGGGTGCACGCCATAAAGGTTCGTCCCATTCTTTAATCTCTGCAAAATTTTATTCGCTTTTCTTGCGATGATGATCGCTGTTATTGTTGTGCTTTGTTATCAGAAGAATTTTTCAATTGTAAGAGAGAGAAGAATTTATTATCTATGTCATCATATAACATACCAGTATTTCTTACCTCACAGAAGATGTCATTGATAATACCTCTTCAGAAATAATCTATTCCACGGTCTATCGAGTCTTTGACCAACATCTTTTCCTTCAGGATCCATTAGTTTGTATGCCCCTGTTCCAACTATCTATTTAATAATATATGGTCCATCCCATTTTCTCGCCAATTTTCCACCACTTTCTCGCTAATAACTAGGAGTTTCTCGCAATACTAAATTGCCAGGTTGGAATTCACGCTTCTTAACACGCTTGTTGTATTCACGAGCTAATCTGCGTTGATAATTCTCCATATGTTGTAGAGTTTGTTCTATTTTTTATTCTAATTCGTCCAACTTATTCAGTATCATACCTGCACTTAAATTTCTTTCCCATGCTTCTCTTTTTGTTGTAGGAATAACAACTTCTGTTGGTAATACAACTTCTACCCCATATGTCAGACAAAATGGTGACATTCCAGTTGCTTCTCGTCTAGTTGTGTTGGAAGCCCATATTGCATTATGTACTTTCTCACACCATGCTCTGTGATATCTTTTTAATTTCTTTTTCAAGATGTCTGTGATTGTTTTATTAGTTGCCTCAGCCTGACCATTTGCTTGTGGGTATAAAGGAGTAGATTTCCCACATTTTATCTTAAATGTGTTGAGTAACAATTCTATATTCTGTCCCTCAAACTGCTTTCCATTATCAGATACTAATTGTGCTGGAATCCCAAATCTGCAGATTATATTTTGAAAGATGAATGTAAAAATATCTTTATCGCGAATATGTTGTACTTCCTTTACTTCTCCCCATTTTTTGAAATAATCTGTTGCGACAATCAGATATCTTCTTTGTCCAGAACCAGGTACAAATGGTCCCACAATATCTAACCCCCATTTACCAAAAGGCCACACACTTGTTGAAGATGATAATGGTGCTCCTGGTGAATGTATATTTTTTCTGTATCGCTGGCAATCCTCGCAACGTCTTGCGAGTTGCTTTGCATCCTCATGCATATACGGCCAGTAATAGCCCTGCATTCTTGTTCTATATGCTAAAGATCTTCCTCCACTGTGGTTACCAGCGTCACCACTATGTAACATCTTTAATATTTTTTGTCCTTCTTGTCTCCTCAAACATCTTAGCGATGGTCCATTAAAAGATCTACGATATAACACTCCACTTCTTTGCTCATAATTAGTTGCCCTACTTTTCAACTTGTGTGCCTCTAATCGATTTCTTGGAATTTCTCCTCTCACCAAATATGCATGAATATCTACTCGCCAATCCATGATATTGCCCGTGGGTTCTCCCTCGCCAGCTTCTATCATCATTACATATGTCTCTTCTTCTTCTTTGTTTATCGATGTAAATGTAAGTGTTTGAATTTTTATGCACCTCGCCAATGGATTTGTCATCATACTAGATATGAAAGCGAAAGCATTTGCTATCCTGTTATCTTTCCTTGATATGTGTCTCCATTTTATTTTTGGGATTCTCGCAGATAACTCTTCAACGAGTCTTTTGTATTTCCTCAGGGATGGTTCATTTGTTGTGTATTCTCCTTTTATCTGATGAATAACCAATTGTGAATCGCTGGTGATTCTGGCATTTTCCAAATTCATTTCTATCGCAAATTTTAAAGCATGGATCACAGCTTCATACTCTGTCTCATTATTAGTTGATGCAAATTCAAGTCTAAATGAAAAAGAAGTTTTTTCTTCTTCTGGCGATATGAAAACAACTCCAATTCCATTTCATTCTCCATTGGATGATCCATCTACTAATATTTCCTATTTGTTGGGTTCTGTTAATAGCTCTTTTGGATCTCCACATTCTTCTTCTACATCCATCATCTCTTCTACAACTTCATAATCTTCTAAAGGAAATTCAGCTAAGAATTCGGCGATGACATGTGATTTTGGCGAGGATAAAATTTCATATTGGATATAAAAGTGTCCTACTTGTGCATTCCATCTCTCAACTCTGCCTGATCTCTTGGAATTTTTCATTACTGATTCAATTGGCACTTTTGTTAACACTTTGACCTTATGTGCTTGGAAATAGATACGAAGTTTGAAAGTTGCATGTACCAATGCTAGAATTAGTCTCTCAATCTTGGAATAATTTATTTCTGCAGAATTGAATGTTTTTCTGATATAGTAGATTGGTTTTTCTTCCCCCGCATCTACTCGCAACAATACTGCACTTAGCGCGTATGTGGTCGTCGCGATATTGATCAATAATTCTTCTCCTGGTTCAGCCTTTTGTAAAATGAATATGTTCATTAAATACTCTTTGATTCCTTGAAAAGCCTTTTCACATTCATCTGTCAACTTGAATTTAGTTCCCTTCTTCAATATGTCGAAAAAATGTTTGCACTTATCTGAAGATCGTGAAATGAATCTCCCTAGCGAGGCTAGGAGTCCATTCAATTTTTGTACATCTTTTACTGTCGCTGGTGTTGGCATATCGCGAATTTCTTGCACCTTTTCTGGATCAACTTGTATTCCTTCTTTTGATACAATGTACCCCAAAAAATTTCCTGAGGTTACTCCAAAGGTACACCTATCAGGATTTACTTTGATATTAAATTGTCGCATTTGATCAAAAATTTCTTTCAAATCTTGCACATGATTTTCATCTTTTTTACTTTTGATTAACATATCATCTACATACACTTCTAATGTTTTGTGAATCCACTTTTCAAACACCTTCTCCACCATTCTTTGATATGTTGCTCCAGCATTTCGCAAACCAAATGGCCTCTTTGTGTAACAGTACAACCCTCTTGGAGAAAAAAATGCCATATGTTATTGATCTTCTTCAGCGAGAGGAATTTGGTTATATCCTTTATATCCATCCAGCGATGATATTCTTGCATTTCCTGCTGCTGATTCAAGCATTTGTGGAATATCTGGAAATGAAAAACTATCTTTTGGACAAGCCTTGTTTAAATCAGTAAAATCTATGCAAATTCTTATTCCTTTGTTCTTCTTCGGGATCACCACCATATTTGCAATCCATTCTGGATATTTTGCTTGCCTTATAATTCCCGCATCGAGCATTTTCTGTAATTCTTCCTCTATTTGAGAATGGTATGTTGTTGCGATTTTCCTTATTCTTTGCTTGAATGGTCTTACATTTTTGTTGATTTCTAATTTATGGCATGCTATTGATGGATCTATTCCCAGCATTTCATCCATATTCCATGCAAAGATATCTTTATATTCTCGCAAGAGATTTATAGTTCTTTCTTCCTCATCTGCCTTCATTCTAGTACCAATTTTTAGCATTTTAGGCTCTTTTTTACTCCCAATATTTACTTCTTTTGTTGGTTCCGCAGCAGTGTAACTGGCTTCAGGTTCTCCCATTGGTGTTGGTGTTTTCATTATTCTCGTGAATTCATCTCCCTCTCGCGAAATTTCACTGGGCACTCCTTTTCCCTCCTTTGTTCTTATCATGTAAACTTTAAATTCTTCTTCCTTCTTCAATTCTCTCGCCAGTTTTCTGCGAGCTTTTCGCAACTTTGGACGGTTTTCACAATTTTTCACTTCAATTTGGTAACACAATTTCGCAAAATCTGTGTCTCCTCTAATTTCTCCAATTCCACTGGGAATAGGAAATTTAATGCACTGATGCAACGTTGATGCTACAGCCTTGATTGCATGTATCCATGGTCTTCCCAGTATCATATTGTACGGTGATTCCACATCTACCACGCATAATGATATTTGTGTTTCAATTTCTCCTAGTGGAATTCGTACCACTATTGCGCCTTTAGATTTTGTTAACGATTTTCCAAAGCCATGAATATGATATGTTGAATTTAACATTTCTTCATCCTTGTATCCCATTTTCTTGAAAGTATGATAGAACATTATATCCACAGAACTTCCTGCATCTACCAAAGTTCTATTCATAGCCCATTCTTCTTCAGATTTTATTGATTATCCCTTTTTCACTGGTATAGCGGATATCGTAATTAATAAAGAAGATGTATGGCTTAGATTTTCTTTTGGTATTTCTGCTATTGTGAATGTGATCTCCTGCTTTTCCCAATCTCTTAATGATGATATCTTCTCTACTGCCATAATATTCCTTCCTTCACCAGGTTATGTATCACGATAAACGGTTGAAATTGGGAAATATTAATCTTGATTATTAATCTCAAATTCTTTCAACTTATTTTAAGGAAGATAATGTAATATTTTTTCTTATCACCTTGTTGTGGGAATTTAATGAGATGCGCGAGAAACTCAAGATTATAGGTTTTAACTTATCTTTAATTCCTGATCAGGATTCTAGATCTGAACTTTCTCTTAAATTATTCTCTGATGATCAATGTTCTCGCGAAAAAATCATAGTATCGCTAGGACAACTTGAAGCTGGTCTTCCCATTCCTCTCTATGACCCAAAACTTCCATTATTTTATCAAATAATTTCTGACGAGAGGTTCTCGCGAGCAGTATATCAACTAGGTGTAGATTGCATCAGATTGCTGCTTGAATACGCTTCTCGCGGTGCTAATAAAAGAACTCGCTACCCTAAAGCTCCAAAGAATCCTCTCTTTAAAGATGTCCCCATTGTTCCTGCGGATTATACTGTGGACAACTTCTTTGTAAATTATAGTATAGTCCCTATGAAGAGGGATAGCACCTACTGGGGTGTTCGTTTGAAAAAAGAGAAGGTCGCTGGTGAAAAATCTCTTATGTTGGATATTGACTTCCATACACCTACCAACCAAGGTCCTCGCCATTCTAGCGATGTCAAGTGGTTCATCTTTCCATTATGTATTGAAGGTCCCTATATATATGGTTCTCTTCCATTGCCTGCGAATCTCTCAGAGTATGAGCCATGGGTCTTCAATTGGCCTGAAAAATCTAACGAGGTATATTCTCTCAACTTTTTATATTATTATCATTTACTGTCTTCTTTATATTCTCGCTAACCATTTTGATCTTTCTCAGATTGAGAGAATAAAGCTCAGTTACCAATCTTTGAGGAAGCCTAGCACTTTCTTGGCTCTAAAATCCTTCACGGATGATGTAAGAAATATTTCTTCATAAATTTTAACAATATATTGTTGCCCCTATTTCTTATCTTCATCTGTGCTCGCAGGAAATCGAAGAGTTAGAACCATTAATACCCGCAGAAACCAAGGAGAAATCTTCAAAAGAGAAATCTGGGAAATCTTCAAAGGGGAAATCTTCTGCTTCTTCTAGGGGAAGGTCTTCTTCCCCTCGTAATGAAGAATCTAGCGATCCTCCACTAAAGAGAAGGAAAACTCAACCTTCTTCTTCTTAAATTCCTCAAGCAATTCCGGAAAATCCAAGTGTTAATCTTGATAAAGATAATAATGACGTGGATTTTAATGTTAGCGGTTTTCTTTCAATAAAGAATTATTCTGATTCTGATTCTTCAATGAATCATTTATCCATAATTTTTAGCGATATTTCCCACAGCATTACTTCTAATGATGAAGATGAAATTATTGACAAAACATCTCAAGACCTCGCTAAAGTTTGTGATGCCCCCATTATGGTGGACAATGATTCCCTCCAAGGAATCTCACGATCGCTGACTCCTAGTCTCTTGAATTCTCTTGGTGTCTTGGTATGTTTTCATTTTTTCAGTTTGTTCATATATTTTCTCCATCGCTAGATCTTAATTTATATTCTTCTTTCGTAGGTTGGAAGAGCTTCTTTTGATGTTGCTTCTGATTTAGATAAAAGATGTGCCATCTCTGAAGAGAAAGTTGCTAAACTTAGCCAGGATAAACAAAAATTAGAACTTGAAGTTATTGAGCTTCGCAAGAAGAATAAACAGCTGGAGACTGAAGCTTCAGTTGATAATCAAAAGATCTCTGATCTTGATAGAGCTAACCAACAACTCTATGGTATGACTGATTTCCTTTCTCTCTTAATTCTTTTTACTCTATCGCAGCTTATTCAAGCAATCATTTTTAACTTGCAGATATTTATGGTCTTACTGACGAGGCTATACTCTTTCAATCTTTTCCTGAACCTGTAGATGATCATACTCTTCTTGTCCGTCTTATAATTCTTTAAGTAATTTATCAGATGATAATATTAGATCCCTCTCCATAGATGAACTTAGATCCAAGCTTAATCTCTTAAAAATTGAACACAGATTCAATTTAGGTTTGACTGACAAATATAAGCGCTTTTATCTTAATTCAAAGAAAGAAATAGATATATTAAGAC